>VXAA01006527.1:569602-731434 GCA_013399115.1 Anseranas semipalmata
CCCCCCATCCTGCTGAGGTGGGGAGTGAGAGCGTGGCTGGGTGAGCGGCTGGCTGCCGGCCAAGGGAGCCTGCCATGGGCATAAATAAAACTCATTTTGTTATTTGCATTAAGTCTCTAAAATACAAGGGAATATATCCTTAAGTACACGCACACATTTGTGGCAGGCAAATTTTTCAGACGTATGGAGTTTGTTCTGTAAATAGCTTAGCTTTGCTGGTGATGGATGGCCTGATTAGGCAGAACAGTTTTTGTGCTAACTCTTTGAGTCGCATATACAATATTTGTAGAACTCTATTTACAAGAGAGGGATTGTTTTTTCACTATTAAATTTCATTTTAGTATCATTAAAAAAAGACAGTAAATCTTTATTAGTCTGAAGTTTAAATTAATTTAGCTAAAATTCTTTCATGGGTTCTAATCGAGAATGACACAACTTCATGGACTAACTTTAAAATAGTACCGAACGGCATTTTAGTAGCCCATTTTAAGTAGGAGAGGAGGTTGAAATGAAGCTTTTATCTTCCTATTAGTTTCTGAATAGAACCCATTGTATCTTAGCTTGGAGAGTGATGATTTTAGAACAGAAAAATTCAACTCTGAATTTACAATGTCACTTTTTGTTACAGTTGCTGCTATGGTGAGAGCTTTTTCTTTTAGCTGTGTCCCAGAGTGTTAAGCTTTGTGATATGAGAGTAATCTAGTCTGGTTATGTGATTTCAGGTTTCTGCACTGAAGAACAGATTGAAGAAAGTCTCTACAACCACTGGAGATGGTGTAGCAAGAGCGTTTCTAAAAGCACAAGCCTCTTTCTTTGGGAGCTACAGGAACGCACTGAAAATTGAACCTGTAAGTAGGAAATCAGTAAGCATCTGTAGCTGTGGAGAGGAAAAAGAAAAAGCTAACAAGAATTCACATGTGTTGTATTATCCACTTAATAAGGTTGGTATTGTGGCTGTCTGGATGACCGGTACTGAAAACAGTGTTCCAGCCTCCAAAAAAGAAAGAGATGCAATAAGCATGATCAATCACACAGGGAGAAAACCTCTTAGGGAGGAGGATGGGAGTTATTTCTTTTAGAAGGGAGTTCAATTAGGAGAAAGATTATAAAAATTTACAAATTAATGATCACAGGAGGCTAGTGCAGAGTTGACCATTTTCTCTCGCTGCAAAACCTGGATATTCATTGTATTGTTTTTAAAAGTAATAGAAGACTTTATTTCTTTTTACACAATATATGCTTAAATTTGAAACATGCAAGTCTGTGGAATCATGGGGTTTAAGGACGTAAAAAAATTAGTAAAGAAATTGTGCTTTTACTTAAATATGAGGAGTGTCTAGAGTTGTAACCACTGATGATAAGTGTTCTGTTGGGAAAATTCAATCTCATGCTTCTGGTTCAGAGGTAATCTCTAGTTAGCAATGATTCAGTGCCATCTGAGTGGGGGGAAAAAAATTTCAGTGCTTGATCCTGGGTTTTAATGCTTCTAGTGAGGCATCTGCTCCGGGCTTACTGCAAGTGCTTCATGGGCTTCAGTACAAGTCAGTCCAACCAAATTCAAGTATTTCCACATGCTTTGTGACATTCCAATTTTGCTATGGTATACATAGGAGGTTCCTATGACAGTGTGTGCGTTAGCTGATAGACAGAGACAAGGTAAATGGTATGATGAACATTCAGGTATAATTCATTAGATATATCTCAGAAATATTGAGAAGGGGGAATGAAAAGTACTAACTGTAGAGTGATCCACAGAATATTTCCATAATGTTCCAAGTATATTTTGTCCCCTTCCCTGTTTCTAAATCAGGGGAAACTAATGCATGTGCAAGTCAATTGCAGTGATAAATCTCAGCGTGGTGTTCACAGGCTTATTTGAACTACTGCTATTTAGACCAGTGGCTGCTTCAGAAGATCTCTGTAGAGGGCAAAACATGCTCTTGCCTTATAATCTTGTCGTCTCTTGTCTGCAAACTTTTGGAGGCAGAACACAAAGTTGATGGTAGCTATGGAGAGCTTGAACACGGAGAACTAGGAGATGCAGAGATGAGTTCTGAGTGTAAGTGGGGAGGCTAAGTGAATGGAGTAAGAATGAAGGCTTACTGGTTGAGGAAAGGTGCATTCTGCTTTTCTGTGAAGATTACTTGTCTGCATGCCAGATCTCTTCATTAATAAGTCTAATTTTAATCATCATGTTTAAAGAAATGAAGTTGGATTACTGACATAGTGTTTTTTCAGGTCGAGGATGTTTCCATAACTAAAGTCTCTTCCCTATTATAGTTTGTTTTACATGTTATCTTTAGAGCCAAACGGGAAAAATAGTTCAGTCTGAATTTTAAATGGTCCAGTTATCACCACCAAAATAAGGATCATTCCAAGAAGTGATATTCAGGGTTGAGAAGTGACTTTTGAAGTCTGTGCGATTCCTTCCACTTACTGGGGGAATATGTGTATAGCGTGTGTAGAAAAAATAAATTGTATTACCTTGAGTGCATATCGTTGTGTGTAAGCGTTGTGCTTTCGAAGTATCTAAGGTGAAATAATGGACGGTATTTAAATTGTTGTCCATATATATAACAAAGATGTCAGGGCGGCTTCCCTTCATTTACGCAGGCCTTCTTGTGCTCTGATGCTCCTCCTGGTAGTTGCCAGGCAACTCTGGGAGTACTGGTGTCTGCTTCGCCTGGATATGTGTGAGATTAACTAGCTAAGGGATTTATGAAGAAAAATAAAAATTTAAATTGCTTTTCTGGAAATACCATCTGGTATTTTGAAGGCTGAATGTTAAAGATGAACATTCAAAATTAGTTGACAATGGCACACCCCTAGAAATTGCAGCTAACGTGAGGAAGTAGAAGTTGTTTAGTTTGGTTATGATTCCATTAGAGAAGACGTATAAACATAATTGCCTAAATACGTCTAAAATCTCATGTTAAGAATCAGGAAGTGGAAAATTTCAAAGCTTTCTTTCAGGAGTCATTTTATAGATTAAAAATCTAATTTCTGGTTGTAATCTTCAGTATCAAGACTTATATAAAGATGACTTGCAAAACATGGCAAGTGTTTCATGTACTGAACACCTTAGGATCAAATGACCTTCGTTCTGTTTCCAGTTCTGTCACGGATACCCTGTAAGGTGTAGGGGTGGGTCACACAACTGCTCTACACTTCACTTCCATTTTAGAATATGCTGACAGTGAATGCAGTTACTGAGAGACTCTTGTTACTGTTGGGAACATCACATTTAAAAGTTAGTTCAAAACCCTTGGAAAACTTGATCTTAAGAAGATGCAGCAACACTCCAAACAGTAGTATGTAATGAGCAAAACAATTAGAAAATGTACTTGCTGAGTTCACAGAAGAAAATATGAATGTCATTTAATAACAAAGCATCATAACTGACAATTAACGATGCGTCTTGCAACTTAAAGCATTGTATTTCCTGGTGTGCTGTATTTTGAATGCTACGCTTGCAAAATACTTGCAGTATTCTCTGTTCTCAGATAATTCTGCCTTCTGCACAGCAGTTATGCTCATTGTTACTTCTTGTCAGCTGATCAGCCGGGATTCCTGTGTTTGTGGGCTGTATACTAACGTGTTCAAATTGTAACGTGTGCGGGTTGCTATCCATTGATGCAGCAGAATCTACACAGACCACAGTGGATGTCATCATTTACCTTAAAAATTTAATGTCTGTTTGGAAAAATTGTTTTTGAAACTACTACTGATTAAACAGTTGCAAATAAAATCTTTTTCATATGTCTGAGACAAATAGGAAAGCAAATGGAAGATGTAGCTTCTAGGAAAAGAACATACCATATTTTCAAATATTTCCATTGTGATTTTTTCCTCTTGTTGCCTTCATATGCTGTTGTAAATATGGGGCATAAGCAATACTGCACACAGTGTAGTTTGTTGCATTTGATGTCCTGTAACTCGAGAAATCTGACTGTTCCTTTAAAATTATTGATAATTAGGAAATAAATTCAAAGAAGCAGCAGCTTTGCCTCCTTTCATAGTTTTCATAAGGCAGTTTAATTGCGTAGACCATCTCATCTGGTATGAGTTGACTTTCTGGGATAAATGGTGTGAAGTTATTTTTCATTATTCTGTGCAGGCCCAGAATGTGTCACAGAGCAGACTTTAAATTTATATCATATTCAAGCATATTAGGAGCTCTTACTGTCTTTGGAAGCTTCTAATCCAAAGATTATAAAGTTACATACTGTTCATTCAAACCAGTACACTGACAAGGAAGGAGTTACTGCTGCTGTAAACTTTCTGAGGTCTTCAGTAGCTGGAATTTTTGCATTAAAAGGCATATCCAGATAGTACAAACTGCAACTGTAATCATAAATATTTATGTACCAAAATAACTGATTCATTTATGTTTCCTACTGTGCACGTGTGTTTCTGCAAATTGCTTTAAGCCAGATTGGAAGTATGGCAGTGTATCTAGTACACGTGGTGTACTTGCAGTCTCCACAAACCTCTGTTGCTATTAAGTACGGTAAAACACATTAGAAGCAGTGTGTTTACTTTGGCTGTATTGATGCAGATTGTTAACTTTAAGAATGTTACTTACATCTTTAGCAGTGACGCCATTGTGAGCATTTTGTTCACTTGAATGGTTTTTTTTAAATTCCTAATTTTTTGCTGTTCATGGAGGGAATGTTTTTATCATTTTCTAAGTATTTAATTCACAAAATAAGTTCACCTTCAATAGAAATATCTGTATAATTACTATCTGTATGTAAAAGGTGGTTTGTAGTACAAGAGTTGTTTATATTGCTAACTGGGGAGGAAAAATGAGACCTGTTACCTGCATCAAAGTTGACTGTGCACTTTCTTATGCTGACACCTAGTGGTTAGAGACAACATTTCATTGGTTTTCTTTCACAGACGATCTTTGTTAAGAAACATCCTAACACCTGTGATAAAGGTAAGCTCACTGCGTAGATTCACTAAAAGCAGTAGCGTGTAGGGTATGATACAGTACAGTGAACTGGTTTTAGGTTTGTCATGCCAGTATAGGTAACGTAAGCCACATTAGATCCTTTTTCACCTAGTGTAGTTTAATAGCAGGCTCCAAGTTTGACATGCAGTCTTCTCAAATGGCAAGCTTTGTTGTCTGTTCCTTGGATATGTGGTCACTCCAGTGAACTTTGCAACAGGCATTATGTATGCTGAATACAACATTTTTTTTGCTGACAGATTTGAAAAGCTTGTTTACTGGCACTTACAGAATCTGTGTAATCTGAACAGGTATTTCAATTTCCATATCTTGCTTCCTTTTGTCTCTATTTCATTGCTATAAATACACTGTAAAGTGAAAAATCCTGTCCTTTTCTTTTGCAGTGCTGCTACTTTTAATGGATCAGGGGGGTTAAGTTTAACATTCATAACCCAAATAGGTATCAGCAGCTAAGTGCTCCTGCAGGTAGCTTTCTCTTCAGCTTCATTGTTTTGAGTTGATAACTCCTCACTCTATGCAGGCACTGCAGAATTAGATATCTTTTTTTGACTTAGTATATGTGGTATACTGAAGTGAGAGGTATATGTAATGCAATATGAAATAAAGTAGATTGTTTTCTTTCTGATAACGCCACTGAAGAGGCATATCTGCATGAGAGATTCGGGTGTGTGTTTGGATTTGAATTGTGATGCCCTGGTTCATTTTTAAAGGGCTGATCTGGTTGATTATGGCTTTATTAATCTAGCTATTAGGGTGATGAACTCTGCCTTCTTTGTGAAATGGTTTCTTGCCTGTATTGTTGTATTGCCTGAAGCTAGACCTTTCTCTCATTTATATAATCCATATAAATCTGGTTTTGGTGGACTGTGAATATGCTAGGTACTTGTGATTTCCATATTTTATACTGGATTTATAAAGTTGCAATACCTGTGTGTACTTCCAGTATGTGCCAGTCTCTTAATTTGTGGCAATGTCTCTGAGGGGGTGAAATGGTTGATAGAGTTTCAGTACTTATAGTGAGAACTATGTTCCTTATTATTTGGCTCACACCCTTTTCTTGAGGTCTGCCCAACGAAATCCTGTATTGCTTTGCTCTCCTCGAGAGGCCCTTCTCTATGTAGGCAAAAGAATTGGAATGAAGTAATAACAATGTTAACTATCAAGTTTTGCACTGTTTCTAAACCAACCTGAGTCTGAAGAGAGTGGGGAGGAAGAGGGTGAAGGGAGCTGTGATTGTATTAAGAATATAATTAAAATTTTTTGTGTGGACATTTTGAAATTAATGTCAAATTGAAAAATATACAGAAAAATATTTCTAGCATCTTATTGATTAGTATCTTATTGAGATATGTGTATGTATACACACACGCACACACGTACATATGTATATATATGTATTGAAAATTACATACATGTGAAAATGTATGTTTGTATTGAAAAATTGCTTTCAGCCCCTGGGAAGGCATAGCCAGTTATCTTTAACTGTTTGCAGATTCCTGGAAAATGCTGTTGTTCTGTTTTGTGATGTCTCCCACAAGATCAAAATTATCTGCCTCCCTGTATTGAACTAAGGAAACGTTGTTGTAGTTTGAAACCTCCATTGTTGTGTTTCAATTACATTTAAAACATATGGCATAGTAGTTGGGAACTTACTGAAGCATTAAGGTGCTAATAATGAAACATAACCATTCTAAATAACTAGTGGTATAGTGATTCTGCTAGTGGATGATATTTCTAGCATAAGACTGTTGTATTATTCTGTATAACCTGCAGCTTTCAGATGGAACAAGAATTGTAAATAGAAATCAGTACAAACTTGAATGCATTGGGAACTACTGACAATAAGTTTTTTCCAATGAAGTGTTCATTTCTTTTATGCCTTCGTGATTAGTTACTCAATCTTATTCAGGTTTATCAGCCTGAACAACCATTTGTTGTGTAACTGGATAATTTCTGGTTAACTTTAACTGTTCTGGATTGAATTGGTTTATCCACCTCAGATTAAACTGAAAATCTCAGAGGACAGAGTCAATGTACTTTTCTACTTCCACACTTTTTACGGACTTTCTGTGGTAAAGTTAATTGATCATTTCTGAAGTGGACAGCAGTGTGTTTAAGACATTATGAAACACTTTGATTCTTAATATGAAAACGTACTTATTGAAACTCATATATGTGTTATATAATTCAGTTTTCAGACTGCTTTATCTGAATTACACTGGATATATGTACATGTGTGTTTATGAATGCACTGCTGCCTTAGTTCTATTATCCTGTCAAGGCCTGCTAATTTATTTTTGACTTCTAAACAGAGGAGACAGCATTCTACCATTTTTCAGAATTGGAACTTCAATACAAGTTTTCTGTTAATACGATGCAGTTTGAGCAACTGTAGGAATAAAAACATTGTGAATAGGAGGAAATAAAAAGTTAAGTTTTCTTTTTTAACGATAACATTCAATTCAACATGAGGAAATAATGAAATAAGCCTTTTCACTTTGTGGCTTTGTTACAGTTCCTCAGCAGTATAGGGACATCTGGACGAAGTGCAGGACATTATACTTTCATAAGGGGCGTTTTCTTAAAAATGAAAAACTTTCCTGCCTTGGCGCAGGAGTGTGAAGACATCCCTGGAGAGTTGTTCTATCCCCTTGTTCTCTGTTGACAGTTTCTATTATCCAGTCTAATAAAGATAGCAGTCATACGTCTACACTGCCTACTGGATCCCTCTTGCTTCAGGTGCCACCTGCAGCACGCAGTCTGTAAGGAGCAAGCACGAGGATGCTCTCCAGTTCTTTTGTCCAGCATGGGGTTGATGTAAAGATCTTTCAGTGCAAGATACTTCAGATGTGTTATATATTGTCAGTAGGTATCAGTTTTGATTCCATCCCTGTTATGAATTCCCTCCTTAGAATCTGGGCCGCCATATTGTCAGTGTCACGGTAAGGATTTTTCCATACTCTTGATCATACTGCGCTGCTGAAATACTACACAGCTGAGCTCAAGAGACTTTAATGTTTCTGATTAAATTATCTCTGGGACATGGTCCCACTTTCGAATGAGAGGTAAAAGTTGATCAAAACCGTTTAGCAGATGAGGCTCAACTTCACGGTTAAAAGGCATCCACTTGCATTCTGGACGGGACACAGCTCGACAAGCATCCATTCAAATTAACGTTGTCATTTGCTCTGTTTGTTGTAGCCTTTTCCTAGAGAATGCATCTTAACAGCTGTTACTTGTTTTGGTATCAATGCACTGGTGCAGCCACTGAATTGCTATCTTGCTTTTACAGAAGAAGCTATTTTTGGCGAATCTACTTGCACAGTCACAATTTCCTCTTATCCCAGGTTATTATGTTTAACATCTCATCTTTGTAGAGTTGTTCCTTGTACAGGTTCCTGCCCAGGGTACTGTAGCTAACTGTAATGAAAGTACTGATGTCCCTCTGTGCAGCAGTCCTTGGGCATGGTATACTTGCTGACCAAGAACTGCATGCGCTTCTAGGAAGGTGTAGTAGTTTTACCCTGCCGGGCAGCTGAACTCCACCACAGCCGTTCTCTCACTCCCCCTCCTCAAAGAAGAGGAGGAGAAGAAAGTATGATGTAAGGAAACAGGGTCTCTCGCAGGTTGAGATAAGGGTAGTTTTAATTAAAGAGAAAAAAAAGGAAAGAACAAGCGAAGGCCGCGCGGAAGCACAGAGGGGAAAGGGGAAAAAAAAATACTCTCTACTTCCCCATCAGCGAGCGGTGTTCGGCCACGTCTTGGGAAGCAGGGCCTTAATACGCGTAGCGGTTGTTCGGGAGGACAGACGTCTTCACAACGAGAGCCCCCCCCCTTCTCCTTCCCTTTCCCAGCTTTTATTGCTGAGTGTGACATCATATGTTATGGAATATCCCTTTGGTCGGTTTAGGTCAGCTGCCCTGGTGATGTCCCCTCCCCACTCCTTGCCCACCCCCACCTACTGGCTTCGGGGGGGTCTGGAGAGAGTCCTGGTGCTGTGCCAGCACTGCTCGGCAGTAGCCAAAACACTGGTGTGATACCAGCACTGTTCTAGCTACAAGTGCAGAGTACAATGCTATATGGGCTGCTGCAGGGAAAGTTAACTCTATCCCAGCCAGACCCAGTACAGAAGGGCGTTGCTTTTTTGCCTGCGTTTAAACTCGTGACCAAGGAAGACGAAGTCAAGTCATGCTTTAGAGCGCAGTCTTCTGCAGAATACTCTTTGGAGTGTGCTAAGTGTAGATGAGAACTTGACGTTGTTTCTGTTAAATTCATTAAAGATTTCAGGATCTTGGATCCTGCAGCACATGTATCATCTTTGCATTGACAGTAAAGAAACTGAAGAGGTATATCCAAGTTAGTTATGGAGTCTGCAGAAGTAAAAATGAAGTGAGTGGTAACACTTGGACGGTTCTGCCCCTTTCTTGCAGAATCAGTATTGTTACTTAAGTACTAAGCAGAGATTAGTTCTGTAGTTATTTAGGCATCCTGCAGCAGTGGGAGTCTCAGAGTGCTTTAGGAGGATAGTTTACTCATCCTTTTTACACCACTTTGGATTTATGCTTCAGGGATTCATAAGTGGTACGATGATATCAGCGACACAAATCGATATGTTTCTCAGGAAGACATTAAAGCAGCAGTGTGATGGCCTGACATAAGGCCAGTGTATTATTTTATATCAGTCCCTTGCTCAGACTGGCACTATCAGTTCCTTTAACAATGCCAGAGCCGTGAGATCTGAGTGGGACAGAGGTCAGAGAAGAAGAGATGGCATGTGGTGCAGAGTGAAGAAGCAAGTGCCAGATGAGTCCAAGCAGAAATTCTGTTGGAGTATGTGTGCAGGAACATGAAAATGTGCATGTTACATACTGGTGCATAATTTGCTTTGAAAAGGCTTTGTAGCATTCGATGCTTTAGCTACTATGAAGTGTGATTGTTGCCATGGTGAAATGTTTTTTAAGTTATTCAGTGGAAGAGTAAATAGTTGTTTCCAACTCCTAGTAATTGCCACATCTCAGTTACTTCCTTACCTATGTAGCCACTGTTTGGGTAGCTTTGTGTTTTCCCCACATGTGAGTTTTAAAGAGATGCATTGTATACAGAGTAGATCCTTCCCTTTCGCCAGAGTTGTCTTGATATGTCAGGGTATTGCAGGAGCATTAGTTCATCTGTAGAAGAAATGATGAAGGGAGTCCACCAATGATTATATTATGTGTGTACAAACTGTATGTTCAGAAAAAATACTGTGAGAAAAAAACGGTGAGCAGAAGCATATAAAATAAAACACTTTGCTTTACTTCCAATTTTGTTGTGGTGCTTTTAAAAACAGGAGCTTTCTCCCATACACCTTTACTTTTTTGTTCACTTGCTGTTAACTCTCAAATACATGCCTGTATAGACAGTCTGGTAGTGCCTAAATGGTGCTAATTTCTGGATCTCATTCTGGTGACTTTACTACTAGCAGTGGAATATGACAGAGTGTAAAACCTGATGTTTATGTGATAAAAATGGAGATAAATTGAACTCCTGTGTATTCTGGAACTGAGACTTGGAACTGTTTTCCTAGCGTGAAGATCCTGTGATGATTTTTAGCGTTTTGAAGACTCTAGTTTTAGGCAATCTCATTTTGAAGCTACTGTGTAACTATTGTTAAGTTCTACCACTTCTAGAAAATGTTCTAGAAGACACATTACCCAGAACTTAAAATCACTGACTGAAAAAGCTTTTTTTAATTATTGGGGAAATACTGTTTTGTTTCCGCGTGGTTTTCATTTTCATTTCAATCCTGTTGCTGCATTCTCTGTGTGACCATTACTGTTGCTATACACAGCCTTTGCTTTTGCTGTTTTAAACCTTAAAAGGTTTTTTTTTATCTAACATGCACTTACTGTTACTCAAAATGTATTTAATATTCTATATCTAAATATATATTTTTTGATATAATGAAACATTCTTTTTAACCTCTTGTAACAATCTTAGTAAAATAGAATTTTTTTTGTACTTTCTGAAGTGTTATAAGATGCTGTATTCTGTAATTATGTGCACCACATTAGGGAGGAAAATGCCAAGTGAATTAAAAATAACTAAGATTCTGAAGGACAGGTAATAAAAAATGGTATTTGAGAAAGCTACCATGACTCTCTGGTGAGTATGGCACAGAACATAGGAAAGCTTACTTTAAAATCAGGTTTGAACAAAGCACGTGATGTTGCCTTACACGAATGGCCTTTCTGCCCTAGAAGATGCAGTCAAACTTTCCTGTCCATCATATGTGTTAAAGCTGAAAAACAAAAATAAAATAAAAAAATAGGTAGAATGGGGTTGATTTTGTACTTCAGTCTGGAAACATTGTTTGGACAAGGGATCATGTTCTGTGCATCTTGTAGTGCACTAACAGCAATGACAGATGAAATGTTAAGTTCCTTTGCACGTGGTTTTCAGAGGGCTGGTGTTCACAAGTCTACTCTTGAGGTTGTCGGTGTTTACCTGTTAACATGCTGACACTTAAGTTTCTGTGTTACCTTTATTGGAACCTGTGAGCGTGCTGAAGAAAAGCATCTTGTGTTTCATTGTATGAGCAACTTTGTGGCCTCGGTAGAAATTACATGTTCAGCTGTCAGGCTGGGTAGGGTCACTCTGGGTGTCTTCTGTGTTGGTGCTGGAGGAATAAAAGTATCTTTGTTCAAAAGCCTCTAAATCTTCCCGTTACCAGGGAAGGTTGTACAGTGAGGAGCAGAACCATGATATGTCAGCTTTACTGTGGAAGGATTTGTACATTCAACTGATAAATTATTCCTCTGTGCTTTCACACCTGATTCTCTGGGTTTTGTACTATTTTATACGTTTGTTTTTGTTTCTCCTCAGTTTGTTCCAAGCCTTTTGTTTGTTTTTGACTTACATTTAGCCTTTGCTTTTATTGTGTTTTCTCTTGATACTTTACTTATAATTGAGAGTGCACAGCTCCAGCAAGCAATGAAGCAGTGTGCAAATGCCGCCATGCAGGAAAAGTCGAAGATATTTCCTGAACTAATAAAGCGCAGGGGACTTAGAGTAGAACAATGAAGCAAGTAAACAAACACCGAGGATAAAATAACACCAATGTTGAATTCGTCTTCTGTATACGGCACTCGGTGACTGTGTGTTTTTTAAATGAGCTATGAATAAGTTGTATTTTGTATTAGCAGAACAGAACAAAACAAAAAAGCAAACAACCAACCAAACAGAAAACCAAACCAAAAACAACAACAAACAAGAAAAGACCATTCAGGCAGGTAGGGAAAGAGTGAAAAGCTACATTCTCACTGGTGTGAGCAACTGTAAAGTTCAACAGAAAATAAAACTTCTCATGAAAGAGGATGGTAGAGGAGATTTTGATTTTTGGATTTCTGAAGTAGACATCAGTACCAGGCAAACTTGATGAAATAATGGTAAAAATTAGAATATTAAATCAGTTTAGGAACAAACTAATAAAACTTAATAACAGAAAAATGAGGCTACTGTGGGCTCTCACTGTTCACGTTATAGATTGTGTCTGATTTGGAGCATAAGCTTCTAGTACAAAAAGGAGTATTTAAGTAAAGTGAAAGGCAGAAAATCAAAATTATTTAATAGATAAGTGATAGAGCTCATTCTCTGAAAGCCTAAATGTTACAGGCTTAAAGACAGAATGAGACATTTGTATGCATGACATAATTGACAATTCGGTGTGATTGATTTCCATGACAGACAGCATAGGAGACCTGCTCTCATTCAGAGTTGTACTTTTCTTCAGCATCACACTGAAGTATTCTGATACTGCCCTGGGGCTTAGCAAAAACGCACGTGAAGGAAGCTTCAGCAGTGTGCATGCTGTCATCTTGGTTCTGCAGTCCTGGGGAGGGATGGGGGAACTGCAGTCCTGGCTGTTCATCATTACTTGCTTGGGGCTTCTGAAGGGAGAATATGCAAGGGGACTAAGCCCCTCTTTTGCTTTAGTTTGTGCATATCGTCAGAGAACTATGCATCTTTTTTCCCAAATAAGTTGATTTTGGTCTGGACAGAGCAGTAGTGAAAGATAAATTCTGGCTCATGACCAGAACGTTATATAGGCAAAAGTTATTTTAGCAATAAGGACCACCACCTTTTTATTCTTCTTTCTATATCTAAAATGTAAACCCTGCAGAGGGCTGATAAATGCGTTGTTCCTTAAACAACAAACAACTTCGGTCTAGTAACACATCAAATGGAAAGGTTCCTTCTTTTCATATCTTTTTCTAATTTAATTTGTTGTTTTCTGTTCCTTTCATTCAATGATGAGTAACTTTTGGCAATGACAGATACTCTATTGTGACTGAAATATGCATTTTGTAAGTCATAACTTTACTTGGTATTTAAATAAACTGTGTATGTACAGCGTGCAAGATTTATGCAGAACACAGCTGGAGGTATTCTGCTCAGAATTCCTATGGTTTAAAATGTCTCTTTCAAGTTTGAAAATGTGTTGTGAAGTAGATACCATTATGATAATTGGAAGTTCAGCTTCTCTGTCTTGCCTCTATTATTTTTTTGAATACAATTAACACATCACACACACTTCACCTGGTCTCTCCTCATTTACCTCTGACACTTCCTTGATATTTATTTAGACACATGTGGTGTTTTTGCTTTGAACTCAATAGTTGGTATATTCACTAGATTTATTTTTTTTTATAAACATTTTTCTCGTTTAGAGATATACAATTAGTTTGCATTGTTAGAGAAAAGAATACATATTGATGTCAATTTAAGTCTTTTACTGATTTGTTAGATGATCAGGACATAAATTGTATAAAGATTGTAGAGAAAACTGTGATTACTCAGAAATCAAAATACCTGCTGAGAAGTTGCAGAAGCAGCTCATTTCATTATAGCTCTCACGAGGGAACAGTGCAGAGAAGATATGCAAAAAGCTATCTAGAGAAAAAGGCATGGCTGTCAACACTAAATATAAATATATATATACATACAAATAATATATTTAATTTCAAATTGTTATATTTTCTTTAAGGTAGTATAAACATGAAGCACAGAACTCAGTGACTTAAGTTAAGCTTTATTCTGTCAGATTCGGCAGCAATGCCTTTATTGCTGAGAACAAAAGCCAGTAAGTTTGTTTTAAAAATCAAGAAAATTTCTTAAACTGGACTCAGTAAAATAGTATTGGCGTAGTTTTTATTTCTTAAATAATTTATGTAGCTTGTTGTAGTATATAACAAGTATATAGCTATTAGTAATGTAACACCAATATCCTCCAGAAAACAGCTAGGAATTATATGAAACAATTCTTAAAATTTCGAAAAAGAGAAAGTCTGTCTTCAACAGACCAAACTTTAGTGTTGGCACAGGAGAAGAGAATGTGAAAATATCGTAATACTGTATTTAATGTGCAGAAATTAGGTTTGGAGATTTCTTTTTATTTTAGTTTTAGGAATACTACTAAGGCTTGGAGGTTTCATAAGAAGTAAATCCAAAATTCAGTCTATGCTTGATGCTCACAATAAAGGAATTTTGGATTATTGATTTTTTTTTTTTAGCTGCAGTTCGGAATGAACAGGTGCTATGTTTTTGTAGAGTTCCTGGTCACTGTCCATTCTTGTGATAGCTCTTTTCTGGAATATTTTCAATAGCTATGTTACTGAAGATTCATGATATTTGTAAATTAGTTTAATACAGGGAAAAGGTGTCATCTACTAAATAAGAATTTATTTCTTTGTTTTAAAATTTAATTTAAATAAGCATGATCAATTCCAGGCTTTTCAGATCACAGGGTCTTCATATTAGATGTTCAAAAATGTTCAGGAAAAAATGGAAAGTAAGCTGTGTGCTTGAAGGAGTTTTATTGAAAGCATGTCTTTTTATTCTTACAAGAGGTTTGTCCGAGTTCTCATGCATTGCAGAAGGTCTTCCTCGTTTCCTGCAGCACTGGTTAGGTATGAAATGTAAATCCGCGCAGTGTAAGGGGTTCTGAAACGTTGTCCGCAACAAAAGAAGCATGGTTGTGACAACACACAAAAATCAGGCGTGTTTGGTTGCCTCACTGTAGTCATTGCTATGGAGAGATCCATTGTTCTACAGCTGCATCCTCGCTGGTTGCTTAGGGAAGGACATGATGCAGGTACCATTACAATAGGACTGTGTAAAGGAGCCCTGTATCCCAATAATGCAAAAGGAAATCAGTGTTTTCTTTCACAATACCTTTGGCTTGGACTTCCAATTTTTGAAATGCACATTTAAAATGATCTCTATATAAAACTACTTGGAAGAGTGTATTTTTTTAATGAAATCATTCTGTAATAAAATATTTCAAGTACTGGCTAAGCTGTAAAGCTTAGGGCTGATAAACAAAGCATCTGAAGCCAAATGGCCCCGTAGCTAACCCCAATTAAAATAAAGATTTCATTGCGCTCTGTCCTGACAGAGAGGGAACATATTGTTGCCTTTAAGGGAGTTTGGTTTAGTTAATGAAAGAATTTATTTCATTTTTTCAAATACAGAACCTAATTAAATAAGTTTCAACTTGACTTGTAGTTGAGGACGTTTTAACTCCTTAAAGGTTACTTTTGTGTCCCTAGTGTATCTCTCTTTTGAATAATTTCCAATGTAGTATTTAGTTTTGTGATTTATAAAATAAGAAATTTTATAGTAAATCTTGTGTGAGAACCATATGCCTGTTTTATATATACATACATATACGTTGTTCATGCTAAACTTGGGAAACTTGTTACTGACGTTGCTCTCTTGAAGCATCGTATTTAGCATTAAGTATTACTAGATTCTTAAAAGTAATGCAGAAATGAAGGTCACATGTCTGTGCTCTGAATGCACTTTAAAAGCTCTAAATGATATCCGTACATTTTGTTCAATGAAAATCAAAGCTGTATCAAAGAATTATTTTTGGTGAAGCTCTCAAAGCACTAGTTAAAATCTGTATCTCTAGAGCGTTTGTTCTTAGAGAGGATTAATAGTGAAAATGAAAGCAATTTGTAAGGATTACAAATGTGATTAATTTGCCTTCCTTAAGGATCTGTCTGTACTTGTATAGGTAAATTTCATCCCACATTCGTCAACTAAATTCTCCACTAAGAATATATGAGAGATAAAGAGCACTCTTATCTAAGATGCTTTCTTCTTACATATACAAACATTTTATACTCAGTACTTGAAGGCACTCAGAGAATGGGAATGCTGTCATTTACCTTATTTACTTGCCTAAAAATTAATAAATAAATAAATGGCTGCTGTGTCTCTTGCAATAGAATCTTGTGAGAAGAGTTAGTTTCTGTTGAACGATAGTGCATAATGCTGTTTGGCTGTGTTGGCGAAGCTTTTGCAGTGTACTGAGTGTAATTAAAAGCACCTTACCAGCGTTATTCAGAAAGTGGTGGGTTCGTTTAAATTAGTTGTTACAGAAGCTGAATCTAAGCAATGAAGTTCATGCTTAAGGTAAAGCATTCTCCTTTACATCTTGAATAGATTGTGTTCCACTTTTCTTGGAAGGAGTTTCCAGTGTGAGCAAAGAAGCTGTCTCTGATAAGGAGTATAGATTTCCGTCAGTCAAAGTCGTTCCCAAGGCTTTTGACTGCTTTTGCTTCAGAAGCTCTGTGTGACGCAGGATTTGATTGCTACCTTCAACTATGGAGATAAACAGTATTCAAAGAATTTCTACCTGTGTGAGGAAATAAGTTTTTTACAGATGTGGGTATGAACACGAGTGAAATGAAAGGCTAGATCCTATTGCAGCATTGAATATCTCTTTATCTATTTGGCATATGTTGCAGATCTTGAGATAACTCAAATGCAACACTGTTCTTTTCAGTGAATTTCTGTGGATCATTATAATTAAGACATGTTTCAGAAATCTTGAGAGTACTTGCCAAACATAACCAAAATGAAAGCATCACATCTAGCCAGAGTTCTAGGCGTTGTAACTCTGCCCTAAAGCTACATTTCCCATCCATTATCTTGCCATAGCTTATTGTGCTTAATTTTAATTAAATTGGAATAACAATTTTGCAGTCATAACTGACATGAAAATTCTCCAAAGTCTATTATTATACCCACAGGACATTTCCTCTACATGTTTTTCTTGTTTCTTGTTTTTCATCTTGTCCAAATCCTGTTATTTGGAAAAGTCTTTGGTGATGGAGGGCATGAAACAGAAAATGGAGAAAATAATACAGAGATTTGACTGGCAAATATCAGTTTGCAAACAGAAGAAATCAATCGCATTTTGTATTCTTTGGGAACACTGATCATAATAGTCAGGAAGCCTTAAAAGCCTATATATTTGTTGAGGATCTTGGGGTTTATTTAATTTTACTTATTCTCAGTGTAACGTATACACTGGGTATCCTACATTTAGTTTTCAACATGCAGATGCTGAATTCCTAAATACAAAAACTACTACTGTGAAGCTGCAACCTCTGCATTTCTTGCTTTTCTGCCTTTACAGGTGTTGTATTCACAAATATTATGCACAGCTTTTACTTTGATATCCTAGAGTCTAAAAAGTCACTTTTTATGCTTTAAAAAAATCAAAATGATGTTGGAACATCAGTCCTTATTGCGCAGGAAGCTCTGTAGTATTAGTTGGTTGTCAAATCCCTAAGAAATAACAGATTAACACACTTGATCATAATGCCATGTTCAGAAGTTGGAAGTTTGCTGATGTCCCCAGCCTCTCTATTTAATGCAATTACAGATATGCATTCAGGATATTTGAGTGGATTGCATTTCATTAATATGATTTGAGCAGACAATGCTAAGTTGCTGTTGGGCTCTCTCTGACAGCTAATTACTGAAATGAAGTGTGTACAGGGCTAAGAAACAATGGAGCACTTGTCAGGAACATTAAAACAATGCAGAAATAGTGCCAAATTCTGGAATCCCTCTGTACGTTTTTTCTTGTCTCTAAAGACCAATCTTGGGACATACCTAGTTGTGGCGATGAGTTAGACCTTGGGGAAACAAAGTTTATCATCACTGATGAAAATACAATATAGTTATATTGTGCCCTTTCTTCTCTTTAATTCAGACACCTGCACATCCTTATCCACTTACCTTTTGCTTACAGACATCATTTTTGCATATTTTCCCCATAAAATCTCTGGTTGTTTGAATATTGGAGATGCTGTGCACATCAATTTGTAGTGTTTTTTACTGGAAGAGGTCTCCCAGACAACGTGAAGGAGGTGGACAGGGAGTGACTTCTTGTTGTTTCTTCCAGTATAAAAAAAAAGGGGGTCGGGGACGACAATCAAGTGAGGTTTGTAACAGGACAGGATTGAAACAAACAAGGCGCTGTTCTTTGTACCATAGGTTGTAAACCTGCTGAGTAAAGCCTGTTGCATGATACTGCGGCACTTCGTGTTGTTTTTTGGGGAGATTGGAGAGACACTTGAGAGAGTCCTCTGTTCAGGTTTATTTAATGCACAAGTGACAGCAGACTCGGTGAATTTCTTCAGATGAAGATCTGTCTGGTAGAGTCTGAGGGGAGAAATAACACTCGGGCTTTCTACCTTCCTGGTCTTTCCTAAGCATCTGCTTGTGACTGCTGTGGAGACAGAACACCAGGGAGATGGCCTTTTCATGTGATCAGTTACAGTTCTTCTGTCCTGAAACTGTGGTTTTGTACTCATCTTTCATTTCTTTTTTCTTTTTTTGCTTTATCCTAAATTTGGGTATCAACCACTGGAAATGGCGTTGCTAGAGAATTATGCAACTTGTCATAAAGTGAGAAAGAAAAGGCAAGAACTTGTTTCAGACCCTGAGTGACCAAAGCTCTCCCATCCCACCTCTGTTTCAGGCACTGAGGTATTTTGGTAGCGGTTTTGTTTCAGAAGATACGATGTTTCTATTTAAGAAACTGTTGAGTACCTTACATACCCATCTCTTCTCATATACATGTCATTCTAGAGTAGAAGAAGCTAAAGCCACAGTGCCTTCAATACTGGGGAAGGGGCTTATCTCAAGGCTTTTCTAAAAACCTGTATTACACAATGTATTTTTGTCTTTATGCTATAGCTGCAGAATTATTAAAAATAGTATGGTGCAGGCTACAAAGCATTTTTGTCATCCCATTCAATTGATTTGTGTATTGTTGCAGGGGACAGTGGTCGTTATTATTGGAGATTTTTTCTATATGTGCTAAGAGGAGTCTTGGATTACCAGTGTTGGCTATTTTGATGTGTTCAACCATACCCTGACTGTAATGAGAGCTGGTGCCACCTCTGAGCAGCTCATGTAATTTAATCTGTGCAGCTCAAAGTCCACAGGTAATATGGAGACAAGGGAGTTCATATTAAAAACACTCTAGCCGTTATGACCTCAGTGGTACTTGCTCATCTGTCTGGTTTTGCAAGACATTTTTCTTTTTAATTCTTAAGCATTTCAGTTAGTGATTTTTTTTTTTTTTTTATTTTTATTTTTTTTGCTTTCCATTGACAATACGGATCAGCCAAATATGCTGCTTTAATCATTTTGCAATCTGGTGATCTATACAAAATTGCAGCTTAGTTTCTTGGTCAGTATGAAAATGTGCTCTTCAAAATGCACAGCTTTTAATGATATCTCAAGAGTATTTTAAATTTGTCTGTGTCCAGTACATCCAGCCATGATACTGGCAATTTGTGTCCTGTTGCAGCGAAGATGGGAAGGTGCACAAGTTATTGCTAGCATTTGTGTGGATAGCCAAACACATGCATTCTTAAGGTTAAAATTTCGAATGTCTGTCTAGAGCTGGTTCTCATCCCTTTTCACATACTTCTTGATGCTAATACTTTGTGCATGTTACAAGCAGCTAATAATAAGTTGTGAGGAAGCCAGTGGTTTTGGAGGGATGCTGTGACTGGGAGGCTTGAAGCATTCTGGAATACTGAGTGAGATGCACTAGCAAAGCAGCGTAGTCTTTTGATTACTATTATATGCAGTAATACAATATTATATTTTCCTAATATAAATAGTGTAAAGATTATATTATCAAAAATATTTGTCCCTATCTACTATAGATGGAAAGATTCTGAGTAAATTTTTATTTAAATGTAAAATTAATAAAAATATGAAAACTATAAAGACCAACAGCTCGTGAAAATCTTTTCTTGTTGATACTTTCAATCTATTAGTTCTGTATGGAGAGTAGATGGAGGTATCCTGCCATAGAGATTCCAAATAAACAGGACTTGAGCATACGCAATTTAATAGAGTGTTTTTGTTTGTAAATTAATGTAAACTACTGTAATTTTCCCTGCATCTAGGAGTGGAAATCATGTGGAGACCAAGAACTAAAAGAAATATCTTCTACAAGCCATCTGATCAAGTAGTAGAATAATTGCAGTGACAAATAGTCATTTTTTGTTGAATTCGAATTGAATCTGAAAATTTTGGATTTTTGAAGGCTGCTTAAACTGAGAAAACAGGACAGTAGTGGGTGGCCAGTAAAGAGCCTGTTCTGCCAGATCAACTCAGCCATTCTTGTTGAGGTGCTGGACTAGTTTGCTATCCTTGCAACTCATTTTACAAAACAAGTTCCAGACTGAGCTCTGATTTCATGTATTCTCTCTCCATGGAAATTATGTCCTTTTTCTCATTTCAAATTAGATGAGTACAATAAAATCCTTATTTTACATATTTATTAACAAGGCTTTCATCCCTGTGGTATTGTAACTATCTTCTCTGCTTTGTGCAAAGAAATTACAGGGAGAACTCACAAACCTTTAGGAGGTTTATGTGATCACTCTTTTTCAAGCGTTATTGCTCTTATCTGTATTCTTCTTGCACGCTGCTCCGCCAGCCGTTATTTACTGGCGTTCTTTCCATACATTGTTGATGTCATTGCTTCTTTTAATTCTGAGATGAATCGCATTATAGACCCCATGTAAAGTTCATTCCCTTTGGATATTCATTGTTAGAAACCTGATGTGTGAAGAAATGATGTTGAGTCCACTGTCTGGCATGTGGAGGGTTAAGGGAATTTTTAGCATCGCCAAAAAGTATTTGGTCAGGTACTCAGGTGCTGGAAATTTTCTTAGCAACATCAGTCACCTAGGAACATGATCATCTGCTGTTCTGGGGTAGAGATTACAGAGCTTAATGATTAGCTACTATAAGCTGCAGCTGATGCCAGACTCTACCCCCTTTACACCTAATTAGCCTCATTAATGAGCTCTTCTGCTCTCCGCAGAGAGGGCTTCCTCCTTGGAATAGTAGGCAAAAATACCTCACCCAGGTAGATGTGCTGAAACCTTTAATTATTGCCCACACCTGCAAAGCCTTGTGTCCCTGACAGCAATATTGCTTAGCTGAAATTGTGCTTGTTTACAGTGACCACACTGCAAAGTATTAACTCTTTAGCACCATAGGAGTTGTTTTTAAGCTTTGAAAGTATTTGTGTAGAATATAAATCCAAGCACTCAAAGATTTTATACTCGATGAAGTTGAGCATATTGTGTGTGTGTGTGGGGGGGGGGAGTATGTGACAAAAATGTTTTTTAAAAGCTCCTGAGTATGTTGTTTAACCCTGAAAAATGAGTTTGAATCGCTGTCGAATGTCAAATTCTGCATTACCAGAGCTAAGAACACTGTTAGGCAACTTTCATTCCATAGATGTCCAACTTTTGCAGGTGGAGGAATATAATTTTATAGTGCTAAAATTAAAACATGGGGAAAAAGCACACGTGGAAATCCATCAGTTTAGCAGGCAGTGACGTGACTGAGCTAATGAAGTGTTCTGGTGTGATTTGTAGGTATAGCAATTATTGGTAAATATCTGCTAAATTGTAGCATTTACATTTCTTGAAATTTAATAGCTTTGTTTTCTTGTTTGTTTTAATGCTAAAATAGCTGTGTAACATCTTGTTATGTGTGCGTTTGGGTCAAAGCAGTTATGCCCACATAGAGCAATTGTGTATTGATGTTTATCAAGTAAGCTCAAAAGGCAGCTGAAGTCGGTGCCGATTCAAGTTTTTAATAGGGAAAGTTCAAAATGCTAATTTCTCAGTGCAAATACTTTGTTGGTTATTCGGTAACTTTTTCCATAGCAGCCAGCTTTCCTAAATTTTCAGCAGGAAATGCCTGCTGAGGAAATATCTAGCATCCATCATGTAGATACCCAGTGGCACCAGGACAGAGTATAATCCAGTCCTGCGCAGTATTCAGCTTCTGTGAAGACGGCTCAGGCAGGTGGTGAGTGTTTCACTGCTGCTTCATGCTCATTCTTGTGGCTTCCTCGGCTTCTGGCCCATCGTTGCAGCAGCCGTTCAGCAGATGAAGTCTCATGCTTTAGGAGGCGCAGTCTGCAGGCAGCTCTAGGAGCAAGTTGTGGTTCTTTGTGAGGGAGTTTGAGCGAAGGAATTTTTTTTCCTAGAAATTCATCTTCTAAAGTGCATAGAAGATAGTGTGCCTTCTGCAAGGCATGCTCAGTGCTGGTGTGGAGTGACAGAGCTTTTCAGCCGGAGTTGTGAGATTGTTGCGTATTAGTCAACTGTGTTTGCCCGGAAGGTATGCCTGGCTAATCTGAACTAAAACACTAAGGCTGAAAAGGAATCTGGAACATGGAGCATAAATTCAAACAGTTGAAAGACTGTTGAGAAACTGAAAATAGGGTCTTAGAGCTGTGAGGTCACCATGATAATGGATGTTGTTGTTAGCTCTTCTTATGAACGTGTAGAACAAAATTTGTTTTACTTTGTTAGTAATGCAAATAGCATCAGGCCGCACCAGCCAAGCATGTCATAGGGCAATGCGTGAACTGCAGGAGTTCATGGGCTTTGTCCTGGATGCAGTTTGAATTGAAGGCCAATATAAAGCATGACAACGAACGAGACTGCAAATGCTTGGGTAATGTTGTGTCAATCGTTAGTCCTTCTTGTAACTGTTGCTTAACAGGACTGAAGTTCGTGGAGCCGTCTGACACATTTTGGCAGGCTGAGTTTTGTTTCCTGGGTGAGAAAGCCTGCGGTTGCAGGGCAGGTGAGCAGGACTTTTACAAAATCGAAATTATCATTGAGGGCATGTGGGTCTGGAGGGGAGCGAAGTGGGCGGTTTTGGCCCAGGAAATAGCTGCCCATCTGCTCCCTGTCAGAACGTGTTACCAGTGCGGCTGGAGCTGTGCCCCCGCCTGGCAGCTCTGGGCGGTCATGCGGCTGTCTCCACGACAACTCCAGGAGCCGCGCGAGCTGCTGTGCTCCGAGCCAGATGCTTCTCTGCACATGTGGTCTAATTAGATGGCATTTTTCCCTTCACAAAAGACTTCAGAAATTTTGCATGGTTTCCATGTCAAAAATGCGTCGCTGATACGGTGGGAGTTGGGAGGAGTCATGTGGCCAAACACTCAGTAATGACGCTGCTGCGAAGCTGGGCTGCTCTGCGCGAGCTGGAGGTTTGCGGTTACGCAAAACAAATTCCCTTCGGCTGCTTCATCATGGGTTGAGCAAGACCTGGGGGGAAGCGTTGAAAGGCAAAATCTGCTTTTGTCATCCTCATGCTGGATACAGCGCTCTCTTTATGACTGTATCAGGGAACAATTGGAGGACTGAGACAGATTACACATCCTGAAGTCAGTGCTTGCAGTACATGCTATTCTCAGTCTGAGGCTGTATTTTTATTTTTATTTTCAAAGCATTTGAATAAAATCTGCAGGAAGTGAGATGTAGAGGAGAGTCTGGGGAAACAAAATCAAATCTAACTTACAAAAAATGGAACTCTCTCATCTGTTGGAATCTTCAACCTTTTGTTATTCGGGGGAAAGGGCTTCGTTTAGTACAAATGATAGAGGAGCTCCATTAAAAGTAGTGCAAAAGTAGCACGCTGTTTGTGGTTGTACTAGTGTGGCTTTTTCTCTAAGTCTGTCTTGCCTTCTAACATGGTAAAGGCAGAGCCTCACTATGACAAACCAGGAGTAAATAAATGGCAAAAGGAAAATAAAGAATTCTACTCATGCACTTTAAAAGAGAATGTTTTACCTTGCTGTTTTCCACCTGTGAGAAGCATCTTGAGCTGTTGTGGATGGGATGTCTTAGTTCTTTCCAGCCCTTTTTTGTGTGGACGTACAATACGCTGATACTCTAAGGGTCACTGCAGAGGCAAGTGCCTGTGGTCTGGCAGGGTCTGAGTTCCAGTTGTTCCCAAGAACAGATGCTGTTGCATCCTTAAGAGTCCAGTGACATAAGCTACTGGTTTATAATCCCACATATATGATAAATAACATAGCAAGCATACATGTTAATCATGTTATGATTATGTTAACATGTTATGTTATGTTAATCATTGACCACTTAGGTTTCCCCAGAGACCATTACATGATTAGAACAGAAAGGAATGAAACCTTTTTCCAGTGTTCCTAATCCGGTACCTTTGATTACCCCTCTCGGGGGACCTGATAAATTCCTTTTCTGTAGTGACTTCTTTTCTAGCTGTGTTTTTTCATGGCAATAGTTGACGTTTCCTCACCAAATTGTCTAGTGGCATAACATGATGACAAACCAAACCTCAGCGAGTTCTGTTATAGTAATAGTATTTACCTTGCCAGATGTTATATGGAGGAGGTGACATATCAGATCCTGTTGTCTTATATCTTGTGCATTAGTGTATCTACCAGAGACTAGATCTCCCTAACTCGGTGAAAATGTAAAGTTCAATTCCATTATATCCATTTTATTTATAGAGAGGTGGTTTTTTTGTTACTGAGCTAAGACAGTGGGATTTTCATGACCTACCTTTATGACTAAAGCTTCTCTTTTACACTGCATTACTGCAGTTAACAACAGTTTATTCTCTTTCTGCATCTATATTAGCTGCATATTAACATGTTTCCATCTTCAGAATAGCCATTTGGTTCGGTGTGGTTTTGGGGATCATCAAACAAAGGAGTCATGCATCATGCACAAAAACATAATTTCAACATATTTTAATGGGTGAATCCTGGAAGCTTCATTGTTTTGGATGAGTTTTGGCTTTTTATATGTATCTAAGGAATCAAATCAAAATATTGTCATTTGTCAACTCTAGGCATATTGGACACATCTTATTCATGGCCAGTCATTTATGATTTTTGCAGACTTCTTTATTCTTTTTAACACTATATTTTGTATCCTGTTGAGTTTTAATAAATGAAACAAAAAAAAGCTCGTCATGTATCTCATGGGAAATACTTTGTAGACTGACTTTTATATTTTGTCATAGTATAAAATAACTCGTATAAAGAATTGCTCTGTAATTTTTCTCCTTTTTTGTATTGTCGCTAATGTTCTGCAATAGTTAAAATAGAAAAAGGCTTTTTTGTTATAGGGAATCTGAATTGGTAGCCGCTTTGCATGCAGAACATACTAGCTTCAATGGGAGTACTGCTCATGGAGTGATTGCAGAACTAGGCCCTGAAATTACCTTGCCAGCTAATGATAAAATCGCATGCAGGCCACAGGGGTTTTTGTGGAATAAATATAAGAGTGGAACAATATACAGTACACATTATACCAGTAATTTAAAGCATATTCAGGACAAAGAGAGAGTTCCTGGTGCAGGCAGCATCATAGAGATTTGCTGTATCTGATAAAGATTAGGTTTCTCAGCTCGTAATACCATACTATTACTTTTCTTTTGTTAGCCTTTCAACACCTACACTCATGCATTGACACAATATCAAGTAGGAAGAGGAAGAATAGCGTTGTATTTAAGGTACTGAACAGGGATTAAAGAAATTTCGGTTCTTTTCCCTGCCTCTGCCAGAGACTTTTGTGACCACGTACAAGTTACTTATTATTTTCTTGCCTCTATTCTTGATCTGTGAAATGGTGATTTTTTTTTTTTTTCTTCCCCCTACCCTCCACTCCCCCCAGCCCTAAATGCTTTATTGCTGGCATCTTTGCACTTTGTCTTCCAGGTTTGTTGCTTGAGTTCTGGAGGCATGAGACTGGATTAGTTGCTTGGGGAGAGAATGGCTGGCTGATGTAGGGGATTCAGAAATCAGGGGAGGCAAGCCCATATAAACACTTAGAAAAATAGCTTGCTCTGTTACAGGAAAGTAGTTTCATAATTTGTGAATATGTGTCATTGGTCTTGGTCTAAGATGAAAATGCCAGGTATGCTAATAAATTAAAAGGGGTTAAAAGGAGAAGCAAGATGTTGCTATGTGATTTACATTTCTTCCAGTGACACGTATTTTGTTAGTTTCATCTTTTATTTAAAGTTGGTTTTGTGCAAAATGTTGGAAGTTATGGGCTGAGATAATGTGTAAAGGGGTGTTGTTGAACTTCTGCTGAGTCTATCAGTATCTGAACTGTTTTTCTTACAAAGTCGTAATACAAATAAATCTTATTTTGTATCCTTTCTATAAAGGTTTCTTAGTAACTTTAATACACCTGACATTTTTGGATCTGAAGGCATTTTGGATGTTGTAGAATTGATTACAGCTTAATAATGCATTGCATGATAATAATACTGTAATAATTTTAGCAAAGGCATAAAAGAAGCCCTCTTGGCCACAGAGTTCTAATTGCAGTGCTAAACAAGATTTTGATGAAGATTGAATATCTGCATATTACATTTTTACATTTGAAGTTGAATTGTGTTTAAATGTGCTTCATCCTAGTTGGCAGCCTGCTGGTAACTAACAGCGATGTCTTCAGCGGATGTCGGATACACTTTTATGTCCGTCCTGAGGACGCTTTACTTTCCTTTGAGTTTTGGTCAAGAACGTATTTGTTGATATGAGCCTGCTTTTTTCTGCAGTCTATCTTGGAGCTCCAGCTGGTATCTAGTTTTTTAACAGGAATTACGCGAGAATTTTGAGAATACTTACGAGGTAAAATTATGAATTCTGTTAACTTCCTGTATCTAGGTGTGAAAACTAGGTTCCTGCTACTTTTCAAAAGGACCTGTTTGTTTTTGTCATGTAAGTGTTCAACAAAAACAGAAGAACCCTCTATATTCCTGCAAGTTTTCTTGTTTCCTTTTGTTAGTGCAGGGTGAGTTCTACTTCTTTGCAGTAGAATTGGAAAAAGAACTTCTGTGACTATTTAGTCCAGTCCAAGTTAGGAGTGTGAGGAAAAACATTGTTATTTCACGCACTGCAGAACTTGTCTGTCTCACAGCCTCTCATGAGTTATTATGTCAAGGAGTGTTTTACGAAGGAAAGCTCCCAAACTGCTGTAATGGTAATGCCATTGCTGTGTGTGCATATACCTATGATCCACAGCACGGGTATAAGGAAAGTTTTGACATATGACATTTTGAAGGGGTTGTTGATTAAGTGTTATGATTGGTGTCAGTGATTTGATTGACTTGCAGTCATCATTCTCCCTTCTATTTGTCCTTCAGTGATATTATTACAGATTATTACAGGAGTTATCAGATCACGTGCAGAAGAATGACAGCTCTCAGAGAGAAACTCCAATTCACCAGGAACTGCAAGGGTTGAGAATTTAGGAAATGTACCATTTAGTTTGATACTTTTTATAGATACTTTTAATAAGATTTATAGTATATATACTGTAAATACTACTTAAAAAAAAAATGATAAAGATGTTCTCTCTTAATGTATCTCTATCAGTGGTTATATACTCTAGTGAGGAACATGATAAAAAGTCCAAAATTGGACTGATGATAGAAATGGGCATTTACATGAGACAATAAGTGTTTGAACACTACAGTCTGCATTGGTAAATACATGATTTTGAAATACTTTTCCAGATTACACTTAGAAATCCTAATTAATCAGACCTGGTAAACAGGTCTCTTTTTGAACAGAGCCTTAATTTACTTTTCTTTAGAAGAAGTGTGGTCAAATCTCTGAGCACGTGATTTCTTTGTTCCTGAGCAGCATCTTGAAATGCTAATAAAGCTATGGTACCATTTGCTTAATGCAGAGTGTTTGATCTGTGCTTTCTTGATTCCATTATGACTGAGGCAGATGCAAAGAGCTTTCTTGTGCTGAACGGATGTACTAGTTACGGGGAGGTTATTTGTCGTTGCAAATGCAGGCTGAATGAGCCGGTGTCCTATCAGGTGTCTGTCACCAGTTTCAGATTTTCTTTATGGAATCCTGCTGGCTGACTGATCATCCTCCCTCAGCTGTGATGAGCTAATCTTTCCTTGACATTGTAATCACAATTCTCGAAAGGTGTGCAGAGCAGTTGCTTGCCTTTGGTTGCTGTTGTATCTGACATTGACATATATATCCAGATCAGTGACATCATTTTTGTGTCTTAGTTTCATTATAATCCTGGATGGAATTAAGAATGATTATTCCTATAATATCTCTGCAGGCTTTACTTTGTCACTTGCCACATAACCAATTTTAGTAAAGGATGTGGTTATTTGCCGCATCTCGTTAGTAATAGTGGTACATGAATCTCTTACACATCATTGTTCTTGCTGTATGTTTGAGTTTTGGCTGCATGGTATACTGACACTAGACTTACAGCTTGTAGACTGTCAATTGTCAACTTGTTCTGCACCTTTAAATTCCACCCACATTTTTTCATTTCACGGCTAGTTTACAGAGCAGCTCTAATGGCTTGTGTATTTATTAGAGAGGTTTTGAAAGAGCATCTACATGGTTTAAAGGCATGCATGCAGCAGCACAAAATTCATTACCCTGCACCACATGCTGACCATGATAATGCAGAAGAGATTGCATATATCTTCCGTGGCATAACTTTAGGGTTGTCTAAACAAAGTCTTCAGTATTATTTTTTTTTATCCTTAGGATCAAGTTTTTTGAAATCTTTGCTTGTGCAAGAGACTATCGCTGTTGACCTGATTCAAACCTTGTCTTCATTATGTTAATGCTTTCCCCAGCAGTCACATGGTGTCTTTAAAGCCCCATTGTCCTGGTGTACGCTTTTGTGTCCATTCTGTCATAGGAGTGGAAATAGTTGGACTTCCATGACTTACCTGATCACCTGTGTGTCTTTCTAGAAGTATCGTTTGTGTTTGCCCTTGTCCCCTCCTCTAAGTCCTTATCTAACCTGTGCTGTCTTCTCTGTGCCACATATTTTTAGTCCTTTATATTCACTGTGAGAGTTACTGCCATAACCAGATAGCTGGCCTCGCTGCCAGTATGGTACATCGGACAACTCGGATATGGTGTTTCTCTCACTGGCAACACCTGTCTGCACGAGTTCCTGTAACTTCTTCTGAAAGAAAGTTTTGCTTTCTGAGGAAAACTGATTTCCCTGAAAGCTTGGGGGTTCATGAAACTTTTTACAGTGTAGTTGATCAGAATCGGGCTTTATCTTTCAATTTGCTTTGTGGCTTTTTTAAATATGTAACAGCAGGTTTCATGAAACTACAGGACAGGCTTAAATAAGTCCTAGCCTTCTTTCATTTTTCACTTGCTGCTTTAAGTAGGTTTTAAGCGTTATTTTAGAATGTAACAGAATTCCAATTTAAAAATAGGGCTGGCAACAGATCAGATGTGGGCTGAAACTTTTCAGCTTTTTAGGGGTCATGAGCTAGCAGCACTGCCCTGATGAACTTCATTATGCCATATGAATATAAAATATTCATATAAAGGGAGATTTGCAAGGGCACCTATTTTTTTCAGTGTCTGGGAGTCTGAAATCCTAATCTTACAGTTTCTTTTCTTAAGATTGCAGATAATATTTCTTTGAAATGTGTGAACTTATGTATTTAAAAAAAAAATAATTTTGGGATCCAAACTTTATATATATATGTATATATATATGTATGTATGTATTATCTAATGCTGCAGATCAAATCAGTTTCCTCTCTGGGTCGCATTGTGCACACATTTAGAGCATTT
This sequence comes from Anseranas semipalmata, assembly GCA_013399115.1. Lineage (NCBI taxonomy): Eukaryota > Metazoa > Chordata > Aves > Anseriformes > Anseranatidae > Anseranas > Anseranas semipalmata. Next base: position 599,353 of record VXAA01006527.1, read on the forward strand.
GCAATGCCTTAGTTTAGCTTCGATTATACAGTTATAGTTGGAGAGGAGAATAAGGGAAATTTAAGGTGTTGATAAATCAAGGCCTAAATTCTAATTGTTGGAAATAGCAAGTTTAGGAGTCGATGGGTTTATTAGGACAAGTCATTATAATTGTTTAACATGTGAGCAAGACCATTGATTTCACAAAATACTTGTGATTCTTAGCATGTCCCCTCTTGTATAATGTCATTTGTCAATAAAAGCAGAGATGATTAGCTTCATAATTTACAGTTAACTAAATCTGTCAAGAAAATGGTCTTATTGTCCACCTTGTCTTTTTGTAATGAAGCTGTGGATGGGGGTTAGCAACAGTGTGTTCACCCTTCTGGAGGTCATGGAGGATGGAAGGTACTAATGCATTCTAAGCTGAAAAGCTCACGCTTGACCTTGATGATAAAAGTTTTTCCTATCATCCAGCAGCAGTTGAGCCTGATTTGGCTCTTAAGAAGTCAAAAGGTCTAATCAACCTAATGAAGAAACTCAATCATTAGTACTTTGGGGAAGGAAGTGTATTAACACTGTAATAATACTGCACTCCCCTAACTGCCATATGTGTGCTTCCAGGAGCAGTACATAGCTCGACTGAATGAGGAGAAGCTGGTGTCACTGTGCTTGGGTGTACAGTGGAGTAGAGGAAGCTTCTGTTTGGCAGAGCATGGTTCTTTCCACAGTGTTCATATCCCTCTCTGGCCATGGGACAAATTTCAGATTTTCAAAGATTATAGGAGAGGTAGCTTGTTTTGTAAGTGAGGATTAAATGAAAGCTAAACCTTCCTCTGAACTTGTCTGATCATGGACTAAATCTGTACTTTTCTTCATGTATTGCTTCTGCTCTTTTCACACTCCAGACTTGATCGGTCAGCCACAAATATTTTTTGGGCAGCCTTTATTGTGTTCCGATAGCTGAATTTGGGAAAGTCTCTTTCACAGTGATCAAGTAAATACCTGCTAGTGTCAATCAAAGACAGGTTATTATTTTTAGAATTAGATTAATCATCCTGAAACTGTAGTTGTCACATAAGAAACCTGCTTTCTTTTCCAAAATCATAGAAATTCTTTGGCCCCAGGAAAAGGTGAACTACCCTAAAAGAGTGACTCCTCTCTTGGAAAGACACCCAACCTGTGCGCATGTATTTAGGCAGTCACTGAAGATGGAGCTTTTTCCTCCGGTTAAGAACGATCTCTGACCTCTGGCATTTGTTGGCTGCTGGCTTAGGGGTGAGGTACATGATGTACTGTCTTGGCGATTCTGGTGGTCCAATTCACCACAGGTCAGGAAAAAATTATTATGGTTTGGTTATTTGAAGCCAAACAGCTTCTTCACTTTCCTCGTGAATTGCATTAAAAACTGATATAACCGATTGCACCGTTTGGTTACAACAGCAAGGTCGGTTAGGTGGCCACGTGGTGGCTTCCTTCAGAAGCTGGTGGGGAACAAACAGTATCTCAAGTAATGCTGTGGCATCGGTTTTTTGAGCAGTCACTTTAGAGGCCCTGCTATCCAGACTTCACACAGCCAATGGTAAACCAGATTTCTAGTATAAAAAGCTTTCAGAAATGAAATGATACCACACTTTTAAAGGGGATGTTTTCAGTTTTGTTTTGTTTTTTTTTTCTATCTAATGGTGATTCTAAACTCTCAACAGATGAAAAATCCAAATACATTTTAATATAGCTGTGAAAAAGCCTCCACATTAATTAAACATCAGTATAATTTTATCATGCTTTGCTACTTTCTTGGTTTTAATTCAGTAAATATATTTCCTTGTTACGCAGAGTATTTGTCGATTTAAGTGTGGAGGAAATTTGTGCCCTTATGGCAGATGCACAGCAGACTTCAGCATTAACATAACTCATTAAAATAAGATAAAAGTAGAGCTGCAAAGAAATCTCTGTCTTTTGCCAACAAGGTTGTGAAAAAGGGAAATTTCACTCAATTCAGTATATGAAAATCTAATCTTTCTGAACAGAGTAGACATTACTGACTGGTTTGTGCAGGTTAACTGGCTGGGTCTACTGAGGCAGATGAGTGGCATACACAAAATTTGGAGTAAAATTGCCTTTTTGGACGATGAAAGGTCCTTCACCAGTATTAGCAAAATGTGCAGAAAGCGAATGAATGTGTATTATTTTGACACACAATTTGCCACAGTTTCCAACCTGTTTCTCAGTAACATGATTAAAATCTGGAAATAAACTGCAGTATACTGAACTTTATGTAAGTTTTATTTATTTATTTTGGAAGGGAAGTAGATAAAATGGAGACAGTGGATTTAAATACATTCAGTCAAAGCTTTTTTCAGTGTTTAAACCTCTGAACTCTACAGGGTGAACCCATTACTTTTTGTGAAGAAACATTCGTGTCCCATCGTTCTGCTGTCATGAGGCAGTTCCTTCAGAATGCCATTCAGCTTCAGCTCTTCAAGCAGGTACTGGCTTAATTGCTCTAATGTAGAAGCGGATTCTTTTACGGTATGACTGGGTTTTGTTGCCTTTTTTTTTTTTTTTTTAAGAGGGTTGTTCCTGTATTTCTTGATCTGTCAGCCACGTAATGAGGAAAATTCATGTAGTCAGCAGCACCTTAATTCCTGACTGCTGGCTTTTCTCATATTCAGGTGATAAGGCTTTCTGTATTTTAAGAGATGTATTGTTCCCCCTCCAAAGATCTCTGTGCTCAATTTTGATCTGAGCATAGCTGGACCCAATATCTCTGCTGTAAACTTTGTACAAAAAGCATTTTACCATTAAATGTGATATTATTGTTACAAAATTCTGAAAACATATATGTAGAGATAAACATATGTTATTTCTTTAATGAAGCCACATACCTTTTTGAATTGGTAAACATTTTGCCAAATTTTTTTGTATTTTCATTCTCTTTAGAGTTCCTTACTGATAAGAACATTGTGCTTACTATTGCAAATGCGGAATAAAATCTTTCTGAAATACTAAGGGATGGGATGGTTGATATGTTTACACTCTCTTTTAATGCTGATGTTGTAGTTCATCGATGGCCGCCTGGACCTTCTGAACTCTGGCGAGGGTTTCAGTGATGTTTTTGAAGAAGAGATAAATATGGGAGAATATGCAGGTAAGTAATAAAGTATTTTAAAGTAATTTCAGAGACTGTCCTTGACTTACTGTTTGTGGGCCATCATGACATAATGGGTCATTGTAGTCACTCACCTAAATAACAGTCAACAGTGATCCCTCTGTAGGTTGAAGTATCTAAATTGTAAATTTTCTTTCCTCTTTAAGCAACTTTTCTGCATCATATATTGTAGTCTGAATAAAGTCTGTTTGGCTTTACAAAACAGAGAGCTTTACCACTTTGCTGAAGTACGACTGAAAGAGTTCTTGCAGTGCAGGATACTGAAAAAAACTTGGCTTTACCTGGAATCGCCTCAAATTTCTTGTAGCAGACTTAAAAATCTCAGCATTCTCAAATGTCTGAAAGCCAAACCAGATAAAATAGAAATTCCTCTTAGCAAGCAAAAGAAAAATTGTAGATATCTGGTCAATTTTTGGTTTTTCTTGTTTGCATTAAAATAAAAGGACAGTTGTTCTGTTCTATAGTATTCATGCTGCTAGAACCACTAAGTGCTAACGCTTCGCATTTCTAGCTTGTTTCACATTTGGTAGAGTTACAATTTCTTTCTTTCCTTTTTTTTTTTTTTTTTGTGTGATTCTCGCTAGGTAGTGACAAATTGTACCACCAGTGGCTCTCTACAGTAAGGGTAAGAACGCAATATTCTTCCAACAGATGTTCTAACTCTTCTGGACTGTTGAACTGTGCTGTATAGCTGTTAACGTCTATCCTCATGAACAAGACTAACCTGTTTCCTGCAGTGTTTAGCTGTGACCAACTTGAGTTTAGCTGTGAAAAGCTAACGCACTCTTCAGATGAAATAAAGAACAGAAGAAAAAATACACTAAAAAATCACCATAGGAATTCTTATGTTTTTGAACACCACTTTCTACGTGTCTTAGAGACGTGTAGATATAAGTTATTGTCATTTGGGAAAATAATGTGTTTTTTCTTTTCTTTCTAAAAGAAAACAAAAGAAAAGGGACCATTGCCATACCAAAAAGCAGTTTATAAAGCTAAACGGTGTGATGTGCTGAATGGGGACAGCACTGTTTCGATGTTTTTTTGTACCTCTTTAGTTTAGTGCTCTAGTTATATAAATTAGAATGTAAATAATTTTAGAGGGTAGTATGTTATTGTAGTTAACAATTGACACCTGATTTTAAAAGTCTCTTTTGTTGCATAAAATGTGATGTACCAAAAAGTAAAATATTTCCGGTTTAAGGGTATGAGTCAGTAGGAAAGGTTGATTTGTTTCATGACAGACTTGTTTTTGCAGCATTCCATTTGCCTTTCGTCCTGGTTATGAAAGGAATTATACAAAAAGATGGGCTCAGTATTATCTTGATAATTTTGAATGAATCATACATTATAATTGTAATATATATAAATGCATAGGATGACAAGTAATTTTAAAATGGTAGGAATGGTGAACGCCTGACAGTTGATATAAAAATCTGTGTAATTACATTTGGCATTTGATAATTTTTGTTGAAAGATTAATTGTTCTATAGTAACATAAGTAGCAAATCTTGAAATTGCTTGCTTCTGTATCTGATGTCTGGAAATACAATTTTGCACTGAAATAAGAAAACAAAGATTTCTAGGATTTTATTCTTTCAATTTTACCCATCTCCTTTATCAAATAAGGTACTATACAGCAACAGTCAATGGTGTATTTAAGAAGTATAAAACACCAACTAGACTAACAGATTATTCTGTCTGACATATTGCTGCCTTATGACTTTTATTATATTCACCACATGCAATTCAGCTTTTCTAGAATTCTTTGTGTCTGTAGTTAGATTTCTTTTTCCCCTCAATTTATCCCTTTATCCACTATTTAGATCTTAGGAAGGCAGCATGCTTTTGACAATAGTGTTGTGGGATCATGAAAAGGAAAATTTTAAAAAAGATCTTATTTTTTGAGACTAAATATACAGGGTTCCTGAAGCTGATTTTTCTGCCTCAGATATTATTTGGTAGGATAGTTTTTCTTAATCATGTTCAGGATTTCAGTGCAATGTTCTGGACACCCTTCAGGGTGAGTGGAACAGTCATACAATACTGTCTTATGAGATGAGCTGTAGGACAAGAGCTCTTGTTATTAGGAGAAACTGACAGTTTTTTATTTGAAAACTGCTGTATTAAACAGAATCAGGGTTCCTCTGGAAAAATAGAGAGAAAGATTAAATATGTTGTTACTTGTGTTCTTTCTCTTCTAATTTACAATTTTAATACTCAGCTACGCTAATAAACATAGTTAATGCTTTGTTAAAGTTAAGAATGGTGCTAAGAATGGACTACTGTTTGCTTTAAGGGGCTTTGATAAAATTTATTCCATTGTTACTATAATTATAGAAAGGAAGTGGAGCCATTTTAAATACAGTAAAGACCAAGGCTAACCCTGCCATGAAGACTGTCTATAAGTTTGTAAGTATCAAGTACCGGCTTACTACTGAGATAAGAGTCTAATTATGATTCTGTTTTAACCTTTCAAATGAAACGCAAGACTTAAATTCATTTTTATTGGACTCACAAAATTACTTAAAATATTCATTCATTTCAAATTCAATTTTAAATGGAAAAGTCATTTTGAAAGTTAAACATAATTGAAATGCAAAGGAGAATGAGAACTTGTGATTTCTTTTGTAAGTATAGATGATACATTCTATTTATTAAATAGAAGTATTTCGAGGAAATGGTGCCTATATGCTCTACTAAGCAGCTCTACCATCTCATCATTACTCAGTTGGAAATCATTGTTACCTCAGGTTTCTCTGCTTGCAGCTTCATCGAAATAAGGGAATCCTCTCATTTTTCAAATTGTTCCATCTTTTCTAAATGCCAATTAATTTTCCCTAGAGATTTCTTACACCTGCTTATTTAGAGCCCAACTTACTGAGTTATTCTTTAAATGAAAATGTTTTCAGTTCTGTTAACAAACAGCTAGTATGTTACTGTATTGTCATGTGTGGCTGCCAGTTTCACTGTGCGAGATAAAACAACGTGGAAACAAGTGAGGATTTCTGTAAGGTCAATTTTAGGAAATAATGCTACAAAAAGCCTTGAAACAACTATTCAAATATTTTTTCCTGCCTTTCTCCAACCTGAGAGAGATGAGTCGGATGAGATTGGCTCTACTAAATGGAACAGACATCCACAGTACTGCAAGGAGGAATTTTGCAGGCTTACTATTACTATTGATCATTAACTTGTAGCAAAGATAAATACTTAGAGGGGAAGACAGAGGGTGTGGAATGTGAAGAGATGAAAGATATCTTTGGCATCAAAACAGTGGAAGCAAAATTTCTGTGAAATTGAATGTGTGTTTATTTTATTATTATTATTATTGTTTTAGCTTTCTATTTGTTTCAATATGTTTTCAGTATCCTGTTTCAATTTTTTCCTTGCCACTTTTAGTAACTGTAGAAGGTGAATCTTGAGGCACCAAAATCAAGCATAGTCACTGCTGGAAATAGAAGGGGATTTTAACTTAAATTAATTTTTCATGCAGGCAAAAGATCATGCAAAAATGGGAATAAAAGAAGTGAAAAACCGCTTGAAGCAAAAGGTACTTGAAGTTGTTATTCAAAATGTATAAGCACCACGTATGAAATACTTAGCCACAAAAAGCATTATGTGATCAATAGGAAGCTGTTTGATACAGTGTTGTTAGCACACTTCAAAATGCATTACCAGCTGTCCTGGATTTTTCACACTGTTATAAATATTCACAGACAAAAAAAAAAAAAAGAAAGAAAGAAAAAAAAAAACTGTCTTCAAATACATTAAGGCTCTGACTTAAACCCACAAAAGCCAGAAAACTGAGTGTTCTATTTGGAGTGGTCCCTCTCCTGTCCATTGTGCTGGGGCATTGTGCAAGGGGACTTACGTGAACTGGGAGATCTTTCCTACTGTAATGGCAGTGAACTTTTATCCAAATGGCAAGTTGTTGTTATTTCTACAGTAATCTCTCGGCGAAAATATCATAGTGTCTCTCACTGGGCAAAAGATTTATACATTTCATGAGCATATACTGTAAGGTTTAGGCACAAAGGAATTAAATTAGAATTGGTGTTCATTTCAAATCTGGTTTTTTTCAGCAAAAAATACTCAAACTGTTTGTTGTTCTTTGAATCTGTTTTTGTTTGTAAACAGTGCAATTCCAAGAATGCTGAATTGTGTTTGAGGAAAGTGTTATCCAATACTCATTGCTCCTTTTAAGCCAGGAGCAGGGTTGTTTTCATACATGCCTTATGGATGAATGGTTAATTCTGTCTTAGGTTTATTTCAGATATTCTATTTATTTTGTGAAGTGGAATGACTAGAGTGTTTTAGAAAAACAAGATAGCTAATTCATTAATATAACTGAAGTTCTTATTTAGAATTTTTATGCAATTTGTTCCATAATAGTTTTGCGCTTTTTTTTTAATCTGTGCTATCTCAGTAATTTTTTACACTAAATTTCTAAACCGTCATCTTAAGATAGCGCTGCAGATGTTTTTGTGTGGCAATAGAAGTCTGCCTGAACTTGTCCACAAAATATTAATATGGAGGGATTATTTTGTGGCCAGGTTATAAACTCATGAAATTAACTGTGTGTACAATGCAAATACTATTCACTCTCTAAGTACTCTAGCAAATTGCTAGAGATTTTTGAGAAAGATAAAACTGCTTCAGATGCTTTTAATTCTGTTTCATTTTATCACATTTATTACCTTGTATGTGACCACTTTTGGTATAATATGAAAATATTAAATAGAAACATGAAACAGTTTCTTGTGCATGGAAATTTTTATGTGATTCCATGTTTCACTTCTGGACGTAACCTTCATGAATAATAAAATGTTTGCCCTTCTCATGTGCATTTCTAAAGCAGTTGGTGGCATGTAAAGTGACCAGATTGTTTTCCTGTATTTTAAGCGCTAATATAATTGTATGCTATTCTGTGACATTTGTATAAAAGGCTGAGAAACATTCATTCATTGCTTTGTTTTATTATTTTTGTCTTTTTAGTCCTTCAAGCAGCAAGCATTCTTTTTTAAAAGCGCATATAACGTTTACGAATAAATGGCCCAATTTTGTTTCACTGTCCTTACTATATGGCATTTCCTTAAGATATTTAAACATGCTTGTTCAACATATGCTTTCACAAGAGCTTTAAAGACTTCTGTGAGTAGTTGACACACACTGCTCTACCTCTTCTTTCTTCAGTAAGTCTGTTCTTTTCTGTCCTATCGTCTTCTCCATTTTAAGTGCAATATAAGAAGATAACTCTAAAAAGAGTTATTGCTCTATTTAAGGTGATAAGAATAGCAAAAATTGTTTTGGCCATCCTCATGTATTTTCTTAATCTAAAAGTTTGCGCTGCTCTGTTGATAAATCTATTAGATGAAAATCGATGAGGATTCACTAAGAACGTTGTATTTTTCATGTATTTACTTGCAGTATGTGCAAGTGTTTTGTGTTTGAAATTCTGGTGTTAAATACTAAATTTTTGCCAAATTTGGGGTGCTAGTCTTTCATCTCCTATGGATAACCTAAGGTTATTTTTAAACTGAACTTACTGTCCACTGTATTTTAAAATATTATTTCCCATTATTAATAAAAAAAAGTATGCAGGCCACTGGTAAGGAAGTCAGATATAAACATCCCTTTTCCAGTTTTCACCGCCAAATATGTGCAGCTTCTGTACAAGATAGAATTTAAAAATGCAATAAAAGTAGAGGTCTGCTTCCTACAACTCTGCATAGCAATGATGACCTCTTAAATATAATCAAGAGCCCATTTTGCCCTTGGTCTGCTCCAGTCTTGGGTTTGAATTGCAAATGGGAAATGCAGGATTGACCTGTTGAGAGGTCACTGTGGTGTGTGTAAGGTCCTTCTTTAATATGATAGTAGAGATTGAATGGGGCTCTATTTCCATCCCTTGTTCATTTGTGGTACAGTATTTCAAAGCAACAGAAATAGTTTTCAGAGGGTTCTTATGAGTGATAGCAAATAATTGTTAATAGATACAGCATGGTAGCTTTATTTTATATGTGCTACAGTACCTTTTTCTTCTTTCTTTCTGTCTTCCTTTCTTCCTTCCTTTCTTTCTTTCTTTTATTTTGTAAAGGCTGCTTTTTCCATTTCACAAATGGACCATGGTGGTCAAGTCACTCCGTTATTGGTTTGTTTGAAGCTTAACTACATAGAATTAGGAAGAAGGAGGAATAGGAATAGTACCATCCTCAACTTTCAGTAAGGAGAATATAACTTACTGAAAGCTATGGATAAGACAATTTACATAAATGGTAGGGCACGTGGCATTAATGTATTCAACATTATTTTACTTGCTGGAGCCCTGTATGGCTCTAGTTAATGTCTGTTGTCAATGGGCTTTATTATCAGTGCAGATAGAAACATCTCATTTAGGGGTTTATGAAATAACCCAGGGAATCTTTCTAGATGTTCTGGCATGTGTTTCTTGTGCTTCTAGTAGACAGTATTTGTATTCCATTATATAACGTCCCTAGAAAAATTAATAATGCATATTTAAGCTGATGAAAACCTTATTCAGCTTAAACTACATATGTGTAAATATATCTTACTCATGCTCAAGTTCCTCCTTTAAAATAAAAAGGTAGCAAAGACTATCCCTGGACAGACAGTTGTTAGGGGAAGCACCGTGGAGTTCATGGTGGAGATAGATAGTTGTCATTCTCTTTTTCCCGTAATTAATAAAATATCTTTTTCCCTCAAGCAAAAGGTCTTTTTGTTTTTAATAATATTCTTAAATCATCCTTTCTTTTCATTAAAATGACACTGAGACATTGCTAGGTTTTTGTATTTCTGGAGAATTTTTTTGAGTAATGAACAACTTTATCGCCTTCGATTTTTTGTCATTATTTTGGCAGCAATAGGACATGCTTTTTGTTGTCTTGAATAATATATATGACTTTATGTCATATATATTATATATGCTCAGGAATGTCTTGCTGGCTTATACAAAATCCTATTTTGGGGACATGTCAGAACTGAGCAGTCAGACTTAGGACGTATCTACACAGAATGATGCATTGCGCTACAGAGAACTGCTCACGAGCACCAACCAAACAGATATGCTTACACAGCACAGCTTCAGATGGAAGCCCTAGAAGTGCTCTCAAAAGCAATGTGGAAATACGAGACAGCATTCTAGCTGGAAATCCTCTCCCTCCGATGGCATGCACAGGTCTACCCCACTATTCTTTTAGTACCAGGAATGGTGACTGCTTTTTTAAGGCCATCCTGCACTGTGGTCCACTCTAGTTCTTCAGTCGTTCATAGCACTCAAGCTGAAGAACTGCTTGTTGCTGTTTTGGAGCCAAAGTATGAATTTGAGAGAAACTTACATTTGTTGTCATTGAGTTGTTTGGGGACTCTTTGTTACTAATTCAGTGTACTTTACTGTATTTTATAAAGACAAGGTAGCATTGTGCCCACTGGTGGAGGGAGAGGCAAGGAAAAAGTTTTTCTCTCTAGTTTGACCTTAAGAAGTTGTTAATTTCCCCACAGTCCTTATGCCCATATTGGTGAACCAGTGCTCTACCAGCTGGATCTAAAAAGGTCTCTTAGCTTCTCTGTGGAGCAGACAAAGCCCCTTAGAAAGTCCATCCAGCTTTTTGTTTCATTTGACCTAAACACATTAGGTCAGTCTGTGTCCAAAGGAACCATTTCTAATTGGCCATCAGCTTACATGTCTCATTATTGTACCTTAGCAAGACGGAAACTTGAGGGGGCATGTCAAAGGTCAGTGAATCAAAGCAATGTCTGTGTCAGCAGCCAACCTTAGGTCAGTCTTGCAGAGCTACAGTGTGTGCAGGTTTCTCTCTATATTTACCAAGCATTATTTCCTTGACATTGTTGCAAAGAGATTTAAGGTTTGGGGCCCACTGCGTTGCAGACTGTTTCTCAACTGACTTTCAAACTCTTCTCCTTCTCTGATTCCTTATGTCTGCATGCCTTTGTCTTTTTCAAAACCTATGTTAGACATACCATACATACACTTGCCAAGTCTCGTAACCTAGGTTGATGGGTCACTTTACTTCTGAAGATGAGGAGTAATGTCAAAAGCAAAGGAAAACAAAACAAAAAAAGCATCTTGCTAGGCAGCAGTTTGTTTTATACAATCTCCTGAAGGCATACTCAGTATACGCAGACTTAAAGATGAAATACAAAGCTCACTAAGCTGTGAGTTTGATCTCCTTGCCACTTCCGCAAGTAATTGTTCTATTACAGATCATTCTGTGAAGTACATAAGTAGAATTACTGTTTTCATTTAGGTTTATGAAATAACAGAATAGCGCTGTTCCTAGGTTTCTGTTAACTTTGTTCTTAGAATGGAAATTTTGAGCTATGTTTTGTTCTCTGTATATATTTTCTGGCTTTTTTGTGTTTAAGTCAGATGTTTCATTGAATGCATCTCTTTGCATGCAGCATTGGTATTTGGAGGAGAGAGTGGTTGTGTACAAAACCTTTGATTGACAAAGTGCAGTGAAATGTTTTATTCTAATGATATTTTCTTTTCTGTACTTTGTTTTTATTTCCCAACATCAAAATGGTTAGTCAGTGTTATTCTCCTGTGTCTCCTCTGTGTCCCTTACCCTTAATCAAGAATTTTCCTGGCCATGCTATTCACCCTTTGCCTACCATACAGGACATTGCTGAGAATGGGTGTTCTGCAGCACCGGATCAGTCTCTAGCAAGGACAGCACCTTCTCCATTGGTTGAAAAGAAGGACCCTAAATTAAGAGAAGAAAGAAGACCAATCACAGTACATTTTGGTCAGGTATGTGTTGGTGTTACGTTTCTTTAAATTGTGTGACTCAGGAAAGAGCAAAAATAGTTCAGAGAAAACTCAAAATAACAAATATGCCAATTGTTTCTTTATTTTTTGCAACTGAATTATGTTGTTACAGATTTATGTCTGTTGTATCTGTATAAATAGGATTCTAAAACCTGATTTTCTGGGGCTTACTGATTCCTTTTGTTCATATGATGATTTTAAGAAAAATAAATTCCAAGTGAACTTGGGGAAAAAAAAAAACATTATTATAGTAATTTTAAAAGCTATTTTGCAGTTCTTTTAGCATGTGAAGTGCTATAGCCCTCAGGAGTAAGGATGTATAATTTAAAATGTTTTCTGTTGTCTAGCCAGATCATTAGTGTCAATACAGAACATCCAAGTATTAAAGAATTTTAACATTCTTTGATAATTAAATGTGATAAACTAAGATGAAAAAATCAATTAATAACTTATTTATGTACTCTGTATTTCAGTATTGACAACTGAGCTATGCACATTAGTTACTCTTAAAATGTTTCTTTCAATATGTTTGCTAAAGAGTGAGTTCAGTTGTGTGTTTTTAAGAGCTAATTATTTTGAAAATGGTGAATTTACTGTGATTATCATGGAAAAGCATACAATATTTACTATCAGTTTGCCAGTGTTCCCCTGTTAAGTGTTGCTTAACTCAAAAATAACATTGTTTCTTTGCAATTCTTTTCTTTCTCTTTATCTATTTTTTATAGTATTATGATCAGAAAACAGAAGTGAATATTTGATTTCTTGTAACAAAATGCAGTGTGACTTTAAAACAATTGTAAAATGAATGGGAATTATAGAATGTGAAGCAAGCCAGATTTTTAGATAAGTATTAATTAATAGAAGCAAGTCAGTATAACTGCGCTGACTGCTTAGGCATTAGGTAGAAGTACATAAGATATAATAATCATTGCTCAGAGCAATGTTGTCTGTATCATTTCAGAATCTGATTTGTTTCCTTCAGAACTTTTTCCAGTGTGCTAGATGTAAGTTCTTGGAGGCTTTTTTTTTTTTTTAACAGATTCTCTTCCAATTAAATATTTGCAGTAGCAATTTATTTTTCACTTACTTTCTGTGCCAATACGGTTGAGAGGAATTGGGGCTACTGGAGAAATACAGCCATCTAGTTCTGGCAGGAAAACCTGACATTTCATTTAAAACAGTCAAAAATCCAGATAATATTATGATCTATTTTCAGGTTTTGCCTTTAGATTTTTATGAAGGATGGATGGTTCAAACATTTTGGTAGATTTATGAAATATATAGTCAAGTGGAAAATGTGGATTTAAATTCATGAGTTTTTTTTAATGGTCACTTTCTCTGTGTCAAAAGAGACGCGCATCAGCGAACCACTGGCTATGGTGAAAGACTTGCTTGCTAAATGCTTATTGCTGTCATTATGTTACAAATGTCAGTTTCCAAAAAATCATCTAACTTAGCAGTGTAGAGCTTTCTCACTTACAGCCTTTGTCCTTTCTTGAGTCCTTTTTTCCTGATAGCCTAGTGCCAAACTGAAAATTAAATCATACTTTCATTCAAAAGGAAAAGATGTTCAGGTTTATGAAATAGAAATTAAGGCTATTGGGAGGAAAAAAGCAGCATTTACTGTTTAAATGGGAGATGGCTTCTAACTAGTGATTAAAGGGAGAGATTTTAGTGTCACTTTTAACTCTGTCTAGAATACAGTAGGTGGGAACAATTAAAAAGCCACAAGAACTCTGAAATAAGGGCTGTTTGTGCATTCACAGTTCTTATAAACTCAAGAGGATGAAAGAGGCTTTTTTCTCATTGTCACTTGCTTTCTATGTCTGCTAGTATTATGCTGGTGTATATGGCAAAGGCAGACTTTTTTAAAATGCATGCATGCGGATTAGGGTCAAGCCCTATGTATCAGTAATGCAGTAAGCCTCGTCCATACCACTGCAGTGAGAGAGCCTACCAACAGCAGCGAGATACTTTAATTGAGACATGCTGTCAAAGTGACAAACACATTTGCATACAGTCTATTTATTTTCGTTGGAAAGGTCTGCAGTCTGCTGTTGGTTGAACATTCTTAATCAGCTCGCTGTAAGTGAGCCGGCAGCTAGCTGTCCTATGCTAGGTGCTTCTCTTCATTACATGACAGATTAGCTAAAGGGGGATGGGCTAGCAAGCCAGCAGCAACCTTTAATTTTAACTCATTATCTCTCACCATATAGTGAGTTAGTTTCTAGCTTTTCCAAATACAATTGTGTATGTGCAGTTAGGATACAAAAATACCAGTAAAATATCTTGAAATGCCTTTGAATGTATAGCACTTCAGCTGATTGTTCTGAAAAATTTAGCAGCAATTATCTAAGTGTATGAGATTTTGCGGTGTTGTAGCTCATCATGGCAAGTGGTTATCAGACATTATGGAACTGTTTTAACAGTGGATTCTGTAATGCTAAGACATTGTGGAAAAGCTCTTCAAAGGGGAAAAGTTCTCTTTGACTATGAAAAGGATTTTAGTCAGATAGCCTAGGACAGGGAAATAAAGATCTAAGCAAAGTGTTCTTACTAAGACTACACGAGGAGACCAGAGTGGAAGGGTGTGACCACAGCTTTTTCTGTTTGACTTTGCATGCTCTTTTTTGGGTTACTCAGGGTGTGGCTTTAACGTTAGCCCTCAGATCAAGCAAATATAAGGAATTGTCATCATGGACTCTGAGGCAATACAGTTACTGAACAAGTAGCAAGAGCAATACAGGCAACCAGGGTTTCATGAGTGGGGAGAAGGGGGAACAATTTTCAAGTCTCTAAAAAGATTCAAATGAATAGTATATAGTACTGAATAGTACTGTCTGTTCTGGGGAAAACTGAGGTTAATTATAGTAAAAAATACACTGCAACAGAGAACATTCCTTGTGAATATCTTATTATTGCTTGCTTTCTTCCTGCTTTTTGACTTATAACCTGACCAAAACTTACTTAAAACGTCTGAACACATACTGCTTATTCAACCACTGGCAGCCACTGCCATAGCTGACCTTGGGATCGTTCCCAGCGCTGCCAGGCAGCACAAGCACTGTTAGCCCACCAGCCTGTGGGCTCAACAGGAGGGAGTGGGACAACTAATACAGGTAATGCAAAACTCAGTTGTCTGTAGCTTTTGTTTTCATGCATATACTCACACTTTTTAGGTAGAGTACGTCTTTGTCATCTTTTGGTTGTGTGGAAAATAAATACTGCACTGTGTCGCTGTGGTTATTTTGAACACATTCCTTGTCCGTGTAAGCAGCTATTAGGGGCTTCTGTCAAAGGACCCACAGCTTGAAACCTTGAGGTCTGTTGTAATACTGGCTAGGCTTTTTGTGGGTCTTCTTTATTTGTTTGTTTTAAATAATGTTACCCTAATGGCTGCAGAGATTTTAGTTCTCTTTATTCTTAAATTTTATCTTTTTATATTCTAAAATACAGACCTTTTCATAGTATTTTTTCAGATTCTGAGTTTGCGTTAACACTGCTTCAGTTGCATGTTTTTGCTACAAATTTCAGCTTCTATCACTGATCTGTTATTGGTGGTGAGCTACAGTGATAAGGATGCTGCACAGAGCTTAACATTAAACAGCCTTAGAGCTCTTCCGCTCTGTGATTTTCATTTACTGATTGATCCGTATTACATTTGAGTGTTGTCTGATTTCAGAATTATGTTGTGTATGTTGTCGGGGGAGCTTTTAATATCTCTACACCCTAAACAAACATGATTATTTATTAGCTGCCTTTATGCCACAAAAAAAAAAAAAAAAAAAGGTCACACAAGAAACAGAATAGGGCATTTTCATTTTCTTTTTACAAGACCGAGCTATCCTGATAAGGTACTTCTGTTTTTGGGGGGATTTTAGAGACAAAGGTCTCAAATATCCCATTCAACTATTTGGATAAGGAATATTTATACATGTTATATATGTTATAGCCAAAAAGCAAAGAGTCTGGGAAATGCAGGTATCTCCTTAATGGTGGTTGTATCACTTTTTCAAGTAACACGAGCAGCTCTCCAAAATAGCTTGCTGAGTTTTTAATGAGCAGCAGCCTTTCTCAGTTCTTTTTTATGTATTTATTTTTGCATTATCAAAAGGGAAATATATATATATATGTGTGTGTGTGTGTGTGTATAAAATCGATGATTTTGCTAAGGGAGAAAGGTAGTTTAATATCCAAATCTGGTATTGTAGAAGCCTTTTCCTTCAGAAGACAGTTTTTTACTATGCCACTAGTACCCGAGAAGGTCTATGATAAACACCTACCATGTCTGTGTACCACAGCTAGGAGAAGGAATGCCGTATGATTTTTAAGTGTTTGAAACTTTACTTAGATCAGTGGACACACTGACAGCACACTTTAACTACTGCAGTTGTGTGTCCTGGTGTGTGTAGATACGGCTCCATTAGAACCGGTAGCATTGTACAGTCTGAGGCTGCAGGTGCCACATGGTCAAACAGAGCACTTGTGTTTGGCAGAGTTGCAACTCTCTTCTTGGGGAGTAAATGGAGCACTTTATTTTCCAAAAATATACTTGTTTATTGTTTGTTTGTTTGTTTGTTTTTTACATACCCTTCTTCTAATGAAGTTTCTGCTATCCATACTACTTTCCACCCCTAATCAAGTCTTCGTGCTGCTCCTGTCAAATGCTGCACTGACTGCTCCTACAAGAACCTCCTTGTTCATGCCAGATCATTACCTATGCCCAGTCTTCACATCAGTCTTTGAAAAGTGGTGAAGTGGTGTAGGTAAACACAAAAGAGGGTGAGCCTAGATTCTTTAAAAATAAATGTATACTTGGGAAGGTTCTTTTCTGGAGCTTTTTACACAGTCAGTAGTGCAACTGGTCTGGTACAATTAAAGCAATTAATACAATTAAACAAATGACAATAAGCTGCCAAAATCATCGTTTGTTGGGGAAGTGTGTCATTTCACTAGAAACAAGTTATTCTGGCAGATCTGTTCAGCTCTGTGATCGTTTCTAGTACAATTAGAATTACTTTTGTCAGCTTAGGTATGTTTATGTTTCCCTGGCTTTATTTTTATTTACCAGCAAATAGAATGTTTATTCCATTTCTGTGCCAAAAGGTAAAGCCTAATAAAATACAAAAGACTCTTCCAAGTATGTCTTTACTTAAGAGATGCAGTCATATTCCATTATCTATGCAAACTAGGGAGAATTAGTATTTTAGGGACTAATGTTAATAATAATGAAACAAATGGAAAATATACTCATGTAGTAAAGCAGTTTATCAGACTGTGAAAAGACTTGTCCAAAGCTCTTTTCTGAGCTGATTCTTCTTGCTATTAAACTTTCATAGGCCATAAAATTGAATTTGCCAGCTTATTAGCTGTTTTGGTCATTTGCTGTAAAGGAACTATACAGACATGTTCATTTTTTCCATTCATGACCTGCACCTAACATGCAGAATGAAGAACTCTTCTTTGTAGGGCAGGTTTCTTCTTCAAGAAGATTAAACAGCATTAAGAGGTCACGAGGAGGATGGGGAGAAAACAAGCCAGCTACATTCCAGAAATGCAAAACTGGATCGATGAAGACAGAGGCAAGCAGAGGGAGGGGATTATCGCCAGTGTAAAAGAGATCAAGTAAGGAAGGGAGGAGGGCTGCTTTGCCAGACCCTGTGACTCCCTTCACACCCAAGTGCATCGGAATAATAGCAGATTCCCCCGGATCACAGCTAGCATTGTGTGGAACTGAGGTAGAAACCAAAGGGGAAAGGGGAAAACAAGTTCATTTTCTAATATTCATGCAACTGTATGTTACGATGGCAAAGCCAGCCTCCCATTCTCCTTGCCACTCTGAACTGTCCTGACAATAGAGATGCCTTCATTAAGAAAACAAGCTTCCATTCCTCTCTTCCCCACTGATGAGCAATATGGTTTCCCTGTTCTTTCTGCTGAACCTCATAGAATTTCCTCTCTCTCCCCGTTTGATTCTTTATGGATTTAGTAAAACTATAAGCCTAGTTCTTTAAAATTCTTCTGTACTCAGAAAATATATTTTCTACCTTCATTTCTTCTCACTCCTATCTTTGACTATTCCTTTCAGAAAGGAATTCACTGTTGCTCAATAGAAGTCACTCTGCAAGAAATGAAAATGTGTTGGCCCGGAAGCACTTGTCCATCTAATGTCTGCTTGAGAGTACTGAAAAGTCTTATGAGGTTCTTAGGGGACAGTGTTCTTAGGGGAATAAAAACAATGTCAGTGGACAAGAAAATAATTCATTTGATTGAAATTCCGCTTTGTGGTATGCAAGATTTGCAGAAATGACAGTCCATGGGATAGGAATTATCTAACTAAAAGGCTTGCACTCTTGTCATGTGTGTAAATATTTGACAAGTGAGACCTGGCTCTCTCTTTAGGAAGATACACACCACCTGCAGAGCATACCCAAAGGTTACTGCCTCTCATGCACACACTTGCCAGTATTTCATAATGAGCAACCAGACAGGTATGTCTTCTTTGGCTGCTACAGCAATGTAGCATTCATGTAGCTCATACTACATCGGAATTCAGACTTTGCAGTAAGATTTTGTGGCTCCAATCCTGCATCTAGCAGAAGTATTCATTCATGAAGCATATTCTGGGCTATGGCTTTTAGTATTTGCCAAGTGTCTTGTCATTGCAAGTACTTCTTAAACAGGGATGTTCAGAATAAATTTACTGCCCTGGGTACATGCAAGTCATATGCCACAATGGTTGGATGTATGGAGAAAATACTGTGGTTGAGCTGACCTCCTAGGGCTCTGTGACAAGCAGTAGCAGCTGTAACATCTGTGCAGAATTTCCTTGTTAGTCTTGTTATGTTGAGGAACCCATAAATATCTTGCAGAGAGTATCTTGGTCCATCACTGCTGGCATGTGGAAGCAGAATTGTGCTTTATAAATAATACATAAATATAAAATAAATACATCAGTGCATGCAAGGCTGACCAAATCATCTAGATTGACAACTTGAGAAAAAGCTCAGAGGGTCTTATGGGTCACTTGCTTAGTGTATCAATGTAGATCAGCATCCAGAAGTTTCTTACGCATTACTTTGCAGTTAGGCCAGAACTGTCTGAATTGACCTCTGGATTAAACTAGAACATTAAAGGCAGAGAATATGTGAAACATAAGATTCTTCAAACTGCTAAGCCCTCTGCGATTGCTTGTTTGGCCAGGCATTTGTTGAATTTGCCCTTCAGAGCTGGACTGATTAATACCTAGTAAAATAGTTGCACAGTGCCATGCTACAGATCCAGGAGCCTTGTAATTTTGTATGTTTGTATGGAGGAATATCACCCTAATTATGCAGACTTCCTGAGTGAATGATGAAGCTGAGCCAAGCAGATAGTCCTTGCTGTTTATAGAATTCCTTAAATGAGAGACCATCTCTCTGTCTCTGTCTCTCTCTCTCTCTATCTCACTCTCTTTTAATACAAGTATTCTGCTTGCTAGAGAGGAATAGCTGTTAATAGATAATAAGGGATATGTCCTTTTTCCAACACTTTAAATCATGTAGGTTGTGTGATCTCCTTGGCTTGAATTCCAGTATCAGGCCCACAGAAAAGCCAATGTAAAACTGACAAAATGACCGGTTAAAAAAGAAAATGGACAAAAATGGTGTGGCTTTTTTCTTTATATTTAAAATAGCATTGCTGTATTTTCTAGTATTTTAAATGAAAAATATATGTAGTTAGTTCCATGTTGACAATGTCCTTGAGGATTTGACAGTGAGATTTTCCAGCAGTTGCTCTTCGTTAGAATCCTGGTGGTGTCTAATAAGGCAGCCGAACTGCTGGCACCTTCGGTTCTTGTTTGTTCTCCGAGGGCTCGGGGCTGCTGCAGTAAGCACATCGACCAGGGCTGATCATTACAAGGGCGTACGCCACCATGAATAAAAATGTCACACGTTTTCCCATCTCACAGCGGTACAAAATGTCAGTCCTGTCAAACAGACGTTGCAGGTAGCAGTGAGCAGTCAGTACAAATTGGGAAGCCAAATATTCCCCCAGCTTTCTGATATTCTTCATTTGAAGCAGAAGATAAACAGTTGTTAACCTATTAGCTGTGATTTTAAACTCTGCTGAGATAGTAGATGGATAGAATTTAACACATAGGGATAAATATATTCCTAGGGTCTGGGATTTTTTACAACTCATCTCTCCATCCATGTATGTTGAGAAACAGATAGAATGAAGAGAAACTACTGCAAAATAGACCTCATTTTGGTAAAAGTCCTTTGGAAATTTGAAAGTCTGCTCAGTGAGATTCTTTCTCAAAACCGTTGCCTGTTTTATCTCTGTGAATAGTTCTGAAAAACCTCCTTGCTGTTTTGCTGGTAATCCAGAATTGGCATGGTTCAGTATGGTATGAGAGTTTTCTTTCATGGTCCTTTCATCCTGCAGTAATGCAGCAGGTGATTGTGATTTCTGGACAAATGAAAGTTATGCTGCTTTCAGGCATCACGCATATCACATAATGTAGAGTCCATGGGATATGTTATTTTCTGGGTGTTAGGTTTGTCTTAGTACCATGAACATAACTGTATGTTCACTGAGTTATACATCAGGATTTGAGGGATTGACATTGTCAATGCAGGATTCTGCCATTATTACAGGGACTAGAAAAAATCTGGTGCAAAGGATTAGGTGCAAGGGAGAAATACCAAAAAAAGTGGTACAAAGACACCAGTGGTTGCCCTCAGGAGAGGGAGAGCAAATAGAATGGGCTGCAGTGCTCTATGTAAAAGTGTGTATCTCAAAGAAATTTACTTATAAGTCCAGTTAGTAAGTAGAAATTCGTTTGGTTTTGCTCTGACATCTTCTCAATAACAAAAAACTGATGTATGCATTTAAGCTATTGAATTGTTGCAAATTACCCCCTTAGCCAAAGAGCATTAATTGCTGAAGCAAATTGCAAAAAGGAAGGCTCAGAAAGGAAGCTCATGTCAAAGCACTACAGAAACAGAACAGAATGATTAGAAACCATATTAAATAATGCCAGCCTGCTCCTGGCTTATGTATTTAGCTGTCTGCAATGATTCTTAGTCATCTAGGTCCTTACTACATATAAACAAAATAGGAAACAGGCTTTTTTTTTTTTTTTTGAACCAGAACCACTCTAGATTTGATTGATTGATATATTTTATGTTCTATAGGCATCTGTTTCCATGGGAAGAGATAACCAATGCATATAGCTTAATTTACAGTGGTTTTCAAACTGGTCTGGAGACTCCTGGGATCTGTGCCAGGTAAATAAGAGGCTGTTGACAGTTACGTCCTTTGGAAAATTTCAGGGATCTTCAAACTGCAAGTGTTGTATAACATCAGTTCAATACAGTTAGGGTTTTTACAGTGTTTTGAAAGAACTGAATGCACATACAGATGGGAGGAGTTCAAGGTTTATTTTCAACTGCGGAGCAGATAAGTAAAATAGAAGAACTAAGTGGTCATAACCTGAAACTGCATTGGTATAATCTTTCATGGGTTTGTACTGCTTTTTTTGTATAGTACATGAACTCCGCTGTCACTGGAGCTAGGAAGTAATCAAAAGTCTTGACAAGTCTTTAAACCACAGATACCATTACAAGTTAACTGCTACTACATAGTATTCCTCCCATCAACATCATATAAGAACACATACTACTTTGGGGCATGGCCTGAAAATTTATGTTTGTTCAACGCTTACTGCACATATAGAAAAATATATCCATCTAATTCATGAAATGCTTCCTTTTTTTTCTGTAATTGCAGACAGAAGAAATAAAACACCATTCAATTCTTACAACCAGGTTTATTATTTAAACCATGTGTTTTTGGAATAGCATCAATTGTAAACTGTAATATTCCACAGAAGTAGTGTAACCTATGCTTTTAGGATTTTCTGTCACTTGTACTCTTCCATAGCAAGCAGATTGTAGGGGATTGCTTAATCATGGTGGAATGTTTTAACTTCACTAGATATTCACGATCCTGAGATTGTGCTCCTGCTTTCATCCTTGGTTTTAGGAGTGATTGACATCTGACTAGTACCCTGCAAGTCCTAGATTTAAAACAAACTGTGTATGTTGTACATTCTAACATTTAATATTTTTAAAAGTTAGCTATTCTAGGATTGTTTGCACAATGTGAGATTAATAGATGGAAGTTACCAACACTGCCAAATGAGGATGAGTTATCAGTGCTCTGTGTGTAGATGCACCATAAAAAGACATTTTTTATCCTTGATTAGGAAGAACAGAATTGGTCTCAGCAGAGAGAGAGGAAGCAAAAGTAGACTTTCAGAAAACCCCTTCCTTCCCCTTCTGTAAAGTGTGAGTTTCTTCTTGGTGACCTTGGGATGGATCTACACATCTTTGGCAGTACACCAGGAGAATGGGCGTGACTCATGCCTGAAATAAGGATCTTTATTCTACATTAGGGAAAACAGGAGCTTATAGGCTCCTTTCACTTCCTTCTCTTACTGTCTGGTTCTCTGTTATGCAATGGAAGATTCCTGGCTAGAAAGGTAAGGGGGATAGTCCTTTTTTTTCCTCATTAAACTAATCAGAGAGTTTAATTGTGGCAGACTCTCTCCCCTCTTTCAAAAATTCTTGGCACAGTTGTAGGCATTACTACGTTTTTGCCAGATTTGTGCTACCTTCCCCATCTACAAATATGGCTTGAAGAATAAGACATCCCTTAAAAATTTTGATTTTTTTTTTTTTATCACAGGACCCAGCAGATTTCTGTTGAAGTATTTCAGAGTGTAAATTAAAAATATATGCTGTAAAGCATACGCTGTTCTTGTCATCCCAGTTTGTGAGCTGTGCATATGGGAGTATGTAAAAAGCAGTGTGTGTGCTGTGCAGGGATCTGGATGGGTAATAAAACAGCTGCCTCATAGATTCCATCTGCTTTCTGTACTGAATCTTTTTAGGTACCATACATTTTTCAGTGTTGTTATCCCTCCCCCCCCCCTTTTTTTTTATTGAGTGTTTGGTTGAGGTTCAGCATATTCTTCCAAAGTCAGCATTTCAAGTCCTTTGCAGCATGATGTGTTTGAGCATGGATACATTCAGGACAGTGCATCTTTCTCCCATGTCTCATTGTCTTTAAAATATACAAGCATTTTTTAAACCAGTCCTAAATTTCTGAAGAAAATAAGATATTCATGTAGAAAAGCTTTGCTTCGGAAATCATTAGAAACACCCCTGTCTACTAACTTGAGAAGGAGAAATACTTCCTTGTGTACGTACTGACAAACCAGTTTTCGTCTAGTTGTGTTTCCTTTATGCATATATTTCTAGTTGCACTTGTTGCTGCATATGGAATAACACCTCTAATTTACTGATGAAAGCTGTGTTTTGAATACCACCTTAAAAAAAAAAAAAACAACAGACATCCACGGTTAGTTTGAGATAATACTCTGTTCACGAACTGTTACTTCACAGAATAAAAATGATATTTTTGTAATGTTTTCTCTGGTATAAAAAACTAAATAGCTGTATTGTGAAAGTTCCTTGGATATATAATAGGTACTTTATGATCTGTGGGATGTATAATTTTTAAATAGTATTTTTACACTGTAAAAGTGAATGTAAGATTTTATTTTTCTTCCTCCAGCATCTCATAGCTTAAAATCACTTGTCTGGTAATTAGTAAAAACAGTGCCAGATCTGCAGTCATAAAACTGGCTTCCTGCAAATTTTCTTTTGTGTCTTGTTGCTTCAGAAGTATTTAGAATAAGACAATTAAGAAAATATCTGGAGTAAAAAGGTATGCTGGTAAACAGCTGTTGGTAAGAAAGTGCTAATTTAGACATTTCTCCCCTTTGAAGAAAAAAAACTATAGTATACACATTTAGGAACATACCTAGAATAGCAATTTAGCGGCTTTAGCAATGTAGCTATATGCTGTTTTGTACCCATTCATCCTTACAGCACAGGTAATTAAGTTGGTATTCTAACACAGCTTCCCCTACTGACCTTTCAGAAACAATGTGTTTTGCTGCATTAACAAATTAGCTCCAAATCAGTGACTTTTCCAGTAAATATGGTCTTCATATAATTCAAATATACTGGCTTATCCCAGTCTGGTGACAGATATTAACATCAACATTAAAAATGAAGTTCTGGCAAAGGACAAATAACTGTTACCTGCTGGTGGACCTCCATGTCAGCTACTCCTCACTGCTCTTTGCCTATGCTTCAGAACACTGATTTAAGCCATATTATTTCCCTGTCCACAATTAATTGAGAGAACACACTGCTGTGAATATGGAGTTTTGTAATATCACTCTTATCAAATCTCTTTAAGGTT
The DNA here is from genome assembly GCA_013399115.1 of Anseranas semipalmata. NCBI lineage: Eukaryota > Metazoa > Chordata > Aves > Anseriformes > Anseranatidae > Anseranas > Anseranas semipalmata. The sequence goes on from VXAA01006527.1 coordinate 623,637, forward strand.
CAGAAATGCGATGCAAAGTGGTGCAACACATACAAGACTTTAAAATGAACTTTATTTCCAATAGCACTGTAGTGCATAACATGAATTCGAATCTGAGTGTTGGATGTGACTGGATTGCTAATACTGAGGTCACAGTTCTGACAGTTAACATGACACCTGTTCAAAAGTCCAAGAGATGCCAAAGTTTCTACAACTTTAATCTATTCCTAAAACAGCATTTGTATGTGTCTTTATACTGGAAACACACAGAATTATTTTATGATCAGAGATGAAAGCTTAATCATATGTGATATTTAAATCTCACCTGGAGAAACTAATCCAGTGACAGGACAAGGGTATGAAAATATTAGCTCCTGTGAAAGAGTAGGTCATTGTTACTGAGCAGATCTGCTTTATCAAACCCTTTTCTTCACTCCAGTTTTTGTAGTTAATTTGGCCACTGTGTGCACTTTCTTATTAACCTTATTTCCCCTAGATCTGACCTGTGGGACCAGTTGGTTTCCTTCAGCTCACTGCATGGATACAAAGAACCTGCTTTAATCCAGCTTTGAAGAGCATTGCTTGACTTCTGCAGCTGCCTGCAGTACTCTGGGTGCAGATGTAGTTTATGGATGCACTGCTCCTAGATCTAAGCATCCTGAAAATGAAACTTCAGCATTTGTCTTTCTGCTTGTTCAGAAAACACCATTGGGATCTCATTTTAGGAGGGTATTTGGCTGAGTTACGACTCCTTTCCCTCACCAGACCTGCCCCCCACCCCAGTTTGTCATAGCATTACTTGCAGACTGTATTCTGACCCTCATGTAAAGAGAACCCTGATATGAGGGGAGTCCTATGTCATAGTATCTTAGACTATCCCAACTTGGAAAGGACCCACAAGGATTCATAGAATGGCTAGGGTTGGAAGGGACCTTAAAGATCATCTAGTTCACCCCCCCTGCCATGGGCAGGGATGCCACCCACTGGATCAGGTTGCCCAGGGCCTCATCCAACCTGGTCTTGAACACCTCCGCAACTTCTCTGGGCAACCTGCTCCAGTGTCTCACCACCCTGAGATCATTGAGTCCAACTCCTGGCTCCACACAGGACCACCCAAAAATCAGACTGTGTGTCTGAGAGCGTTGTCCAAATGCTTCTTGAACTCTAGCAGGCTCAGTGCCATGACCTGGGGAGCCGGTTCCAGTGCTTAACCACCCACCTTTTTTAGGAAAGGTTCTGAACCTCCCCTGTCGCAGCTCCGTGCCATTCCCTTGGGTCCTGTCGCCGTCACCAGAGAGCAGAGCTCAGCACCTGCCCCTCCGCTCCCCTCGTGAGGAAGCTGCAGGCTGCCATGAGGCCTCCCCTCAGCCTCCTCTTCTGTGGGCTGAACAAACCAAGTGGCCTCAGGTGCTCCTCATATGTCTTCCCCTCTAGACCCTTCACCATCTTTCTTGTCTTCCTTTGGACACAGTTTTATGTCCTTATATTGTGGCTCCCAAAAATGCACACAGTACTCGAGGTGAGGCTGCACGAGCACAGAGCAGAGCAGGACAGTCGCTTCCCTTGACCAGCTAGCAAGGCCATGCTTGATGCACCCCAGGGTACGGTTGACCGTTTTCGCTGCCAGGGCATGCTGCTGGCTCATATTCAGCTTGCCATTGACATATGTCTGATACATACACCAAATAATTGTTTCTAGATTTTGCAACAGGAGCATGTCATGTGAAGCTATTTTCTTCAGATAGTTTTTATGTGATAGTTTGCTTATTTGCCTGGAAGTCCCACTGTCTTCCCCTCACCTGAGTTTGTGTTTAAGCTTGAAACTCTTGGCTTATACATGAATATATAGGGTAATTTTTATTTCACTTACACAGAACAAAAATGACAATTGCACAAAATGTGCCCTAGCGTGTGCCTGTTCTAGCCTTGGGCAATCTGGAGCATTCTGTCAGATATCTTCCTATCTAGAGGAAGAGCAAAAGTTCCTGTTCCCTTTCCTTCCTGCCTGCCTTCCTTCTCTAACTAAATTCCCATGTTACAGAACTGTGACCAAAAACGAGCCAGCTGAAACTTCTGCTGGAGTATGTCCAGTGCTTCCTCTCATATAGACACACCTTGAGTAGTTTAGTCTTGCTACTTGAAAAGTACCAGCTGTTCTGGTGGAAAAACAATAAACTTTTCAGTAGAATTGTAATTGCTGACTCGGGATAGTTTCCTTATGATCCTCCCAATAATTAGAGGTCTGAGGACAGCTCCCCTCTAATCCTTCTAATAATTGAGCGCTTTTTGGTATGCTCATTATGAATAAATGTTATGCTGCCTTTAGTCCAGCTTGGTTAGCCCTGCCATGTGCTCCAACCATGCTTTCAAGATGCTGATGCCACAGATGACAGTGAAAAAGCAGCTATCCATCCTTCCTTTCATTGGCAAATCTTGTAGCAAGGACATGAATTTGAATGACAATTTTTTTAGGGTACATCCATAAGGAGTTTAGATCATGACTCCTCAAAGCCATAGACTTATCAGTAAATTATGGTTAGACTGAATTCCATGTGGAATTTGAGATGTCAGTCCATGTGGCGTTGTTTTGTCATGTGATAATTTTAGTAAGAGAGGAGGAAGGTTCGGTGAAGCGGTGAGTGTGGAAAAGCAGCAAGATAAATCAGTGCTGATACCAATAGAAAAATTAATAAAAAAGAAAAGAATGCTGTAAAGAGGTGACTGCAGGTATGATATCACAATTGAACTTCTGATTTTTTCTGGTGTTAAAAATAGTCTATCTGAATTGCAAAAACAACAACAACAAAATCTGTCACTTAAGAATCCCCAAATAAAATGTAAGCTGAGGTAACCTCAGTAAGTGTTGATAACTCATGTGACTGGAATTATCATAAAACTTGAGAAGTTCTGTCTTCAGAAGTCCTTGGTCCTGCAATCAAGTAATTAAATGGGAATCTTGGCTTATATTTGAGAAGAGAGTTTTTGACCCTCTTGAAACCAGAGAAAAAATTGAAAGCAATGTGAGTTTACCGTTATGCGTCAGAGACCAAAAGAAGAAAAATGTATATATAGCTTTGATTTCTAGGCCAACAACATGATGTTTTAAGGTCTTGTAATTGTTGGTCAATTAGGACTAATAGGAGTAAAATAATTAGTGCTGTGTGTGGTTTGGCTACAGGTAAAAATATGGAATGAGATGATAGCCTGTTAAACTCCTCTAGACTGTACTGGCATATGTAATGCTCCTATTCTTTTGTGTGCTGACTTGTGTATGGATATTCAGCAGTTCACATTAGTAGTTCAGCTTAAAAGGGTACTAATGATGGTGGCTCTTTTAATGCAAAGTGTAATTTTCAGATCTCCCCAAATACTTAAAACTTGATATTATTGCTATTGTCTACTCTAACAGTGATGTAGTAGATAATTAAGGAATCCTGTCACACATTTTCTCAGACATATTTTTCCTCCAGTGAGTAAGTGGGTGGGTAAGTAAAGTTCAGTTGTATGTGTCCTTGCAGTGACTATAATCAATGTATTGACCATCTCGCTGGGAGATAATCCTCAGCTACTGTGTTGTCTGTCTTTCTTGCTCTCTGAAGGGCCTGCCTTTGTCACACTTTTTTCAAAAGCTTAAATAATCCTGCCACTGCTTTATCAGTTAATACTGTTGATGCTACAGTCTTGCACTGTTTCCAAAAAAAAATGGCCTGGTTTTTTTTTTTTTTTTTTTTTTCTGTGGAAAGGAAAAACTGATTCCCAAATCAAAGCAGCTTCCAGGGCTGTAGTATGGTCTTTGAAACAAACAAACATGTTCACCGATATGAACTAATATTGGAGAAATAATAACATTAATATCTTTGTAAAATGTTAAGTGATACCTTGTAATTCTTATATGAATAAAAACATACTTGTCCAGAAATTACGAAGTCATGACAAAATAAATGGTGCTCAAGACACTGCTAGCCATGGCTTTAGGAAAATACTTAAATTTCCCACCTAAATAACTTACTTGAGAATTTTATAAAGTAGAAATGTCCACAATTTCTAGGTAACTAAAAAGGAAAAAATAGTGAAATGAAGCATACATGCAGGAGGCTTTTAAAAAAAAAAAAAAAAAAGAAAGAAAGAAAGAAAGAAGGAAAGAAAAAAAAAAGAAAAAAATAAGTGAATAGTACTTGCATCTTGTTTTCCTGCTTCATCAAATAGTTCGTCTAAGTAGCTATGTAGGAAGTGGATGTATTTTAAAGTAACTAGAAATGTGCAAATTTCAGATTTTTTCAGCTGTTCCATTATGCTTCTGAAACATAATGGAAAATAAGTATGCAGTGTCACATAACAATAGTTAAACATATTTCAAATTTGTGCTTTCAGCCTGAGCGGGTAAGATGGGAAGATACACAGCACTACAATTCTGTAACTGAATTGCGTAATAAAAAGTACAGAAGAGAAACAGTGCAGAAGGGCTAACGATAGCCACCTCAGTTTACCACCATGGCATTTCTCTCTGTTTTTCTTTGTTTTCATGCTTACTTTCTTGGAAAGTATAGTGGGAAAAATCACTTGGAAAAATTCTGGCCTCAGCTCTCCCTCCCAAGTGCCTTTCTTTTTTCCCTCACCCACCCCAGAAAGCTGAGCCAAGTACATGTGGCACTCCTCCATTGACACGCAAGGACAAATGAACCAATGGATGCAAGTTATAACTTAATGGGAAATTTGAAAGGAAAGTCTGAAGAGATGCAAGAAGAACCTGAAAATGGTGTGGAAAAGGGTAGGCTGGAGTTCAACCATTACACAACATGAGGGTAGTTGAAAGAGAATGTGTGTCAATCTAGAATAAGGACTATGCTAGTAAGAAGTTAAAAACTGCTGAGATTTTAATCTGGAATCTTTTTTTGAGAGAAATGCAGTAATCTGTGTAAGCTTTCTTGTTCTGTCTGAAGAACCTGACTCCGGCTGCCGGTTCCTGTTCCCTCTCTGTACAGCTGATGGGCTTTTGTCCACGGAGTGCACTATGTGCCGGGGCCAGCGATGCGGTCTTTGTTACCTGGTTGTGCGGGCATTCAGAAGAATTCCTGTGTGCTCCTCACTGAGGGCTTGCTTTAAGTGCTAATATGTGTACGCAAGCTGCTACAGGGAAGACATTAACTTTGATCTTGTTCTCAATATCAAAGTTGTACTTTAGGACGATTTTATTTAGTATCTCATTAATTATCAGCGGGCTTCTTGTCTAACAGAGTATACCTTAAGATACCATCTGTGAGGAGAGTCATGCTGCTGCCTGAGTCAAAAGCAACTGAATTGGAATAGCTCCAGCACCATTACAAAGCAATGAGTTGGCCAACTGCTAATTTTAAAAGTGGGAGACCAAAATAAGTGATAAGACCAAAATAATGGTGATTTGGGGATTTTAGTTTTCTTTACAATGACAGTACACGCTTTGCTCTAGGCAATTCATTTATACCTCGATCCACTACAGTATCTCAATGTGCTCATCTGTTAGTGTATGAAAGGTTTAAGTGACTTAGGGTTTTTCCCCATGCTCTTACATGTCTTTGCTGGTTTGAGGCCTTTAGTTTAAGTTTTCGCAAGCACTAAAATCAGTCTTGGGATTTTAGTGAAAGCTTTTTGAATATCCTGCTTTGCCAGACTCTTTCCATTTGTGTAAATGTTGTCTAAAACACTTGGACCTACAGGTTAGAGTCCGCCTTAAGCATCTTTGTTGTCTCAGTAAAAGTTGGACGATCTGGTCTGGAGTATTGATCGTATTACCTTTGGTTTAATACAACCTATGTTGAGGAGACAGATACAGCTGCCTTTCCTATTGTGGCACTTTGTAGTTCATGAGATTGTCACTGTTTTGAAAATAATTACATTTTATGAGGTGAGTATGAAGTTAAGGTAAATCACGTTATCCACTCAAACTGCTTTTGCCACAAAATCAGAGGTGTTTTCACGTAGGTGACTATTTAATTTACCGATGACTTAAGTTTCCACTTTGATACAGCAGCAAAGACTCCGTCCACCTCGGCCACCGCCTCCAAAGATACAGCGTTCATCTAGGCCCGTGAGTAGCTGGTAGTTTTGTTTCACTGCCACAGCTTAACACTGCCTGAATTGCTCTCTTAGTAGCATTACTAAACCTTGGTAGTTTGGATTGTCAAACTTTGCAAAAAAGCAATGTATAAATTATGCACCTAAACTCCCTTCTTCTCTGCTGCGGCACAGCCCTGGGACCTGCATTTATTCTGCTTTTCTTTGACGAGTTCTGCAGCTTTCAGTCAGTTCTGCAGGTAACTGATGCTGCTGTTGCAACATTTGTTTTTACTTTTGTGGTGATTTCTTGAACAAAAAGTCTTGCTAGGCTGGGATAAGTTTTTAGCCAGTGAGTTTTTGAAGACTTGCACTAAACTTAAATATAAAAGGAAGCAGAAGTTTGAAGAGAAAGTATTTATTCTCCACAAGTTCTGCTTTAAATTAATTTGGGACACTTAATTTTTCTCCATTGGATAGATGAGTGAATACACAGGAAAAAAAAAAGAAGCAAAGTCTATATTTGGGCGGTAGAACATTAGTACCACATTATAGATGATATACATATATACTTTATTTTCATTTAAAATGCAAGCTGGAAGTATCTTTAATTACATAGAATAAAAAAATGTAGGCACAGCACATTGGCCAGAGGAAGTGAGTCTTCCGTAGAAGAACTACACAGAAATTATTCTCAGTGCAGTACCTGTGTTAGGTAGGGATACCTTATCTAAGCAGTTTTTCATTGAAAACACTGACTGTAGGCCAATTGTTACATATTAACTATACCAGATGCCTTTAAGAATGGAAACTGTACTGCATCTGTATCAGTGACTTCTGTATTAGTACAGGAACGTGGTATCAGTTCAGAGGCGTGTTGCTTTTGCAACAGCCTTGTAAAGTATTTGTTTCTATTCAGGACTTTTACTTCATGGATATAATTTCACCAAAAGGCAAATAGATTTTACTGCTTGCTTCCTTATACATAAATGTACGTGCATAAGAAAAAGAGAGATGCAAGTTTTCAAATCTAAGCTTGCTAAAACTTGTTAAAAATGTGTAAGTTTGGATGAGCAAGCAAGTGGTTAACAAGTGCACTGGGGTGTGTGTAAACTTTTGATCTTTGGTGCATGTTCCTACATTACATTTCAATAGCATGTTTTTCTTTTCCTCCCTCTTTTTAACTCTGGGTGTTTAGCTTAACAGTCATTGTTATGGATTCCTGCACTGAAGATTTCTGTTTTCTATGTTTATAAGGTAGCATTGACTATGTTTATATGTGTTCTCTTAAATGTAATTGGTATGGGAGGCCCTCCCAGATGCGTTACACTGGGAACAAACTTCCCTGGTACTAAGGGGTTCCCATACTGCTTCTTAGTCCTCTTGTTCTGTACGTGGCAGGTGAAGCCCCATGAGGGCTCATTGCAATTACTCTGTACAAAAGTTGCTGAACAGTGTTGTTCAGATTGAGTAATTTATTACATGAAAGTCTTGCTAAGACTGTTTAATCTTCCAGCTGTAGTGCATTGATAGTCCTCACTGTGATGTGTTTGTGTCAGCTGTCTTTGCTCCCAACGTGATTGATAAAAGGTTGGAAAGGTAATAATAAAAGCTCTTGTTGCATTCATCTAGCTGTGTCAATAAGTGGAACAGAAATGCTTCATTCATCAAGAGGAAATTCAAGATAAATGTAAAGGATTATAATCACTCCCAAAATATGCTTGTATCAAATATACATAAATTTGTTGTTGTTTGGAACTGTTATTTGGCTTTTAATAGATGAAGCACATTTTTGTGTGTGTAAATAATACTTTGTGCAGGCTGCTTTCTCCCTCTCTTAGTCTTGGCATATATTAAAGAGGTGGGTATCAGCAAGTAATTCACCCTAGACTTTTACAGGAAGCCTTGAATGAGGAGGCCCAGTCTCTCTGCTCTTCTCACCAACTCCACATAATGCCAGAATTGCTGAGATATGCTTACTGTTTTCAGGCTATATCTGTTATGAGAAAGAATCCATGGACACTGGTCCTTGCAGTATGAGTCATTACTAATAGTGAGAAGAAAAACACAAACCAAAGAAAGGTTAAAGAAGCAGAACAGATATGTTCTTTACGTTCTGCTGTTTTGGAAATGAATTGCAGTGATACTGTGAAAGGCTTATGGTTATTAGAGATGTTTAAATTAATAGTGGCTGTTTGGAAACTTCATTAAATGAGAAAAAGTTAAAATATGATAATTATTCATAAAGTTGATGAGGACAGTAATAAGCACATTTAACCCTGTACTGGATGTTTACCTTTATTCTCTAGGCTCTGTGCTCGTGTAATTGGATTTCTTTTCTACTTTTTCATTTGATATGCATTTAACCCTGCCTATTTAGCTAAATAAGGCTCAAAATCCAGCAAGGAATTGGCTTGATTCCTGGCTTTTCCCTGCAGTCCACCAAGAACAATGCTCTAAATCCTACTTAGCATGTCACCCTGCACTTTACTGGTCTGGTGGCCCCCTGGAGCCATCCAAAACTCATCTCTTTCCCTCATCACCATCACTCCCCCAGGGTACCACCCAAAAGGTGAAAGTGTTCACAGCATGATGACAAGCCAGCTTTTTACACCATCTTCCAGCTCAGATTTAATTAAACAGGTTTCTTTCTTCCTCTCTTTTTCTCCTTCTTGCTCTCTTCTCCCCCCAGTTCCTCTTGCTTCTCTCCCCCCGCTCTTGCACATGCTCTCTCTCTCTTGCTCACTCTCTCTGTTTTATCAGCCCTAATGAAGCAGTATTCTTCATCGATCCTGCTGATTGCCAGCCCATTCCTTTTGTTTGTTGGCACCGAGCCATTCAGCCGCACTCTGACAGCTCAGCTCGTCTAATTAGCTCTGTTGTTCTTTTCCCCATGTTTCACCACGTTGCAAGTTCAGTTGAAGTTGCCACAAACTTAATCCTTCCATTCCTGCCATAAATTCACATTCTTAAGCTGTCTTTATTGTAGAGAGGAACAGCCTTGTGTGGGGACTGATCTTCAAGACCTTAACATCTGACCTTTGTGTAGACTCTTTTTCCTAAGAAATAGTGGCAATACGTCTCTGGATTTCTTCATCATATCTGCTGTACACCATTTCCTTTGAAATGAAAATTCAATACAATAATCCTGCTGTTATCTTCTGCATAGTGTTGTGTAGTGCAGAATCACTGCGCACAGTTCAGTGGCTTTTTCCTAGCAAGAAAATTTGAGCTCGATGTTCCTTAAAACATTAAAAAAAACAAACAAACAAAAAAAACTTGTAGAGGTGGGGGGAAGCCCACATCAATGCTATCATTGCAAACAAATTCATCACTCATCCAGAGTGCTCAGGTTGTAGGCCTTTAACAGCTTCCTTTATATTGTGGCTGTTAAAGGGAGCACAAGCCCAGGAGGGCAGAAGTTGAGTTGTATTCCTTAGCTTATTTGAGGGCGTTGCTTTTGGTTAGCATTCAGCTAAGCCAACAAGTCAGACTCCATTTCAGGTAGGATAGTACTTTCTTAACAAAAACTGGAAAGCTTGTCTGTACAGCCTGACCCTGATGCTGCAAATGTTCATTACCGCGTTTGACTCAAAGGGATAAACTCATCAGCAGTATTACTGATTAGTATAGGTAGGCACATGCGTAATCTTTGACTATATAGTGATCATGTGTGCTTATTCCTTTCCTTGAAGTGAAGCTTGTTTGCTTGTGGAGTTAATGTGGGTGAATTAAGCTTGATTTCTGAACATCGGAAGATGATGCATATGTTATTTAAGATTGGACTGGCAGCAACATCACCTTCCACAGAAAAACTTTGGATTTGATTACAGACAAGAAAAGATACACTAATATAACATCAGTGATGACGATGATAATGTGTCTGGCAAGGTTTTCTGTTCAGCTGCTGAAAGGAACCAAATTTTTAATGAAAAATGAGCTATGTTTTTCACATTATAACGTTTACTCTAAGTACAAATTTTTTCAGCACTTGCTTACACAGAAGTCTTCGCTTAAGGAGTTGGCTTCCTATGAACACGTGGACAAAAGAATCATGATCTCAGAGCTGAACTCCAATTTCCAATATAATGTGCAACAACACACGGGATTTTCCATTTTTGCACTATCAAATAACTGTTTAGGTGAAGCTTACATTTCCTTTTTATCAGAAAACTAGTCTATACCAAACAGGACAGTGGAGCAAATTTTCATTGACTAGTTAATAGCTAACAGTCAGTGACAAGCATATATGTTTCACTTGCAACTCAAAAACATGTGGGTTTTCAACCTTTAAGAAGCTGTGGGTCACTGTAATTTATATTCAAACCGATGAATTTGTAACATTGTCATAGCACAAAAGTTTAAAAGGAATTCTGAATGGAAGATGCCTTTAAGATAATGGTGGTTATGCATATTTTGCCATTTACATCTGTTGTATGATCAAGCAGAATTTGATGAAGTGTCTTCTGTGTGTGTGTATGTAATAGGTTCGTCCTCCAAGACCTCATGTTGTTAAGAGACCCAAGAGCAACATTGCTGTGGAAGGACGAAGGACTTCAGTTTCTAGTCCAGAACAGTAAGTACTTTGCAGCTCTGCTTCTTCCTAGTTGCATTGGTGTTAATGGACTGTGCATTAAAAATTAAAAATTAAAAATAAAGGAACAAATGAACTACAAACCAAAATATTTTTTTAATGATAAAAAGCTTGGTTTTAAATTTTTGGAGCACTTTAGAGGAGGAATGAGAAAGCATGCACCAAGAGTTTCCAAATGTCCAGTGTTGAGGCAGTGCAGCCTTAGGACAGGAAATCACACTGGAACTGGACTCCCAGGGCCACAAGATGTTTGCACTGATCTAATCTGTCACAGAGATTTCCTTGTCATTCACCTCTTAACTGCAGCACAAAGTAATTGTGTATGTCATAGCCACTTCACATTACGTGCTTACGTCCCAGTCTCTGGTGGCTTTATTCTCAGTAAAGTGAAGCACTTTAGCTGATGCCCAAGATTATAGTATATTTGTTGTATCTGAAGATACTAAAATCCCATAAAAAGAAAAATGGTTGGTTTCTTTAAACACACCTTTTTAACCACACATATACCACTACTGTTACCACTGTTCTTGAGGGAAAGAGAGGTGGAGGTTGGGTATTTTCTCCACCCCCAGCCCCTTCCAAGTTATAGGCATGGCTAGCTTTTTTCTCAGTCATTCTAGGATATGGGGAGTGGTATTCTGGCTTTTAGCTAAAAATGAAAGGTGACTTTAAATTCTACAGGTGCATTTATTCACTTTATAGTGGAATTTGGTTGCCCTCTTGTGGAATGGATTGCAAATCCTGCAAAAGGGCTCATGTGCTGTTAGAGAGTGGTAGCTGTCCCTGCACAAAGATTATAGGATTTTTTTAAATAAGTTTTTTTCTTAATATTTAATACAATGACTCACTGCATGGCTGATATACTAGGTGTAAGATAATTGAATCAATTTAATCATTACTTATGTTTCTCATGAAGGATTATGCATGCTTCTATTCAAAAGCTGCTCAATATTCCACTGTGACTTACTGCTAACATTTATTATCAGTTCCTGGCAGTATCAGAACAGAAATAAACAAACATGAATGATAAGCATAATATTTATACTAATGTTAGTAATATATTGAATTACAATTATTATTTTTCTTGGTTTTAATTTATTGCTATTAATTTTAGTGATTCTGTACAATTCAGCTGCTTTCATGAACTATGAGTTTTTATTTTGTGAAAATGATTGGTGGTAATCTACCAAAGATAATAATGGTTCTTTGTAGCTATAAGCTGACTTATTTTTCTTCATGATCATTTTACTACAGAGATATTCTTCCATCTTACAAATGTGAAAGAAAACCAAGTAATGTTCCTAGTACCACTGGCTATGTGGATCCAGTGTGTGATCTCTGCCTTATCTGTCCCAGCTTTGATATTTTATCCAGTTCAAATGCAATGTCACAGCAGCTACTGATGTATTTTCATTCTTTCCTTTCATCAGCTTCAGGTGGCAAAACAAATTTTGACAGAACTCCTTCCAGACGGTTAATTGTAGAATATTGCAGTCAACCAGATATCCTGTAAGGTATCTGGTTAGTGTTTTAACAAAAACAAGTTAGAAGGGCAAGAGGACTAGAACTATGATTTGGGATGTACAAGTGGAGGAAATAGAACCTTCGAGGCATTAAGACTGATAGAGATCTTCAACACAGAAAACAGTATGTGATACTTTGAGGTTCTGTTGTTGGCAAAATCACAAGTCGTGGTGTTAGAAATATCTAACCGTGTGCTTAAAAGACCATGTAAATGGCTTGCCTAAGAAATAACTTCAGGCCAGTGCCTTTGAAAGAGGTCAGGACTCACTAATCCTACCTTCTTTCTTACGTTTACCTCAAAATGATATTTTGAATAAATGAAACATATTTTTTGAAATAGTAATTAAAGATTATCATGACATTTTCCACAAACATTTTTTTCTGTCCCATTAAGAAATAATGTTCCTATATTGTTCTGAACTGAAAATATAATGGCAGTTGCTGTATCTTTAAAAAATTGATACAATTCTTCTCTCTCTTGGATAATCCTAGAATGAATTAAAACACTACAGTTTATATTTTTGTTGTTGTTACTTGGTAGCATTCAAGCACCCTTACTGCAGATGAGGGGAGATTCTGTGAAAGCAGCGGCAGTGCTGAGAGGGTGCTTTTCTGGATCTAAACTTGACCAAAATATTTAACCTAATTGCACTGGTTCCAAAGCTAATTATTAGCTAGTTATGCTCAGGTGCTCATATGTGGGATCTGTTTGTGAGGAGGAGCTTCCGCTCAAGGAGAAATTTCTTTTATATTTAAAACGAGCACTATCTTTTTGGTCTTGAATGATTGATTACATGAAAGCTTCAGAGACATTTCCCAGGATATCTGATTCATTAGCTCAGGCTGTGACTCTTGCATCCTCCTACCAGCTGGTGGAGACATCCTCGGGGCAGTGTGGCACTAACCGCTACACGAGCCTGAATATGAGTGAACTCATTTCAGTGCAACCTGTTTTCCATTTGTGATGTTGCCTGTCATCTGAAAAGTAAGCCATCGTGTAGGTGTCCTTTCAGTTTTTACATTTATTAATGCATTTCTTACGATATTAGGAAATCTGTATCTTACAGTTACATGAGTTAATTTTTTTAATCTGTACAAAAGAGCAACATTATTCTGGGGGTATGTGTGCTCAATTTCTAATCAGATTTAATTAAAACACGGGGCAGTGGGAACAGTGACTCCAGAGGACACCCAAGATTGTTGCTACAGTGTGAGTTTTTTGGTAAACCATCACATTTAGAAGAGCTGATGGAAGAACGTTTTTCCCCATTAAAATTTTCAGTGATTTTTTTTCCATTTCAATAAAACTTTTTTTTTTTTAATTTATCAATAATTCATGGTTTATGATGTGCAAAGATTCTTCAAAATTATCATGAAATCTGAAATGTATAATTTTTTAAACTTTTTTTAGTTATAAGGTAACAGGAAGAATTTGTAGATGAGAGCTCAGAAAATGCTGGATTAACACCTGGGGCAATACTAAACACGTGGGACATGTCTCCTTAAACACAAATAAGTTGTTCACAGAAATAAGGTGTTGCATTTTTAACAGATAGGCAGTTTTTTGAGAGCTCTTTTTTACACCACAGCAAGATTTCCTATTAAATGTAGAATAGGCTTCCAGATTGGTCTAGGATCTGTCTACTGTAAGTACTGACTAGCTGGCATCCAGGGCATGCAGAGTAGGAGGAAATTAAAATAGGAAATCAGAGGGTCAGGCTCACAATTAACAGCATGTCAAAAGGCTCTTGGGCTGGCTAAACCCATGTCAGTGCTGCAGCAGTTCATTATGGCTTTCCAGAACTCATGCAGGACTTAGTAGAGAAGCTAATGGCTTTCCCTTATATCATATGAATGAAAATAGGCTGCAGTGCAATAGTGGGTTATTACACTGAATTTAGTATGAAATCAGCATGATGGCTGTGTTAAATGATACAGGCTCATAAAGCCCATTAAATTCCAGTTGTTGTAACCAGGCTCTTGAAGCTCTGCCACACAGAATTTGTGTATGGTAAAGATTTTCTATGGCATCACTGCAAGCGAGGATCCCTACTTAGAAAAAAAAAAGCTAAGCCAGCAAGTACCTATTAGAACAAGGGTGGCTGGAATAAAAAAGAAAATATCGTAGGCTGTAGCAGATAGACTTGCTGCATAGCTTTGATTCTTCTACCATGAGAAAATTGGTGTAGAAGAAGCTAGATAAAACGAAGGTGGTGCCAGGAAAGCAGATGGTCTAGCAAAGGGATAGCAAATGGGAAAGAAACATACAGAGAGCAGTCATGCTTTTTGTACCTGGCCGAGCAAGAACCTTAGCACAGGACTCCCCTTCGGGAATGCTGGTCCTTCCTGGCTCTCCCACTTTTCCAATAGGATGGTTTACAAGAAACTTTAATTTATTTCTGCCATCTGGTTTGGAGTGAACCTACTGAACGTATGCAGCTTGCCTCTGTAAAGAGATACGGATATGATATCTACAGGGTAAATTGGTGAATATGTACTTATTATTGTGAAATAGGATGAAAATGTGAAATGACTTTGTAGAATCTTGCATCTAGATCTGTCAGAATAGGCAGAGGTGTCATCCAGCTTGTTCCCACTTTAAGTTCTTTGTTCCTATTTCCAACTTTCTAGAAAATGTGTAAAAAGTTCAGAAAAACTCTAATACAGTTAGTTACCTGCCTTTACTGGACGGAGTGATCACAAGCTGTTGTTTCTGTTATCTAATTGGATGACTTGTGATATTATTTTTTTTGCTTTAATTTAAAACATGCTTTATGCTAATATTTTAGTTTTTCTTGGAATATTCTGCTCCTATGAAAATTAACAGTATGCAAAGTGTCACTTTAAAAATCAAATAAATGTTTTAATGTTTTTGCTAGCTGACACTCGGGTGTACTGAGTATTCAGAATATGCAGGAAGGAATTCCAGTGATGGGTCTATGCTTTGTTCATATTGAATAGTTATTAGGTAATCCCCTCAGTCCCAAGTCTCTTATTTCATACTGGCAAGAAAAAGCCAATGCATCCAAATCCCTCGTTCTCTTCATTTTACTGTCTAAGAGGGACAAATTCCTTAATTCCCTAGAGTTGCCGTACAGCAATTCCTTAAAATAAAAAATAAATCCTCCCTCAAATTTGGGAAGCCCTTTTTTAGGAGAATAACAACAAGTCCACGCTTCCCCCTTTGTATTATAATCTGTAATCAGGAAAAAGCAAAACAGTTAATAAAATACACAAATTTAATTTTCTTATAACTGAACTATCTTTTAAAATTATTACAGAATTCTCCTTATTAATGCCTAAATCCTGTACTCACATTTTCTATATGTATTTTTTCTATCTCAAGTACATTTAGGTGTCAATTAAATTTGAAATATCTACATTTGTCAGCATTTCATTTTTGGCCAGTGTGATGTGCTGCTGATTTGTCCATGCATCCTGACACATGAAAAAAGCTCCTGAGATGCAGATCTTCCTCATTAAAAAAGAAACCCATACTATCATAATGGTACGCAGAGCCATGGAGCGCATCCCCAGCTTTATTGCGCTGTGTTTCTGACATGATATTTAAAAAGGAACAGCCACGGCTGTCAGTACTGTCATATGCTAGTGCTAACCGAAGACATGTTAAACTAAACATTAGAAAGAGATCAGCAAGTCATCTGCATGGTAACTCAGCTAAGAGATTAGGTAGGCAGGAGCTGGTGCAGTCATGTGGAGATGATGAGGGTTGTAGCTGTGACGGACACATCCTTTTTTCCCTCTAAGACTGCAGCAGTGCCTGCCTTGTAGCCGGGCTTGCTGTGACCTGCCTTTTCAGAGACAGCTCTTTGTGTATGAAATTCTAGCAAGTGGTGGGTGGCAGACTGCAGGAGAGTTGGCGAATTGGGTTAATGAGGGAATAGGTACTTTTTTTGGATTCTACTGCCTCAAGCTAATAAAAAATTTAAACTTGGACAATTTTAGAGTGTTCATCCCTTATCTTTGACCAAAATATTTTTTAGAGCATGCTAACAGTGAAACTTAAGTACTTTCTTTTTTCTAATTAGGAGATCCCACTTTCATTTAAGGAGTCTTGCAGCAGCAACAAGAACGGTGCATATTAACTTGCTATAAATGTAATCTTATTGCACTGATCTGCACTCAAGTACAGCTGATGATTTAGCAAAAAAGCTACTGTCTTATTTCCTCGTAGCTAGTTCCCGGTTTACTTAATACATACACACAGACACAATGCATTTGAATTTAGCATAGTCTGAAGGCAAACAAAAGGTATCAGAGACAGTGCTTTAAGGGCAGCTGCACCAGTACATCTGTTACGTGCAGTTACCAAACATAATGTGTCAGCAAGATATGTGGAAATTCAGTATTGCTCTCGATTTCAGGAAAACAATTCTAAATTTGCTTGAACCATGTTAAATGTTAATTAACTCTCCTAAGAGAAAAAGACAATATGTATATATAAGTTCAAAAAATAAATATTTTAAAAGTATCTTTGATTTCTAAAACTATTTTAGGTGGAGCCCTTTGTTAATGTAAATTGAAATTTTTGGATAATAGTCTTTCCCTTATTAAAAAGAACCAAACAAAAAAGCTTAAAAAATTTTTATAGCAAATTTTTCCTAATGCAGTGGCAGCTCCTCACTTTCCCTGGATGCCTATTATAGCATGAGAGGAAAAGAACAGCTACGCAACAGCTTTAATTGGAGTACCACAGACTATGATTTAACACTATCAGCTGCATCTGCTGCCACCACTATTTTAGACTTTTTATTAATTAGCTCTGACCTGATTGTGAATAAACATTTATTCACAGTGGCAGTTTCAGCCCTCTTGAGCTGTCGCTTGCAGTGTCCCGTTTCTTTTTCTGACCTAATGTTTTGGACTGTTTTTCATAACTTTATTTTATAGTTATTTAGCAATTGAGACAAAAGAACTAAGAAACAATGAAGACTGATTATGAATACAAGAGCAACTAGAGGTAGTTTGTCAGTATGTCTGTACTATAAAGGTGACAAATCAAATTCTTTCTCTTCCTATCTATGCTTTTGGTCCTATTCTGATTTCAGCATATTCTCCTGTTATCTGTGATGTAGGTAGCAGTGAGATATATTAGCGTTGTTCTACATTGTTTACAGGATCAGGACCTATCCTTTATTCCACATGATGAGCCTGATTCTGCTTACACTGAACCAAACTCTACTGTTTAGTAGCAAAATTAGCCTCCTATCTCAATTGTTGTGTATTGCTTTGTGTCCTTCACAATGTATGTTTTGATTCACTACAAAAGCTAGAATATTCTCAGTGATAGGTGGTTGACAAAATGAAGAAGTTTGGGAAGAGACCTCATTCGAATGACTAGAAACAATGTTTGCTTTTATGACCCTAGTGATTTCTTTTCCAGACCTGCAGATGATGCTCTATAGCAACATCCATGAATGTTCATCAGCCTGTGGCTTGGTCGATAAGACATATGAAAGTGCACACTTAGATATGCACACTTAGATATGCCAGAACACAACAGAAACTGTGAGAAAAAATAAGAAACAATAAATAAATGTTAAAAATTGAGAGTATTTTTTATTATATCATAAACACATATTATTTTGATGGCACTCCACAATGATGTCCTTGAGTTTTAGTAGACAGAAAAGAACTGAGCTATGGTGTAGCATCCTCTGATTAGTATTGGTAGATCTTGATGTGCTTTTACTGCTTTCAGTTACTTGTCAAGCATTTGTCTTAATGTTTCATTTGTGGGAGTATATTTTCTATAAGCTCTTTTGCCATCCAGAGCTTCAGTGTTTCAGAGGGAATAAACAGTGGCTGTTGCTTTATACTTCACTTAAGATTAGGATATTTTAGCACTACAAATGAGGCAGTATTTGCTATTGATTTCTTCAGACTTTTCAACCTCTTGGTTCCAGTATATTTCCATTTAAGTACCCTGCTTGTGTACTCTTTCCTGTTCTACTAAGGCTGATAGTGCATTTAGTTGTTTAAAGCAGTGATAGCTGCTTTAGAGTGAATAGTAGAAGCTTCTACTTTATACAGAAAAAAGTAATTTATTTACTGGTTTTAAGGTTAAAACAAAGTGAAGCAACTGATAGCTACAATAAAGAATAGAAAAATATTCAAAAATTCAGCAAGCTTAAAATATTTTTCCTTTACCCCCCAAGCCAGTGTACCCCGCCAACCTATATAGGCATCCACAGTTAGTTTTACACTCACTTAAGGATTTCGCCATTGTCTTCATTAGGTAGAAGCTCAGGTCCTGGAGATCTGACCTCTGTGTATAAAGTAAAGATGACCAATAGCTTCTTGTCAAAAGTCTGGTGAAACGGTTGTTTTTGTTTGTTTGTTTTTATCAAAATCTAAAGTGTGTTTCAAGAGGCACATATGATTTTAAGAAGTTTTCATCTGAAAGCATTTTTTCTCCAGGCTGCTGTCAATGAATTCATAGATTGATAGTTACCATCCTGTGATGCAGGAGAAATTAGCTTCCCCTTTTCTGCTAGATTGTAATGTGAGACTTTGAAAGAAGTTAACCATTAAGTGAAAAAACATAATGCACCTTACTTGATAAACTGCATTTCATGTAAACCCTTGAACAGTTTTGGCTTTATTCTAGTGTGAAGCGAATTTCAGATCTCAAAAACTGATACAAGTAGGAATTGTTACCCTCAAGCCAGCTCCTCATATGTTATCAGACTAATGTCGGTCTAAATATCTGTAAAGTGGAGAGGTAGATCTAATCTTTGCTTGTAGTCAGAGCTCAGAGAATCTGAGGAGGAATGTTGTATTCCTAAAGAACAAAAAATTTTAGGCTGGGTGTCCAAAATAAAGAAAATTCATTGAATCTTTCTGGAGAAATGTAAACCACCTGTCCTCAGTGAACAAACAACATAGTATATGGCCACTTAGAAGAGTGTGTAAAATGCCCAGATTACCCAGTATGTATAGATATATATATGCTGGACATATTCCTCTCAAATGACACTTTGAACACACTAAAGGGAAATAATAATTAATGGAAAGAATTTCCAGACCACTGTATCCAATACACACAAGACTGCCCAGCAGCACAGCATGGTATTCCTTGTCCAGCTTTAGGACATGCTGGAATTTTTGAGATGATGTTAATATTTGCCCTTGCTCCGTAATACTTGCAGCCTAATATGACCGCTGTATTTGTCTCTTTTTTTGACTTTAATGACCATACTCTTCCATTTCTGCTGCTTCAGTCTTCCAAATTGGTATCCCCAGCTGTTTTCTGCAATTGCATGTTTGATATCAGCCTGAGCAAACAAGTTTAAAGAATGCCCAAATCTCTAGAAAACGTAGTGGTGGAATTGTGGGTTTCTGTATTGGCTTCTTTTGCAACGTGGATCTGATTGCAGGTCTTAGTACCCTTCCCAACCAGACAACACCCTAGACATTTCTAGAAGAGTTGAATTTTCTGCCTCGAAAGTAGAGCTCAACATGTGTCTGCAGAGCTCTTTGCAGTGGCAGTCAGTCACGTTCAGAAATCATTTAGAGCCTATGAATCACTTGGTTTTCTCTCTCCTCTGCAGCTTTGAATGTGACAACTTGATAACTTCCTTTTCTCTCCCTGTTTCCCTCAGCCTTGTAAAGCCTATGCGACACTATACAGTCTTCCTCTCTGAGGACTCTTCTGATGATGAATTTCAGCAGGAAGAGGATCCTGTCTCTGGCTTCTCTGAAAACTTTTTCTTCTCTGCTCCTTTTGAATGGTCTATCCTTTATTCTTCCATTGTATTAATTCAGTCTTTAAACAATAGTTTTTGCATTGGTCAGGGTGTCTGCTCCTACACTTGGAATGTTGGAAATACCCTGCAGTCTTTGTCCAGCACTTGATGAATGTTATGCATTTCTCCTGCTTGTTTGTTTTGGTATTTAGAGGCATGCAAAAGCATACTCCCGCATGAAACGCTATGCAGCAGTGCACAGCTTATTGTTTTACATTCAACTTGAGCTCTGTGGGAGGTAACCCTTCCACTTGCCCTTTGTTCCAATGTGCTGCTTGCGTTCCTGTCCAAGCCTTCTGCCATTCTTCCTCATACAGTGCTAACTGTGCTTTTTGGATTGTCCTGTGAACTTTATTTCAGTGCAGTCATCAGCTTTTTCCAGTTTCACTTGCTTGATCCCAGCCTCTCTGTTCTGTCAAGTACTAGATCCTCAGTGACACAGGGGAGTCGTCATGCAGATGTCCTCCCAGGGCTTAGAGTACAACCTGACCTTAAACTATACAAGAAATAGCAAGCAATTTATTGGGTTTACTCACTGTGTTATTTGTATGCAACTTTTGTTTTTGTAAATTGTTGCAGATTGGTGAATTCCCAAATCTGCTTAACTTAGGCTTTGCCTAGTTTTGAAACATGGTGCTGAGCAGCTTGGCCGTACCACATATACAGGAACTGTATGTTTAAGCCTGGGCTGCAGAATTCAGCCACCTCTCTGAGACACCCGTGCTAGAAGAAGGAGCGTTGCCTGTCAGCTCCTGTTTCCCTGGCCAGTCTTCCCTGGGGCCCAGGTGCATCTTTTTGAGATGTGAGTAACACTGTCACGTGGAGGGAGGTGCACAGGGATTCAGCCGTGCTAAATAACCTCATATTGTGTATTTGAACATAGCACCCCAGAGGGCAGTCTCGAGGTAAGGCCTCACTGACTGTAATCCAGAGGATTTGCTTTTCCCTAATCTCACCTGCGTGAGCATTTCTAGGGGAAGAAAGGGAGAGAAATTGCACCAAACTACATGCATTCTTTTAACAAATGCTCTTACTGGCTTGACCAGAAGCTGCAGAAAGAGGTGCCGTAGTAGTATGAGCTGCTGCTTCAGAAATCTGTGGGATGCCAGATCGAGGCAGTTCTGGGTGCTGGAAGACTGATGCTCAGTCACATCTGAGTGCCTGGAGACTGCCAGCTGCAGCTATGTTAGACTAGGCTGGAGAAAAGGGCTGCCAGTTTGATACTGGAGTGTCCAATTGCTAAATTAATTGGGGCCCTTCTGGCCATGCTGCCTCCTGCTTGCCCTCTGCTGCTCCAGTCCTTCTCGCCTTGTTTGTGCCCGCGGCACTGCCGTGGCCGTGGCTGTGGTGTGATGCTGCGTGTGCCCTACGCTTCCCCGAGCTGCAGGTTAGGAATGAGAGCAGAGCTCCCAAATCCAGACCTGTTTGCAGACCAAGCTAACAGCACTACGAGAAACAAGTCGGGAACAGCATTAGTGGCATGATGGCAACCTGGGTGATGCAGGGAGCAACAGGAAGGGACATGACTGCAAGCAGTTGGGCATAAGGAGACAGACTGTATAGGTTCAGTAGCATAGGACCAGAAAAATGTTCACACGCTCCTGTGTTTAGGGTAAGAGAGGACAGGCTACTGAAATGGTTTGTGTGCAAACGATTCCTCAGGGTTTTGGTATTTTTGCAGTCTGATCTAATGCTTAGCGGATGAGCACAGATAATGTGAGAGACGAAAGATACAACCAAGATTTGCAAGATCACACTCTTCCCGAGGACATGTACCATCAGCTGTCTGTCTTGTGCTTGCATTATTATACTCTCGTGTTGCTAGCTGAATGCCTACTATATATGTGTTGATGAAGGAAGTAAGGACTGTTTCGAAAATTGCATGATATAGATTTATTATAATAAAATATGGAAAGAAGAGGAGGGTTCTTCCATATTATCTTTCTTTTTGGAGGTCTCACAAATATTTTCTTTTAATTGAAACCTTGTTTAAATGCCACAGTAAAACTGGCTGCCAGTCAAATGCCAATCACCACAGATATGTATGTCACTTCTTGTTATTAATTGGATGTGCATTATGCCGCTGTTCTCTGTACACAGAACCAATATGCAAATCTGCTGTTGTTCATTTTTTTTTGCTGAGGTACATGCAAGAAAAGCATCTTGCTTAACTCGGCCTTGGCTGTAAATGTAAAATAGGTGTCTCCATAATGGACTCTGTTGTTTCTTGATAAGATGACACCGGTATAATCATTGGAACTCTGCACAGTGTTCCCAATTATTGCAGGAAAACACTGAATTATTTGTGCTGAGTTAGCTTGAAACAAGAGAATGTAAGTGCCTGCAGAACATGGGGCAGTTTGCGGTGTGCTTGCTCTGACTTCCTGGGCAGCAGGACTGAGCACAGCAACAGCCATCTGCCCGGGTGGGAAGGGCCAGGCTGTCAAAGCGGAGAGCTAGCGGCCAGTTATTCCTGCTTGGAGGGACTTGGCTCATCAGTCTGTAACTGCATAATCGCAGCTTTCCTCTGAGTACTTCACATCTTTTTCCTTTCTGGAAATTCGTCGAGTGCCAAGCCAAGTTGTTTTTGTGTGTCCTGCCCTCAGTCACTTTGCTCACATACCTGCTGTTCACAAGCCACTGTAAACTGTATTTTACTACACAAAAACTTTTTGTAAAGCCATCCAGCTCTTTGGTAAATACTTGTTTTAAAAAATATGAAAAAGACAGTCATTTGCAACTTGATTTCTGTTTTCCTGTCTCACAGGCCTCAGCCGTACCGGGCCCTGAAAGAATCTGATAGTGCTGATGGGGAAGAGGCTGTCAGTCCAGAAAAAGCAAAAGAGCCTCTGCCTCCAAGCCCTCTCCTCTCAAGCAACGCCACAGAAATCAACCTCCTTGAAGACATTTTCCCTAACTTAGAAGTAGAAACACAGCCTCTCAGCCAGGCTAAGAGCCTGGAGGACCTGCGGACTCCCAAAGAAGAGGGACATCAGCGATGCACGTTTGACTACCAGGTTTGGACAGGGTTTCATATGGCCTGGGGGAATTTGCACAGAACTAGGGCTGTCTGTCTTCCATTATTCTTTGAGATATATTTTCATAATATTGGGTAGGTGCATCCATTTTCCAGCCATTTGTCCATATGTTTTGAAGTTCATTTCTGAATTAAGAAATTATTGAAATGGGCCTCAGTTATAAGACAGTAACCTTTTCTACTAAAAGTACAGTCTTTACTCCTAAAGCAGGAAGTATTTGTATATTCCTCAGAATATGTTTTTTCCTTTGGCTATCACACACAGTTATCTTCAAAGCTGATGCTCAAAAGTGAGAATGAATACCTGGGAATTTTCAGGTCTCCTTGAAATGGCATGCTTTTTAATGACCTTCTTTTAATGTGGCCATTTTGTTTTACACATCAGTTGGACAATCTAGATTGTTGAAGAGGAATATTCTTTATGAAGAACATCACTGAATATATGCAGCTGAGAAAGTGACAAACTAAAGCAGACTGTGAGATATTCATATGACATGAAAGAAAAGGATGTCATTTCCACCTTAAAATAATACTTAATTTAGTGTTACATCCAGATATTTCATTTGACCGCTTTTGGTATACAACAATTAAGGCTTCTCAACTTCGGTACCTTAGATATAGATACATGCTCCCTAGTTGGCTCTGTGAAAGCTAACGTTGTTTGTTTTCTTGCAGAGAATGGATCTTGGTGTTGCTGAGAGGAACAGGATTGTGCCACCCATGAAGTTGTCTCACCCTTACAACAAGCTGTGGAGCATGGGTCATGACGATATGGCTATTCCTAGCAAGTATTCCCAAAGCTCACCAGAACGGCCCTTGACTGCACTTGGTAACATGCCGCCAGTCACAAGGAGACCCCGGAGCAGAGACAGCATTCTGGCTCCCGCAGAAAAGGATGAATCAAATCCTGCCATTCAAGGGAACATCACCATTCCTAGGCCACAGGGAAGAAAGACTCCTGAACTGGGGATAGTGCCACCACCGCCAGTACCCAGGGCTTCCAAGCATCAGCCTCCAGCTGGGCCAACAGAAATTCTCACCACCCATGCTACAGGATGTAGCCATTTGGTTTCAGATCTTATCCCAGAGCCCTTTGGAGTTGGCAGGGTGTCCTTAGACCCTGAAGTCCAGCAGTCTGTAAATTATTCCTGTCATTCATCTCAGCTTTTGCCCAGTGCTACCAGCACTGCAGAGATGCTCCAGCCTGTCAAGGTGAAGACAGATAGTACAGGTAATGAAAGTGACTACCTTCTTAATCTGCTGGATCCATTAAAAACAGCCAGCTGGCAAAGCAGTGGCCCGCAGCAAGGCTCCCGCAGCCTGCAGAGCTCAGCCACTCCACCTTCTGGAGCTGGCTTTGCCTCAGTGGCAAGTGACTTTGTGCCTCCTCCAGCTGCACCATTTGTCCAGTCGCTCAGTTATCCTTCTGCGGCACTGCCACCTTTTTTACAGGCATCTCCTAATCCATTTACACAAACAGTGCCAGGAGCCCTTTCAGTGTCTCTAGTTAGACCCCCAAGGGGCTCTTTCACCCCCACCTTGGGTCACGCTTATAGCTCTAGTTTCATAACACCTAATTCTGGTTTCTACCCACCACAAAGACCTCAACCAAACATTTCAACACTGTCCATGCCAAACTTGTTTAGCCAGGCTCCAGCTATGTCACCAGCTAGCTCCTTATTGCTGCAGAGCCACAGCGCATCTGCAGCGAGCTCTCTACAGCCAGCATGTTTAAGTGGTCCTTCTAAAACCGGAACATTACAGGTGGGCAAGTCCAGTTCCAAGGTAGATACCAAACAAGTAGTAGCTCTTCTGTCTAATGAACCCCCTTTGATCCCTTCCAGGCCAGCTAAGGGCTTAGAGTCAGTGTTACTATCCTCAAAATCTGGGGAGACAAAAGATCCATTTGAAGATTTGTTAAAAAAGACAAAGCAAGACGTGTCATCCACCCCAGGTAAGGTTGAACAGCTCAGAAAGCAATGGGAAACCTTCGAGTAATGTTCCTGATGGCCTTTTGATGTCCCTTTGGAATTGACAGAGGGTGTTTCTGTTTTTTTTGAGCCAGCATAAAACCAAGCATTTCTTCTATGGAAGGCTGAGCCAGGATGGCTGCAGGACCATTGCCATGCTGCAATTCACACAATTACTTTTTGCCCAGAGTTTGTTTTGCTGGGGAGTCCCCATGTTGTCTTGATCCCTGCAACTGTTTCCTCACTTTCTGCCACTGAAAGCCCCTGTGACTCTTGCACTGACCAAAGCATGAAGGTAGCTGGGTTTTGGTTTGATTTGGTTTGGTTTTCCACACATAGCTTTTCAAACAATACTACTGATGCAGAAGTTACTCCTTCCCTTGTATTTTCAGTCCTTAGCACAGCCGGGAGCATGACATAGCACATTATACCAGTGTTTTCTTGCTGCCTGTGTGAATGGTGTTCAGTTTTTCCTGTGTTGCATATATAGCTATGTTTTGCTTTCACATGTGAAGTGCAGCATACAAACGCAGATTTGTGGGCTGCACTGAGTTAATCCATTAGGCTCTGACTGAGTTTGTCCTGTCTTGAAATACAGATGTTCATTTAGGTCATAGGTGAACTTTCGTTGCAATTTTTTTATTTCCCTCCCCCGGTACACTTGACACTGAGAGGTAATAGGGACCTCTCTGGTGCAGAATTGTCATAATTCCTTGTTGCAACAAAACCATAGCACAGAGCAGTTGCTCAGGGTTTGGTCCTGCATCTCTGTTGGGAAACTGGAAACACCAGCAATTCATTTTCTTTTTTTCTGTTGTTTATGTGTGGTTTTTTTTGTTAAATACATGAGAAAATAGAGTCCATAAAGAGTATCCTAGTTCGTATGTATGTGTATGTTAATATTATATATAAATATTATAGATGGTGGTATATGAATAGTATGTAACAATATCTTACTTGATTATTAAAAAAAAAAAAAGAGAGAAATTGGGGTATAAAAATCCCTGGCTCATGTGTTCAAGTTAAATGCCAGTGTAGTGACAAGATGGCCCAAGTGCAGATAGATTACAGCTGCTTGTCTGTACAGACAGAAGTCAGGCTCCAAGCAGAGCTAAGTGATGTAATGCTGGAAGGCCAGCGCATGGCAGCTGCCTGTCACTGCTGGACTTCAGAAGTGCTAACTGCTACCTTGAAGAAATGGGATTTCACCCTGGTCTGTGAGGCTCTCCAGTCCTTCAGCCTGTCTTAAAAACTACAATCTTTATCCCGCTTTTGATGAGAACAGTTTGCTGGTCTAACAAAACACTAACTGGACCATGAAATGGACTGTGAGGTCACAAAGTACAAAAATGCAATGAAAAGGTAAAAGGGTACGTTCATTCTGATTTTCCAAGACACTTTTCTGTGGCAATAGTATTCTCAAGAAATTTCATCTTAATCTTAGCAACTCCTTTAAAACCTGCTGTCTTTGTAGTGATCATTTTTGTTTTACTTAAGTGGTGCTTTTTTTTTTGTTTTGTTTTGTATTTGGGCACAGTCCAATGTAAAACATGCTACTCCAGAAGAGGTAATCACATCACCATTAAGCCTTTGATAAAGGAAATCATTTTGGACACATGGGGAAATTCTTGTAAAGCTTTATCTGAATTATTTCCAATGTATCTATTTTATTCATATAATCTTGGAGGTTTTCTTACTCTAGTGTATGAAAATGGCTGTCTGTGCGATTGAGTCTGTGCAATACAAAAGAAAAATACTCTTAATATCTGAAATGCCAACAGTTTGGGAAAGACCATAGTATTGCATTAATATTACTATATTTCTGTAAAGCACTGTTACTCTTACAAGCCATTCAGTTGGATTTGTATTTTCTTTTTGTGTTGGAAGACAGATGGTTTTAGTATTGCATAGTAAAATATTTAAAGTCTAAGGCAACAGCTCTGTTTTATTTTATACAGTTCAGAATACATACATTATATATAAATCCAGTCCGGAATTTTCAGATTTCCTTTACTATGAGCTAGATGATAAGACTTCTTCAATTATGATGGATATGTACAAGCACCAGATAGTTCTGCATATGGTAAGTAATTTGAATTTCGCATACTTTTTGTTGGTTTTTTTTTGTCACACACTGATTATATACTGAGTAGGCGTATTACACATGCTTAACTAAATAGGAAAACGCTCCGGTAATTCTGTATCACTGCAAATCATTTTCGATCTCTATTTACTCTGCCCATGTTGTATAATTCCCAAATGAAATATTTTATGAAGTTGTTCCTTTTAGTCAAACAAGCACTCTTGGATTTAAGTCAGTTGCAAAGCACTGAATGGTACTAACATTTAATATACATGGCATTAATCACCCTTCATTTTATTTTGAAGGTGGGAAGGGTGGAGGTTGAACACCCCCCCACACACACCCCGAGACCAGGAGTACCAGGCAGCACTTTGCTGGAGTTTGTGTCCTTCCTCACTTCTTGAGTAGAATTTGCAAGGAGATGTTCTACATGCTTCTCATAATAAAGAAATCAAACCATCCCTAGGGCAGTATTTACTTTTTTGTCTTACTTAAACTCAGGAATTCCTGAAATGATTCCTAATAGTGCCAGACATAAGCAAAGTGTGCTTGCCTGGGAGAGCAAGCTCAGATGTAAAACATTTCTTCTGATGTAGAAGTATTTTTGATACTTGTACTAATCTAGTATAAGAAGTGTTCCTTTTACTACTTGTCTGATATTTTTTATCAAGGATTTTAGGTCCAGCTTTATACATTTTCCTGTACTCACCGTGCTGTTTGTTTAGTACCACTTCACTTATTTACAGATGTTTTCCTCTCTTAGAAATAACATTTATTTAAAAAAAAAAAAAGTGTACATTTCTGACCTTTAAGAACTTTTTAAGAACTGTTTAAGAACTGCTGCAAAACCATATTTATATTGTGTTCACTTCATTAGGTTAGAAACATTTTAGACATCGGAATCGGAAGCTGTCAATCAAACATACATTTTACCTATTATAGAGAAGACTACGTATGTTACAGTTTTTATTACTTTGAATTAATCTAAAAGGAAAATAGAAACACTTTCCATGGGTTATACCTGTTTTCCAGTCTGCTTTATGTAAGCCATACCAGATAGCTTAAGATTGGGCTGCACGTTCCTCACAGCAAAATGGTGGCTTTACTTTGCTTTAAATTGTTTTCAAGCCATCACCTTTTCTTCTTCTTCTTTTTTTTCTCCACAGATCAGCTGCTCAGGCAAGCTGAGCATTGTCCCTCCACATCATGTTGCTGTTGGTTATTTTTTGGTGAACCCTAATCTTTTGTTCACTAGAGACAGATGAGAATTTTGTTGCTGAATACCTTTCTCTCATTACCTTACACACAAGTGTTAATTATCAGATGTTTGTGATTTCTCTGCATGTACTAGGGATTTTTTTTCTAACCTGCAATGAACGATCTGAGGTGCTTAGATTTTTTTTTTCCCCTTGTTATATGTGTGTGAAAACATCAAGCAGGAGCTTGACGTCTGCCCAGTTTTCTTTCTGGTTAGGAGGTGGTTAGAGTCTGTCAGTAACAGATGACTGCCATATTTCAGGGGAAATTAATAGCCCTTTAACCAGCCATAGGAAACCACTGATTCAGTGACACCCTGAAGAAAGAAGTGTGCGCAGTAACATTTCTTTTGTTAGATAGGAATGTTTGACATGCTGCCTTCAAAAGAGCACTTAAGTAAACGATAGCTAAATGCTTCCTAAACTGTGTCCATTTGCACTGCAGGATTTATTCTAGTTTGTTTGAAATTTTAATGTGTTTTGTGTTCCTTATACACTTACCATACAGGCTTTATGACCAAAATGTCTTTTTTTTCCCCAACATTAGTAGATTAAATTGGTTAGTAGTGACCCAGAAGCCTGTTAACTGCTGCTTCTTACAACATCCAGGTTTGGCTAAGCTTTATTTTACTTTGCTTGTAACTGTTGGGGGTTAGCAGATTTAGGTATTTAAAAAAAAACCCTCCGTATTGTAAACCAGTGACGACAAGAGCTGCTCCAGTCCCACACAGTCCTTTGGGAACGGCAAAAGTCTATGGCAATGTATGAGACAAATTCCCACCAATGAGAACTGCCTGGTTCCACCAAGCACAGGTTTGTCATAGTCCTGTACCCATGTTTTCAAGTGGATCAATAGAGTGGCATCATAAAACAGAAGGGAGCTTGTGATTCTTTTTTTGTAGGACTGTAAAATTGTGTGACGAGAGAGAGAAAAACCTGTGCAGACAACAGGCTCTGTATAACTCTCCATTCTTTTACTGGAAGCATAAAGCTGGAGCAAGGGCACATGCCTAGAGGTAGAGCTTGCTTTGCATGACGTATGAATTTTCTGTGGAAAGTCTGTTTAAATTGCCAGAAACCTAGCATATTTTCCCAGAAATATTGGGAATTGTGTTTCCAGGAACGTACACTGAATTTTCTCCCATCTTTTCTAAATTGAATCCATTGATAGTGTTGGCCCAACACACTGTAGCGAGCATTTTGATTAACTCTCTCTGGTTTCAGGCTTACCTGGTTGTGTTTATTGCAGCAGTTACCTCAGTGCCAGAGTGACCGTTACGCCCCATGCTGCTGGATGTACACCGAGTGTGGCGCTGGCTTATTTATGTCAGGCGTACCGGTCTCTGGGTGTAGGCTTTTGTTTCACTGCAAATGGACATTTACAGTTCTAAGCAATCAGTGTGGCTGTTTGAGTTAGAAGCAAGTCATTTATTTCCACGTTCTAACCTCCTTTCCAGCTGCTGCTCCAATTCGGCAGGCTGTCACGCTGAGCGCTGTCCCTCTATGGGCTCTCCTGCCAGGAAAGGGCTCGCAGCTTGCCCTGCAGCTGGAGCAGCGATGCCTCCGCCGGACACTGGCACTGGGGAGTGACGGTCCCAAGCCCATATGTGGATAAGCAGTGTAGGGTGCAGCTAAACTGCTGCTCCGTGGCGTTACTGACAGCCGTGCAGCACATCCCGCAGTGCCCGCCCCTGCGAGGCACATACCCAAGGGAAGGAGTCGAGCTGGTCGCACCCCCAACCTCTGCCTCTTGCCTTGCAGCTGGGGATTGCAGAAGAGGGCGTCAGAGCGGTGTAGGAGATCGCTGTGAAGTCTTTTTATACAGGAAGTGTTCCTCTAAAAGCTTGAACGTGGCTGTCAGTTGAAATTCAGTCCTGGTTGTGGGCGAGATCTCTCCAGCCACACTGGTAAAGTGTTCATCCCCTCTGCCTTTCTCCCTTCTGCTAGATTGCTGTCCCCCTTTTCTCCAGAACAGGATTGCTGCTGCTGCAGAAATCTCTCCTGACTCAGGCCATATCATCTACAGCTGTTGGGTATTTCACAGCTCTAACTGCAGTCTGATTTTGTGCTTTTGCTCATAACTTTAAGGGTTAATAGTATCACTGCTAGCTTTGCTAAGTACATGTAATATGTGTGTAATAACAACATGAAGCACATGCTTCAGTACAGGTGAACAGAGAATGCAGCTGGTTCCAACAGCTCCCTTTTCTTTTTCTACAACAGAAGTTCACTGGCTGCTGTGCAAAGCTGCTGCTTGGTTCAGGGCTATCTTTAGAGCTCTGGTGTGTGATAGAAATAAAACTAATCAGACATAATTAATGCAGCATTGAGGTCTGTGGCTGTACAAACTGTGTGTTACAGACCAAAATCAGCCATCTAGAAATCAGGTTACAATTCACCAAATCACAGGTCATGGGGTAATGTCTATTTTTATCTGATTTTTATTGTAAATTTCTTTTCAAGGACATTCTATTTTTTCTTTTTTTTTTTACAAATTATAAAATTTACAATTACAAAAGAAATCAGGATCGTGACCGTTAACTACAGCAAATCCATTTTTTGTGAAAAAATATATTCAAAAATTAAATATCAAAAGAAAGTTAGGTTCATTATAGAAAAAAAAAACTTTCATAAGTTATTTTGCAGAAATGCTCAACACAGTGACATAGTATTTTAACACTTCTACTAGTACTGGCTTTGGGTGCTTGAAATACAAACATCTGCTCTACTAATCCTGGAAAGAGACTGAGCAGCAGTCTTCCTGCTGACCACCCAGGAACAGCAGGGGATGCAGACAGATTCGCTGCTTGCAGTTTGCTGGGTTTTTAGGTGTCTTTACTGTTGTGGGTTTTATAGCTTTCAGGCTATTTCAGTAGCTTAGTAACGGTCAGCTCTTATAACACAATTCTGTTTTTCTCCTCAAAATAATACAGGCTGGAGTAATATTGGTTCATTTAGGTCCTGTTGCTGCCTTCATTTTTCTACGATTCTAACACAAAAAAACAGAGCAGAACTAGAAAGTAGAAGTACACACCTCTCCTGGCAATGACCTGGAGGTTAATCAGGCCTGAGTTTTGGGAAACCTAAAGCATATTCTAAGCTTACTGTAGCTTTACCATATGTCATTATGGGATGAAGAAAAACACACCTACCTTTGCATTGAAGTAGAGGATTAAGTGGAATTGGGCTCTGGCAGGACACGGGGTGCTCTGCCCATGGCTTCTGGACCAGTCCAGTGACACTGGTGTGGGGTCCGAGTCCTTTCTCACCAGGAGATAACCCCAATCCCCACCCTTAAGACAGGGACAGTCTCAGACCAGCGGTGAATTTTTGTTTCCTCAGAGACCCAGTAACCAGCTCTGCATGTGGGGCCTTCCCCTTCAGCCCTGCTCTCCAGAAAAGCACTGCCTGCTTCATTTGTGTAGTCCCCTGGTGCCCAGATGCTGCTGGGCAAAATTATACTCACCGTTTCCTTAAGGTGTGCAGTTTAACATGTTCCCCTGTAGCAAGGTGACTGGGCAGTGTAACTGTCTCTATTCTAATAAAGTGTCTTAGACCTTCCTAAATAGTATCTGGAAAATACACAGAGCAAATCATTCATGTTAAAATAACAGCAGTGTTACTGCTAATAAATAAATAAAAGTGATAACAAGCTCCCTGAACTGAATTACAAAAAATGAGCTAACTTATCAGTACTATGTCCAACTCCTTCCCAAACCACAGCCAGGGTGGGATCACACTAGCTCTTGCAAAGTCTCCTAAATATTGGAGGAAAAGTGACCTTACAGACAAAATACTAATTGCCTCACCTTCTAATGGTTTCTTGTGTTCTATTTTTCCAAAATTCTCATTCTTCACCTTACCTCAACAGTTGCACACATGCAGAAGACCTGTTCTTAATTTGACAGACCTGATCAGTAGTTTTTCTCTTCCCTTTGCTTAGAATTACAAAAAAAAATTACAACTACAGTTTAAAAAAAAATATGAACCCAAGAACAAAAAGGGTAAAACAGTATAGCGTTGGCCTCCAATTAGCTGTGGTGTGCAGACTCACACCCGGCTTATTAATAGTATTTTGGAGATTAAAAAGCAGACATTATTTTCTAAATATTTCTCACTGATATTTGTAGTAATCCTGAAATGCTATTGATTTTAAACCTCATTTGGCCTGCTCTTCTGCAGTTCTTTCTGCAGGCTTTGCCACATTATGCTAAAGACAAAATAGCACACTTATCAGCTAAAACAGTAACAAAGGAGCAATAAAGCCACAAAGTAAATGTCCCTTTTAGAACAAAGCGGAAAATGAATGCTGTCTCACTACACCACCACTCACTACAACAACAACAACAGAAAAAAGTTTCATGTTAATTCCAGTCTTGTGTATTGACAAGCCCAAACCTGGCTGTCCAGAAGGATACAAGTCTTGAAATATTTCCTTCATCCCCCCTCCTCACATCACTCGATGTTCAAACATCTAGTCTCCTACTAAGGACTGGTTTGTGGTCATGCTTTTAAATGCCAACTCCTGACTCAATACAGTCTGCTCTGTGTGGATGGCAGATACTACACATAGGAACAGATGGGGAATTAATCCAGCCTGCTAACGTCAACCTTGTAGACTGATCAAAGTGAGTGATCAGTTTTTCTACATATAAACAGCCTACTTTCAAGAAAGTTAACACTGTAACTGGTCATGCAGTCTTAGAAAGGCACAACATATTCTTATGGTTTAATCTAGTCTTAGGGAAAGATTTAGTAGAAGTGTCTACTATAGTGTAGTCATACCTCACTCTGGTCCCAGTATGGCAGGACAGCAGCAGCTCTAGGAGTTACCTTCCATCAGTCGGTCACCTGCCTTGGTGTTGCAGAGGTGGCACAGGCAGATGTTTTTTGAAAGAAGTGTAAAAATTCTTAATACAGTGGGTTGTTCCCCACCCTTAGACCTTCCTCACCTATCTGCACGGTGATGTTTATACTGTTACAGTTACTGCAGAAACGAGCCCATGGATGACTGAGGGCTGGACGCAATCGGTCGGGCTGGCAGCGTACAGATGGCTGTACCAGCTCACTTACTAATGACCTGCAGCGCTGTATTCTGGTAGCGGTTCTGCATGCCCTACTTCTGCTGTGCCATAGCCACCGCTTCCTCTCCTCCACCAGCCCCTCCAGGGCTTTTTTTTTTTTTTTTTCCCCTCCCCAGACTTTACTGCTCTTGCTCGCAGACCAATTTTATACAAAGCTTTTATGGGACGAGCTGGAATAACATGAAATTACCAGGCTCATTGAAGCAGTTGAATCTTACTGCCAAGTTAACAGTAAGCAGTTGCCTGTGTCCTATGAAGTAGCTTAAAGCAGTACAGACCTGTCCTACAAAAAAACAAGTCTCAAGACCTAAGAACAAAATGCTGCAACAGTTCCATGATTGTGAAAGGATGACACAGCACCTTTGACCCCAGTTCTTATATCAGCCTCTCAGTTGGTGGCAGCTTGATTACGTTCCACATTTCCACTCGAGCCCCATCTTTTTCCTGCCGGCTTGGACTGTATCTTCCCTGAGTTGCTCTCCTCCTCTTCATGGCAATCACCGTGGCTGCACCAACTGCGAGGAGAAGGGCAGTCCCTGCAGCCCCAACTGCTCCCACAACGGAGGAGTTGCTAAGGTGCGCCCACACTGGCTGCTGCAGTAGAAGAGGGTGTTACTGAGAGCTCCCACGCGGACAGCGCTGCATTTCACATCCTGCACCCCACTGCCTCTGCCTGAGCTGCACTGGTACTGGCAGAGTGATGGCAGCAACCCTCGCCAGGAGCCCCCCCTTTCACTGGTTGGGTACCATAGTTCCAGCTGTATCACACAAGTCCAGGGAACACAGAAGCAGCCCAGTGCCTCTTTTCCTGCTCACCACTCCCCCCCCGCAAGGCGTAAGCTCAGTCCATGGCAGCAGACACTGCAGAGAGCTCCAGCACTGGTCCGCAGACCCGTGACATTCTGACTGCACCTTTGTTGTGAGGTACCCATGGGAATGTCTAACAAACAGATTACTTCATAAAACATTGATTTCTACAATGATTTCAGTAATTCGTGGCAATTCCCTGGAACACTGTGTCCATCACAGGGCAGGAGTTCACAGCTGCTGTTGCTGTTGAAGATTGCTTTGTGAAAACAGATTTGAAAACCTCATATGCCTTTGAGCGTGTTCAGTTGTTGACAAAACTAGACCAGTACATATAAACTAACCGTAAATATGCTCCATCCAACTCTCCTTAAAAGTACAGAGAGAGCTTCATCTGTAAGTTAGTGCCTAATTTAACCCTGCCTTTTAAAGCAGATTTAAATATGCCATTGCTGCATGAAAAGTGGAATGGAGCCAGAGGAAATTCAAAGCTGGTGCACTCCAACAGCTCCTACTGAGGTAAAAGTATGGGGCAGCCCATGGGGCAGGAAAGAAGGGAGTAAAGAGGCTCACTATGAGCCAGTGATGTGCAACCGACTCAGTTAAACGAAACCAGCTGGAACAACTATTGCATATACAGTCTGCCTTGTACTTCTAAATCCAGGTCTTCATTACCGTGCCTTAAGGAAACTGAGATAAGAGTGGATCTGCTACTGCAAGTGCTGCAAAAAGATCAAGGTCAAAGCAGACCTTGCAGGTGCGTCTCCTTGTCAGGGCATTGCCTATATTAACCGCTCTTCAGGTGGCACCTTTAGGACACTGTCCATCTCCAGCCGAGCTCCTGCCACTTCTTGCTGACTTGGACTGTAGGTTCCCTCTGACTGGCGCCTCCTCCTTGCCGTGAGAATCATGAATATGAGACCAATACTGAGGAGCAGTAAAGAGCCACAGGCTACAGGGACAGCTACTTCAATTAGTGGGGAGGGGAAGAAAGCACCTGGAGTCCCTTTCTGTAAAAGAAATTAATGGAGAAACAATGAAACTCCAGTGGTTACAATACCTTAAGTCAAAGAGCCCAAATTGGGCAGGGGGGACACACAACAGAAGATCTGTACCTGAATGGAAAAGGACAAGTACAGGGCTTGAGGGCACCTGCACAGAGAATGCTCGTGTTCATTTTTTAATCTCTCAGCAAAATGTCTTTAAACTTTTTTTTTTTTTAATGGACCACTTTTAATACAAAGAACAGCCAGTAACAACTTCTGAAATTCTCTTCTAATTCAAAGCAGCGACATTCAGCAATGATATTCTTCAGCTTCACCAAAGCTGCCAGTTAATCTCAATAGGGCAGAGTTATAAACACAGCTTTTCTGATGGAACAGTTAATGCCATTACAGTAAGTCAGGCAGGGCACGTGGTCAGAATTACCACAATGAAGAAAAGATAGGAATTACCAAGCTGGGTATCTAACTGGCAAGGAGACAGCAAAACTAAATGCAATTTATGGGCTTAATTTTGTAGCTACAAAATTGCTACAAAGAAAGCTGTCCATTGCACACCACTTGCTAAAGAAGATAATACACAGCTGTTTGTTACAGTTAGAACAGCAGTAGTTAAGAGTCTGATCAACACTTCAGACAGTATTAGATGAAGGGAAATTAGGGAGGATGTTAAGGTCAGGATATGGATTGGAGATGGAGAAGATAAAAGGCCCAGTACAGAGCAGAGAAGTGTAGTCAAATGAGTATTCTTCAGATGTTGGTGGAATTAAGGATGGTATGGAACACAATAACAAAGAAAAAAAATGTGGAATTTTTATCATTAAAAAAACCTTTAAAATGACAATAAGCCTAAAAATGAGAAATATTTCTTATCGTTAAAAATAGTATCTGCCATCTTACAGATAAAAGCAAAAGAATTCAAGCTCGATTATTTACAGCTTTTGGATGCCATACAGTCTCTGCCCATGTCACACAGCAATACAGGACAGAAAGAATATTCCCAGACTACCTGGAAGTCCTTCTGCCATTTTCAAATGACTGAAGTTCAAGTCGATTCTCTGAGACTGCCAAAACTCAAGCCACGTGCTAGCAGTTAGTTCTAGTTTTGCACAAGCATGCAGATTAGTCGCACAGTACCAATGCTACAGGAGTTTTTAGCAGTCTACCCTACTGCCTGTTGCATGCTTCTTACTTGCTGTTGTTGGAGGGAGGGAGGAAGGAAGAGCAAGAGAATGCAGCTAACCCCTTTGCTTCTACAACCATCATTAATCGCAAACAGCTGTTAGCCATAGCCTGTCCTTCTCCCTGCCCTCCACCACAGCCACTGTCCTTTTAAGAGGGAAAAGAAAGACTGTTCTGCAAAAGGTAATGGGGATGATGAGAATGAGCAGAAGGGATCTACAAGAAGTGTCCTGGGAGAGAAGAGGCAGAGATACCCAAAGCAGTCTATGCATGCAGACTGAAGTGTCCGGAGTGACCTGCTGGCACATGCATTACGTGAGCCTTAGTAACAGCAACAGCAGCAGACCCTGCCTTGGTGCACAGCCTATTCCATGCAGCACGGGTTAGTACATTCCCAGGTTACCAGACAAGCCACCTGTCCATGCAACGGCTTTACAGAGAAAAAGCGTATGAGTTAACAGCTTCCACGCAGGAAGGATTCCAGTCTCAAACAGCCATGTTTCACTTACGCAGAAAAAGTAAAGCATCACAAAGACCCATCTGGTCAGCAGCAGACTCAGCAGATAGAAGCGTGCCACTTTGTCACTTATACTTGAATCACATTTAGCTTGATTTCATCTGAGTTCCCATCTCAAACACATCCATTTCTACCCAGACGATCTTTGGCGAGAGAAGCTCTCATCCAAGATAAAATGCCAGCTGAAATTCCATTCTCCAGGAAACTGGGAGGCAGTGCAAGGTGGTGAATGGAAAGAGAAGTATTTTTTTTAACCCTTTAACAACTGAACATCTCACTTTTGAGACACTGTCTCATTATCTGGTGCATTACACACCTCTGTCACACCTTGTAATCCAGTAACTCAGCTGGCTCAACTGTTTCTGGTTTTCCTGCAATTTTAGAGTTTTATATTACCCAACAACTTTCTATTTAATAGAAATGGGAGAAGTTTTCATTCATTGTCAACTAGTCCTCCCCACCCCTTCATATTTTTGTCTGTTCTTACCTCCTTATTTACACTGTGAAAGTGAAAACAGCCTTAACAATCCACAAGCATCAAATTTGCTGCCAGTCATTTCTGGCTTTGGATCAAATTTGTCTTCATTGTTCTTATTTTGAAAAGGATGTAACTAGAATCTCTAGTTTTCTTTTTGTACCACTGCTATGAGCATAAGGCAGATATAAGTAGCATCTCCTTTTTGTAGGTCCAACTGCAGTAGTTTGATTATTGTTCAAGGTAAAAATCTAAGGGAAGTCCAAGAGACAGCCCTCAAAACCATCTGGCAGCCCATGCAGATACTGAGAAGTATTTGCTGCAATTACTTATATGCTGAAGACTAACACACAACAGCATTGCCAAAAAATTATTTCACACTTCAGGTTTCTTTAGTGCCAACTGTGCTTACCAGTGTGCTTTAGCCAAGACACATACAATACACAGGCAGTTTTCACTAATGTCCTAGTACCCACGGATTCTGCTGAGCCTACTTCTGCTGCTTCTCACAGCTCAAAGTCTGGAAGAACAGACAGGAGCTTCCAAAAGCAAAGGCGAGGAAGTGCTTACGTTAATGTCACAGCGCTCTCCAGTGTAGCTGGCACTGCACAAACACTCATATTTGTTCTCGGAGTCTTGACATGTACCTCCATTCTGGCAGGGGTTTGGATCACACTCATTTATATTAATTTGACAACTGGAAGGGAAAAGTGTATTAGAATTAAATGAAATTTCTCATATATGTTCTTGTGCCATAGAACACAAGATCATAAAGCCTACAAAGGCCTCATTTACTTGAAAAGTTCCTGTTGCATCTTTTTCAGGTGCTTTTTTCCAGCAACATGAAAGTTTTACTCATTTGTACCAACCCTCCTTTTGTCATTTCTGAATGACTGAACCTAGTATGGTTCTCTAGCACAGTTAAAGAATCCTCATGAGGCCAAAAAAATACTTGGAAGCACTCCATACTGCGAAAATTGGTAATGTCAGCAGTATCGTACCAAGCCCACCTCTTCTAAAAATAACACCTGGTTTACAGTTTTGGAGCAGTTGTTTGAATGGCAAAAGGATATGTAATAGGATGAAGCATTTGAACCTGTTCAGCTATCCCCTGGATGTGAAAATCAGAGCACAAGCTCCTTTGTGGGCATCAGAAAAACAGCACTTACTTCCTTCCAGTGAAACCTGGCTTGCAACTGCAGTTGGCTCCCCAGGTCTCACTGATGCACTTGCCGCCATTCAGACAGGTGAAGTTCTTACCACATTGCTCAGGTGGGAATGGCCATCTGGGAAAAACACAAGTCAACCTTTAAAGCAATCAATTTTGGGGAAGGTAAACCACTCAGATACACTCAGATACACTCACTCCACTCAGATACAGTGGAGGCTGGGCTGACGAGGGTCATAAACACAGTCGTTGCTTTTTCTAGGAAGGACTTTGACATGAGTTGAGAAGGGAAAAGTGTCAGAAATCATCCATAATTTCAGAATATTACTTTAAGCATGCCCAGAAACAAGTTTGTGCTGCTAGCAGAATATGCAGGAGTGGTATCAGTACTAGGATTCTTCTCACATAGTTTCCTATTCTTGCCGAGAAAAATATAAGCAGAGACAGGATACTGTTGGAATACCAAACTGTGGCACAGCTAGGCCACAAAAAGAACAATGCATGTACTAGGTAATTAGCTACACCAGAAACAGAGTAAAACAACAGGAAATTCAACCTGGGTAGATTTGAGAACTGAAGTTCAACCATATAAGTATTTATCTCAATGTTCACTTTGAACAGGCACAGGTAGATGGAAGTCTAAGTAATATGTTGATTCCTGCTTCCTTTACCGATATGAGACATACCTTTGTGACTAAAATAAGCCTGAGTTTTTTTCCAAACAAATACAATTGCTATAAATATAAACCTTATATACCATTCTCAGCACAGATTGGATTGTCCCTCTTCTGCGCTCTGCCCAGGAACCCATCCTCAGTGGGACCATTTCTATCACTCCAGGGTATTCAATACACCTGAAACTTTAGAACACAGCCTGCCTCCATCCTCTGGGGGCCATGAGGCTCCTTTTAGTTCACAAGCATAGCAGTGGGTTGTTTTTTTTCATTTCTTTTGTTAAATCAATACAGCAACATGCCAGATGGAAGTCAAATCCTGGAGATAGATTTCTACAGGAATGCAAGATGGATGTGGCAATAGGCTATAGTACTTGCACTTTAAACAGCTCTGAAAGGTAACATGAGGATAACCCACATATGAAGGAAGGTTCCTTATCCTGAGGCCAAGAACCTTTCAGTGAGGATTTGGACCTGGACAGCACCTTCAAATTAACAGCAGAATTTAGGTGCTTTATCTACCAGATACCCACAGTGAAAATTTTTCCCTAAGTGTCCCAGAGTAAAAGTCCAATTTATCTGGGGGCTTCTCTATCCCAATTCAAACCAAGCAAGGCACCTACTCGCAACGAGGTCCTGAGAACTGCGGCAGGCACTTGCAGGAGTAGCCATAAACCCCATCAATGCAGCTAGCTCCATTTTGGCACTGGTGCCGCACACAGTCATCCACGTTGATGTCACACTTCTTCCCAATGTAGCCCCGGAAGCATTCACACTGAAAATCTGCTACTGCATCAACACAGTCCCCGTGAACACATGGGCTCGACTGGCAGTCGTCAATGTCAGACTCGCACAGCGGCCCTCCCCAGCCAGCGCTGCAGGCACAGCTGAAGGAGTTGAACAAGTCCTCGCAGGTGCCGGCATTGAGGCAAGGGCTGGAAGCACAAACGTCGGCCCCCGTGCAGCCTAGCTGGATGGTCCTTCCGCTGGACTGCTGGAACTGTTCTGGTTGAGGGTATGAGAGATGGGCAGTGAACGGCAGGTAGATCCCCCCTATCTTCACTTGTCCTAGGCAGCCAGTGAAGTTTTCACCCAGAACAATCAGTGCATTGTTCTTTAAGAAGTCCAAGTTCCCAGCATTTCCCTGCAGAGTCACATTAACAGACCCATCCAAATGAACCACCCATCTGGAAGAAAGCGCAGACGGCTCTTCCATAGACACAGAGATTGTGTGCCAGGCACCATCCGTGACAGGCTTCTTACTCAGGAAGCTGACACCTTCAATACTATTCCCACTCCTGATGTCAACAAGCAGGGAGGAGTTCTTAATGGCTATCTGGAGGGAATCCACTTCTTCCACAGCCCGAAGCAAAACAGCATCTTCATCCCTGGTTCTGAAATCCACGTGGAGGCTGCTCAGTGTTCTAGTCACTGAAGCATTGGTGGTAAATTCAATGGCAGAGTAACTATTAAATGTTGCATTAGCCAGACCTGTAAATAAAGAGGTAGAGCATCAGGGATTTGAAAGACAGTAGGTATAATATTTGAGACAGACCAATGGCAAACTCTTGGCAGGTTCCCTCCCTTAAGAATCATGTAAGCTTAGTGTGAGTAGGATTAGAGGCCTAGTGGCTGGCATCATTAAAGCTCTTCCTGTTTACAGTTACACTTCTAATAATAATGTCCAGCTCTCATGTAGCAATTTTTGCTCATTAGTTTCACAGCACTACACAAAAATACAGCTATCCCCCTTACACTAGTAGAAGAACTAGAATGTAAGTCAGGAAAGCAACACATTGAAGGCTGCTGAGAGGTGGCAGAGCTGGGAACACCCCAACACCCTGACTTCCAGGACACTTTGTAGCCACTAACAACATTCCCTCTGCTGCAGGGAATCGTTAGCTAACTAGTTTTCTTCATTATCCATGGTTCTGTCTTGGGTGAAAACTGAGACATTTGCAATACTTAA
Source organism: Anseranas semipalmata (assembly GCA_013399115.1). Classification (NCBI taxonomy): domain Eukaryota; kingdom Metazoa; phylum Chordata; class Aves; order Anseriformes; family Anseranatidae; genus Anseranas; species Anseranas semipalmata. Next base: position 664,756 of record VXAA01006527.1, read on the forward strand.
TTGTGTCTTACTTGGTGAAACAACTGAGAGTCTTGAAATGGATGAACACTACGGAAAACAAGATGGCCCTTGCACTGCAAAGATGATAAGGTAGGCATAGCAGTGAACTGGCTCCTCCCTGATAAAGACACCGTAACAGAAGAAAACATCTTTGAGTACCATCTTTGCTCTATCACAAACTGGTGGTAAATCCATGAAGTGCATGCTGCCTGTAAGAGTGCATATTTGGGCATCGTTCTCAGCTTGCTAATTGCAGCACTGTTATTGCAGCACGTGTTTGTATTTATCGCAATAGTACAAACTAGGGATACTGATTATAGACACTAAGGACTTCACCAACACATAAGCAGCAGAACAGTACTTACACACATATCCTGCTAGAACATCTGTACAGGTGGTAGCTTCAGGACATGGGTCACTTTCACACCAGACTCTCTCTTCACAAAATTTCCCAGTGAAATTTGCTGGACAGCTACAATGGAAATCATTCCAAGTGACAATGCATCTGCCACCATTCTGACATGGTTCAGACTGAAAAACAAAATAGTGCAATTCGGGAGCAGTGTAATTCATGTTTAGATCTATGAGAATTTGGTAGAAGGAAATGTGGCAACAGAGATTACTGCAAGCAGTGTTTGAATCAAAAATAAGGGTAATTAAAATAGTGAATCAGTGGCAGCAAAGGAAGCACAGAAGTCGCTATGCAAGCAGTTCCTCAGACCGTACCTCTCCCTATGTGCACTGCTGATTGACAGAAACTCTCGAGGTAGAACTCCAGTTTGGACAAGAACAGCTGGCAGGACATCTGCAAGGACTTTGTACTTCAGATAGCATCTCACCCACACAGCTACTGGTCTGCACATGCTGACCTTCAAGCTGTTGCAAAATCTACGTATTCAGGTGCATACATGTGCAGCAGGCAGCGTTTGGACACTAGACTTACGAGCATACCACACCAGGCAGTACAGCGTTACTGATGGTTTGTATCTAGTTACTCGAGGGGGGGACGGACGGATGGACATGTCTTTGCTATTATTTTTGTTGTTATGGTCTCTGATATTAATTATCTACCAGAGTCTGCTATTCTTCAGATGAGTTTTTTGGTTCTTTTTGTGTGTGTGTGTTCAAATCAAAGCAAACAGCTGCCCAAATCAGTAACATTGCAGGGCAGATGAGGGAGTTTTTCCCATGGTTTCACACTAGAGGAATCTGCACTCTCAGATTTGAGAAGTTATCCTATGAGAAAAAAGGCAAAGAGAGACAAGAGTTAAAACATGGGAGGGAGGCCTAAGGGTACAGAAGTCCTGTTCTGTTTCCATTTCTGCTAGTAACAGCTTTCCTTTCCCATCTGAGCAAAAAAGAAAAAAAATCAGACAGCGTGGAAATAATGGTTATCTATCTACTAAGAAGCCTAATGGACTCAGGTAATTGCTGATTAAATACATAAAATTGAGAAAAGTCATCATAAGCTAAAGGCAATTCTAGATTATTAGAAACAAATAGAAAAGGCACCAATCCCTGCAGGTTCAGCCTCATTTAGTCAAAGTATTTGACATCTCATAACATCAAGACACACTACACCACTATTATAATCCTTAAAGCTTCTACTGCACTTTCCCCAACACACTGTGCAAACAGTGCCTAATCACAGCCAACTGAAGTAACCAGCATTTCACAGATGGAAGTAAAACCAAAACCACCAGACAGAAGAGGAAAGGTGTGAAACAAAGTTGTAAAGCTCCTGAGATCCTCACAAAGCTCTTTCACTGGAAGGACACACCTAATACCAAGGAAGTGACAATACTTGATAGCACCCTGAGCAAGAAGGGCAAACATTAGGGAGTGTGGCTCCCCTATATTCAAATGTGGGGGCACAAAGGAGAGACAGGTTGTGCTCTAAGGACGCCACGAGGACAGTTCCTTGAACTGCTGGTGCTGAAGCGGTGCATTCCTGGGGGAGGAGGTTGTTGTGCAACTGAAGCAGGAAGAGGGGAGGAGCTGGAAAGGTTACTGGTTCGAGGGTAAAAAAAAAAAGGGGGGGGGAGGATATTGAGTGAAAGAAGAGTGTCTGGGACCATGTACCATTTCCTTCAATACTTAAAAAACTTCTCATCTTCTTGGTAAAAGCAACAGTCAAACTGTTCTATAATCACAGACCTATAACAAACTACTGCACACATGTGGAGAGAAACAAAAGACTTCCTACCTTGCAGGTGTCATCAGAGATGCATCCGTTTACCAGATTAATGTTTTGTTCTTGTGGGAGAGTGTAGTTCTCAACCTGAAAAAACTCTATTTTGTGGTTGTTCAGCTGGATGTCTTGCAAACAACCTTTAAAATAGCCTCCCCACATGTCAGCACTGCCTGGGTTAGGATGTCCACCAATATACACTTGATAGCCAGCTAAAAGAGGTCTTTCTACAAGGCGTCCCAGCTCCACGTATGTGTCTGATTGGCGGGCACCAACAATTCCTCCTTGGAAAGACAGAGCTACCAAATGTCTTCTCCCATCAACTATATTTTCTGGAAATGTCACAGTATCTGCAGATAACATCTCTATCTTTAGCTTGCCACTCTTCAAGTATATAGTGAGGCAGGGGTCTGTTTCATTGCTGATTTGCAATAGCAAACCATTAGGTTTCAGACTACGAATGAAAAAGGAGATGTTGAAGTCTGCACCAAGGCTATCAGAAAGGATGAAAGAGGCAAAGCTGGTAGAATTCTCCAGGCCAAATGTTGCTGCTGGATGCTCTGGAAGAGAAAAGAAATGTGCATCAGCCCTGTGGCAAGGGGAATGCAGCTGGCACGGGGCACTGTAACCCTTATGAGTGGGACAAGACCTTTCTTCCCAACATTTTCAACATTTATCAGGGTAATTATTCTCCCTCCCCACACAGCTCTGAAATTAGGATGTAGGTGAAAGTGTCCTTGCTTTCTCTGGAGGGGAAGAACTTAGGGCACACAAGTAGCAGAAGAGGGAAAAGCAGATCTAGCAGAGACCTTGCCACCTAGCAGATTTAGTCAAGGGCTTTTAAGCTACAAAGTTGCCTTTGAAACTTGCAAATTTGGTAACAGCAGAACAACTTTGTACTTGCTACGTTTAGGCTCAGGAATTAAACAAAAAAAATGGGCAATATTGATATAAGCCTTGCAGGAACACAGTAATGCAAATGGATATGATTTTAACTCAAAATTGTCAAGGAGCTTCCTTTTACACTGTATTTTATTTATAACGCAATACATTCCTATTAACCCTAAAATCTGAAGCTCAAGCTCAGCTTTTCATAGTGAAACAACTTCCCTGCCCTCCTACAATCACTTAGATCTGATACAAAGATGAAGTCAGAGCCTCTGGATCAACAAGGAACAGCATCTGCACCACAAACCTGATGGTCATTCCTGCAGGAGCAAGCGACAGACAAGGGATCGATGAGAATTTTATTTACAGAGGCGTTTGCTTTATTATTCTCTCTGGTCAAGTAGAAAACATTGCTTCTGGAGCTAACATTAATGCTTATCTAGCATCTCTGAAGCACCGATTGACAGATGAGCTGGCAGATGTAAATCACGTGGCACTTACCGTATGAGCACGCAGGGCCTCCATAAGGCCTAGAACAGTCGCACCTGAATGTTGCCCAAAGGTCCACACACAGCCCCCCGTGAAAGCAGGGCTTGGAGAGGCACCACTCTGTCCGGTCACAGCCCAGCTTCACTGGGGAGGACTCGCTCACAGGGAGATTCACCGGTAGCACAGCTTCGGCGTCCACCTGCAAGTCCTCCAGGCAGCCGACAAAGCCCTGCTGGCTCTGTGTGTTGTTGGCCATTGGATGCCCAGCACCTCCAATATACACGTTCAGGAAGGCATGTGGGATCGCAGCAGTGCCACGTGGGACAGGAGAGCTCTGCAGGCAGACACCTGCATCACAAGAGTCATGCCAGAGCTTTAGCTGCACAGTGCTCTGCAAAACAACTTCAACTTTATGCCAATGGCCATCATCAACTCTCAGCCCCTCCAGGAGCAGCAGGTACCCAACATCCTCCCTCTTCAGTCCTGCATGCAGAATGCCATCAAAGAGCTCCAGGAACAAGTATTCAGCTTCATGGCCTCGGTAAAAAAGGATGGCGCTGGGCAAGGTGGTTCGGAACCGGAGGGACACACTGGCAAGCTGATCTCCTGCTACCTCCCTCCTGCTCTGATTGTTCACGGGCAGCTCAATGAGGAGATACCCTCTGGAAGCAAAGGAAAATGTTGTTGGTGTTGAGCATGTGGCATCATAGAAACCAGGCTGGCACTGGCACAGGTGGCCGTGGCTCTCAGCTTGGTAGGTCGGGATGCACAAGGCCTCATTTTGGCAGTCATGCGTCTGGCACCCAGTGAGCTTGACAGAGCAGTTCTTCCCTCCCCATACAATGCCATCCTGGCTATGGGCACAGTGGCAGGTATAGTCAGCAATGCCATCCTCACAGACAGCTCCATTCTTGCAGGGACCCTCCTCACACTCATTGATGTTAACAGCACATTCCACACCTGCGAAAGAGATTTAGAAACGGGATCTCACTGCAGGGGATTGTGACTCCCTTCCCCTGAGCAAGCCTGCTAGGCACAGACTCCCTCCCAGCACTGCCGCTCCCTAAGCCGTTCTCTTCAGGAAACCACGAGAAGCCCTAGAGCTGCCAGCAAGAAGCCCCAGCACTCACCACAGGGTGGCCTACCACTAACGTAAGAGCAACAAAAAGGTAATTCTGTGCTGTCCTTCCAGATGCTGCAAAGGGTGCTGTTTGCAGAGCTTCAGCCAGGCAGCCTGCATCATCCAACAGGCCCCACTGTCCTCTCCCAGACAATCTCAGACAACACAGCTGATCAGCATGCAAGGAGAGCAAGCAGAGGATATTAAAGGGACAAGACAGCAGAGACAAGGATTTTATGTGTCTTTCATACATAGATTTAGTACATTTAAACTCACGTTAAGTCTATAGATCTGATTGGAGCATGTTCTGGGCACCATTGTTGCAGACAGCATCAAACTGGATCACCAGCCAGGGAAGTTATTGGAAAGCCTCAGTTAAGAAAATTCAAATTTCATAGTTTGGAAAACAATCCCAGACAACCCTCCAGTTGTAAAACATTCACAAAACTCAGTTCAGTACCAAACACCAAACAAAACATGCTCCACAGGCACTTTGTCATACTTGCACTAAAGCTGATTTCAGTTTTGTCCAGTCCGGCAGAAGTGAACTGGGTAAAAAGTACTGCATTGCAGTTAGTGTGTCTCCTCGAGGCACATGTATCCCAACAGGGCTCAAGTAAATTACAAGCCATTACACTCAAATCTGGTTAATGAAAATCAGCTGTCATTTTCCTGAGCATCTCCAGACTGACAGAAGAGCCCTCCTGAACCAGTTCACTGTTTATCTAGCCCATAACATCGGTTTTCACTAATCTTCAGAGACAGTCACACAGATAAGCCAAGCATGGATTATCCTGATCTAATAGTATTACATACAGAATCTACCCAGCAAGCAGAATGAGGACAGCAGAAAGAAAAAGAAGGAATTCACACACAAAGGAGGGGAATCAAAACACAAAAGACATTTGTAAAGAAAAGCCACTAGACAGAATGAGCATGTCAAAGAGATTAGAGAGTTGCCTGAGGGAAAAAGAGATGAGGGGAAATGGTGCGTTAGAAGTAGTGGAGCTGGACTTGATGAAACGTGTTAAAAAAATTAACAAAGATATGAAGCTTCTTGAATCTACCTGCTGATGTTGTGAACCACCTCACACCCCAGCAATGCCAGTCTTGCACAAACATCTGGAATCCTGCTGTCTAACCAAGTTACTTTATTCTTTTCAGACCAAGCATGTAGCTGCTGTTGACACTGCTATCTCTGCAGATAGGTGAAGACTCAACACCAGATTCCAGCTCCAAAATGTTCTTTTGTGTCAATGTAAGGCCATAACATGTATGGTGCCATGAGAAGCATTGAAACAGAAGTGGGATGCTCCAGTAATTCTGCTCTTCCAGCTACACTAGAGCTGTTCTGTTGGCAACATTACCTCAGATCTCTCTAGGACAAAGCTGCACCTCTCTTCTTAAACTAGAAGAGAACTACTGGCCAGTAACATCTGCCTTGAAGAAGAGCTCAGCTGATGGATAGATTCAGAGTTGTTAATACTACCTCAGCACAGCCTTTTTTCTCCAGCAGTTAATGCTCAGCACAAAGACCCTGGGGTGTGATCTTAACTGTTGAGGAAACAGTGGCAGTATAGAAAGAAGCAAGGGTAGAATCGAGATTTTGGCACAAAGTTATGGCCACACCTGAAGGAAATGTGCTAGAATAGGTAGAGCGTAATGGATGTCTCTAGGCCTGGAGAATCCCAGTGTGGGAGAAGATGGGAAGAATCCAGTCAGAATTAAAAAAAACAACAAACAGTAGAGCAGTAGAACTATGTGGAGTGGGTTTTCTGACTTATCAGTGGATTGAAGGGCTCTCAGAGCTGTAAAAGGCAGGATTGCAGTTGGACTTAAGGGGAGAGGTTGTCAAATGCTATTGGAAAGACAGGTTCAGAACAGTCCCAAGTGCTCGAGATGCCGCCCATTTGAAATCAGAGCTGTTGACATTTACCAGGGCAACGAGAAGAAAACAGCATTGGACTGAATAACAAAGGGAGAGCTGCCATGAATTTTTGCGATTCTGAGAAGGCTGGGCAGGCAGGCTGCAGCTGGCAGCAGGGAAGAGAGCCCCATTTTCCCGTATCCCTTTCCTGGCCTGACCATGTCTCCTCTGGCCAGCGCTCTGCCCACTGAGCAGCAGCAGGAACACCTGCTGACGCTGTTTCCCAGACTCCCAGCTGACACCTGTGGGTGAGTGCTTCATACCAGGTGGCAAATTAGTCCCTGCGGTGAGTGCACAACCCCAGGCTGGTGGCTAATTAAACACCAAGCTTTCCCATGGGACACAGCTGGTTTGATTTCTAGATTATTTGTTTGAAATGGGTGAAAAGAACGAGCTGGCAGTTCAGGTCTTTATACACTGCTGTCTAACCTCACAGCTTACAAACAGGCAAAGGAAATGCTCAGCAGTGGAGAGAAGGGCAGCTTTTCCTAGAGGAACTAAAAACACGCATTGTCTTTATCGCTGCCATTGTTTCTGCCAGCAAACAGCCAGCCTTCAGAGGACTAAAGCAGGAGAAGGAAAAGGCCTCTAAAACAACACCATGTGTTCTTGCCCTCCTAGAAGCTAGTGCAGTGTCAGCTTTGAGTTTGAAGCAGTTTTAAAACAAACTGGTAGCAGAGGAGACTGCACCAGAGTTCTAAAAATCTGGCTAGCAACAAATGTTACTGGAAGCCAGTGTGAGCCCTTGCTTAGCAGTTAGTCCAGTGCTACATCACTGACTCTGTATGCGTCTTGTGATGATCAAACCCTTCACCAACCAGTTGTCTTGCCCTCTCTCCTCCTCCATTATCACCAATGATTTTTGTCAAATTTGTTTGAACATTGCCAGTTTGTCAAATTCTTTGGTTACACCAAAATAAGACAGAAGGAGATTTCTATTGCATATTGCTTCCTAGATGCTAATTTCAGCTCAGCAGTTTGGCTGCAGATTACTGAGTATAAATGAAGATGGGGATTCCAGCAAAGTAAAGGAACCTTTACCTACTTCAGAAAAAACAAGATTTTTGCCATAGTAGTAGTATCCAGAAGTGCAGATCATAGAATGGCTTGGGTTGGAAGGGACCTTAAAGATCATCTGGTTCCAACCCCCCTGCCATGGGTAGGGATGCCAGGCATACCCATCCAACCTGGCCTTGAACACCTCCAGGGATGGGACCTCCACAGCTTCTCTGGGCAAGTTGGTCCAGTGCCTCACCACCCTCACAGTGAAGAATTTCTTCCTAACATCTAGTCTAAATCTATCCTCTTTCAGTATAAAACCATTGCCCCTTGTCCTATCATTATCTACCCGAGTAAAGAGTCCCTCTCCATCCTTTTTATAAGCCCCCTTTAAGTACTGAAAGGCCGCAATGAGGTCTCCCCAGAGCCTTCTCTTCTCCAGGCTGAACATCCCCAGCTCTCTCAGCCTTTCTTCACAGGAGAGGTGCTCCAGCCCTCTGATCATCTTTGTGGCCCTCCTATGGACCCGCTCTAACAGGCCCACATCTTTCTTGTGCTGGGGGCCCCAGACCTGGATGCAGTGCTCCAGATCATTTCATGGATATCCACTATGCCAAAATTTAAAAGAAGTTTAAAACTAATTTGCTTCTCTAAGGAAAGCTTAGGCATCTTTTTCTAGGTATATACTGAAAACAATTTACTCTAACCAAGTCTTCTTTGTACCATCTAAATTTCTTAGCTCAAATGTTTACTATTGCTCATACTATTGATAGTTCAAATAACGTTGCCAATGTGATTCATTACATCATTAGATTTTAAAATATGTAATGAGTTTCTTATAAAGACTAAAAAATGCAAATCAGTGGAACTCGTTATCTGAAAAATCAGACAAGTGTTATTTAGAAGGCTACTATCTGGAGACAATTATTTTCAAACATTTCAGCTAATTTAGCAGCATTCAAGCTAACAGTCCCAGTAACCGCAGGGGCTGGGTCAGAAACATACACTCAGAAGTTGCTAAGCTTTAACAGTCTGCATTATTCTCAAATAGAAATCTATTCACTAAATTCTGAACTGTTACCAATGTGGTAAGAACGGTCTTGTTTCGTAGATGCAAATCCATATGTTCAGCACTCTCTGAATGAAGGTAATGATTTACTGGCTGCTATTAATAAGCAAAGATTCGTTGTACATACTGTAAGAATCATATACTTCACCAGATACATATGCTAAAAGAAAAAACACACATAAAGAGAAAGATTCTAATTTAGCTGTCACATGCCAAAAAAACTTGTAGGATGAGGTCTATTCATGGTCCCAGTTCTTGAAACATGCGAGTTCAATGGGGCTGCCCAGCCAGCACTGGCTTGCCCTCTCCCCATAAGACAGCTGAATTCCTAGCAACCTTTCCCTGGTGCATCCTAATTAGGATTTGTATTATTACCAAAAGAAAAATGGGGGGGNTAGCAGCAACAAATGAACCCGGCCACAATTATATTTGCACAATTACTGCCATTTCCATGGCAACACACTGATTTGACCTCTCTCCCACCGTGTACGACTACTCAAGGGGATCAAGGGGACGGTGGGGGAGGAGATGGAGAAGTGCATAGGCCAGCAAAGGGTTTGTCCCCCGAGTTAAACCAGGAACTACTTCTCAATAAAGGAGTTTAAAATCATTAAAGGAAAAAGGAAAATTGCAAAAAGATCCTGTCAAAAGCGAATTTAATGTTTCACAGAACTAACAGGAGACACGGGTTGTTTACAAAGTACACCTGAGCACAAAACAAGGACCCATGCCTCGGAACAACACCCCAGGTTTGCTTACTGCAGACACCTGGCTTTCAAAGCAAGACAGAATTGTAGCAAAGATGCATACAGCGCATGCTGAGTGCTCCACATTTATCTTGAGGCAACGAGGAAATTCCTGGCCCTAAAGTTTCCAAAACAAAACTTTAGGTCTCTTCAAAATAAAAACATTCTTCCTTTCGAGTGAATTCTTGTCCTTCTCATGCCTGCAGCTACCACTAATCGCACAACCAGCTCCCTGCCCTGGGCAGGCACGCAAACATTCAGGACACATTGCAATTACTGTACAGATCTCATTACCTGCTAGCAGAAAAATTCCCTTCAGGATCACGCCAATCAGCACAGATTTCATGGCCGACTCCTTGTGGACATTTGTGACAGTAAAGGAAGAAGAGTGGGGGTGAATGGGGGTTGGGAACGCCAGAAAGGCTGGACTGAAACGGCAGAATGTGTGCAAGCGCTCCCTGATGCCAGTCAGACAAAAAGGGATTGGAGATGAAACTAGCCAATATAGAAGAGACCTGGCTGCTCTGAGATCTAATCCAGCCCTGCTCTAAACCTCCCCAGCTGGCCTCTGTCAGTGCTGACACGAAGAATGCATACTCGCAGCGTATTCTCATTCAGTGCATTACAGTAATACCCTGCGGTATCCACAGCATTAGCTCCAGCAGCAGAAAGTCAAGAGACAATCTCCTGCCCTTGCCACCCCTCGGGTGAATCTGCCAAGTTCCATAAATAAGGTGAGAATACGGATTTTTCTTTTTACAGGCTAAGACAAAAAGCTGCATTTCCACCACCAAAACATACGAATACAGAGAGTTCCCAAAGCAGAGTCAGCCCCTGCCCTGCTGTACATTCAACACTGGGACCAGGGGACCAGCACTTCATGCAGTTTTCTTCCTCCATTCCGTGCACTTGTGTGCACAAGCATTTCCACTGTGCAACATACACAAAGAAAAGTCTCAAGTTTTAACTACTACAGTCTGTTTCTCTGAAGTCTAACTGAATGAAAGGAAATTCCCTGCTTTATACCGAGTGCACCAGTTCAACCATGGGACTGCAGAATCAAAGCTCTCTTTCTCCATTAGCAACCTTATAAAATCAGCTGCTGCAATTTCATTTTTCTCTGTGGATCTGGTTTTGAAACAAAAAAAAAATAAAAATGTGGCTACTTTTGTATTGTAAGGTTCCTGGAGGAGGAACTGTACTTTCCCATTGTGAGGAACCCGGGAAAGATTGTTATTTCTGTGAAGAAATGTTATTTGGGAGCTCTTCCCCAAACTTCATGTCTCTGTTAGTATCAATTTCAGGTCCAAGCAAACACGAACTCCCAGAAATCAGAGTATGGGATCTGCACTAGCAGTATGACTTTAAGATATTAAAAGAAAGCATTCCAAGAACTCTTGCTGTTTGTTTACTTTCTTCTGAGTGAACTTAGTACAAACATACCAGTCAATTTCATAGATATTTTAAGTGGGAGAGATAGGGTGAGTATTTGTTTGGAGTCAAAACTTCCCAGATAGTCCAATCTGGGTTGTATGTATGCATAGTCCTATCCTAGCACAGATTTTAATGCTATCTATAATAGCTAGGATGACCCTTCTGCTCCTGTTCAACACAAAACAAGTGGTGCTTGCTCAACTGTCTACTGCAACAACAAAGTATAACAACTGTGAAGACTGGAGAACATTAGATCCCTTTAGCAAGATCCACATTTTGATTTATACACACACAGGTATATATTTACGTACACATATACAGCATCTATGTACAATGCTGACTGGAAATACAGATATTGAACTCAAATCCACATAGCATAAGTCAGCACAGATTCTGATCCCCTACTTGTCACTACATCTTTCCAAATTCATTACATTAAATATTGCTAATTAGAAACCGCAATTGCTTCTTTTCCCAGGATCATTTTAAGGATATATACAGACTACTGTTCTCTTAGAGACATATAATGAGTATGGGAAAATACACTGTCATGAAAATTCTAAATAGTACACATATATGCAAGATAAAATACTTTAATAAGATGTCTTCCAAACCAGCTTACGATGTTCTTTGAAACTGGAAGATTCTAAGGAAATTAAAGGATCAGATGATTCATTTTTAGAGGCTTTAATTCCCCATTCTTACACACTGGCAATCATGCAAGTTACAAGATTCAGTCACGGGGTTTAACTTCAGAGAATTATTTTGTACCTAATCATTTGTAAAACTTCTTGAGGGAGGTCAAGATAAAGAACACTAAATATGTCAGAGGGTTTGTAACAGAAAAATGCCAGAAAATGGAATGCGAACTTTGGATAAAAATTTCCAAACTTCACACATGTTCCTTAGAAAGAGATTAGCAACTTTCTCACTCTGTTGGTAAATGTGTCCCAGAAAGTCAGGAATTTCCTTCCAGCCATCCTCATCTTAAGAGCTCAGAAAAATGGTAACTTTGCTTTGTATGAAGTGTACATGGCAGTTCACATACTGCAAGTGGTGGCCTACTGGCAAGCAAATCCATTATCACTGAAAATAATAAACATTGCTGATAAGCATTTTATGTGAAAATCAACACATTGCATCCAGTCTACTATCTGACATCTTCGAGTCATCTCTCTTGGCAGACACCATTAGAAGACAGCCGTCTCACCTGCTCGCCGTACCTACATGCAGGAGTATTGCTCCATCTGTCTTGGACAGTACTCTGCCCAAGCATTTGCCTGGCCTGATTCTACAGATGTCCTTAAGCTGGGCTTCACCCGTTTTCATTAGTAAGGAAGTCAAATTTAATTGATCTGAGTTGTTCCACCTCTAATAATCCTCTCAAAGGTCTTTAATCATGGTGAGTTAGCATATCTCAGGCTGCCTGCTAGTCAGAAAACCTATGTAAAAGGCTAGCTCAAAACAGGTTGTGCAGTCACAAGCATCAGCATCTCAGACAACACTTTTGATCACAACTCATCTGGCACCTAGACACAAGCAGGATCTAGACTGAAATGTATGCTCTTCCAGCATTTTGATCAGATGACAGGAAAGTCAAAAGGTCTGATTAACCATGGAGCTATGATCACTCAGAATTTTACCATGATCACAAGGTGCCACTGCCAAGGGATGGTTGCAATTGAAATCATGGTGCTCTTCCCCTCTCATTCAGGCTGACCAATGCCACAGCCTTTCTAAAGACAGGAGTGGAAATATGAGTGGGAGTGCTCAAGCCATTCAAAAATTTTTAATAGAATGAATTAGCCAAATTCAACCTAAGCGATTACATGCTTGCAGGTTAAAAGTCAGTTCTCTTTCTAAACAGAGGCACCAGTCTTTTTTATGTCCTGGCCTAAACCATTGCCTACGATATATATGATGGATTGAAATTATTCCTATGAATAAATAATTCGTTTCGTCTTTTTTCCTAAAAGAGTGACTTTTCCTACTATGCTTTTTCTCTTGACCACAGCTGACATAATTTCCAAGACCACGCAAGACTGATCCTCCTTCTCACTTCATTTAATACCCATGCAATCTTTTAATTCACACTTCTTACAGCCTCTCAGGGCACATCCTCTACTAAAGCACAAAATAATGCCCTGGACTGACTCTTCAGGACCTATTATGTAGTTCTCCCAGGAACGAGGCAGTGCTTTTGCGACAACCATATTTCAGAGAAAGAGCTCTCTCACCTCCCTCCAGTGCTGTAGCCTAAGACAGCACCGAGGCAGTTAATTTGCAAAGAATGAATTTCTCCTGACTCACATTGTTATCCCAACACCCCCCAGATTCCTCAGACTCAAGAAAAAAATACAGAAAGAACCCCCTGCTGCCCCAAGAAAGCATTCTTCATCGGAGTAGCAAGTTCACTTTAATCAGTGGAGGCAGCTAAAACCCAAGTTCATGGCAGATCTAAGCTGCTACAGAAATGTGTTTTGAGCAGAAACATTATGGGAAGCTTCACAAAGTTGTTCTGTGATCCTAATATGAAGTAATAAGCTGTTTACCCAGCATGACTGTACTGGGATTAATTGACAAAGGAGGGGAGATTAATTGCTATTATTTCCCTGTCAGCTTCACTCCTCCACATGCACTCACTGATCTCACAGAGACTGCTCCCAGCTTTTCACTGTGTTAATGTGTCAGAACTACCTCAGCTGAAACAAAGTCCTTTACCAAAAGCAATATCCAGAAGAGCAACCTGCTTCTAATCCCCTTCAAGTACTAATGAACCCAAATTTGATGCAAGAGAATGAACTGTAGCACTCCTTTACCCACCATCCTGTGTTTCTGTCAGCTTTTTCACCCATGAGCACGCTAAGAACTGGAAAGGATTAAACAGATCTGCAGTCTGGCAAAGCAAAATGAAATTCTGAACTCTGTGAGGGGTGCTGGGGCACTGAAGGAGGAAAAGGGAATAGGGCACGTACATGAGTGGGAATTTTGACAAGTAGGATAAACTTTAAACCATCTCTGTGGATAAGATCTCAGTTCATGAGTGCAGCACTGTAACTACCCAAGAAGTAGCAATTTAGAGCTTAGATAAAAGCCTATTTTCAAAAGCCTCATCTACAAAAGCATTTTTTCTTGGCCTAGCCTAAATTAGGAATCCAAAGCAAACTAGGTACAGCACAAAACCGTACAAAGAATTCAGCCCAGTAACCGAATGTGTTAACTAGGAGTTGACTTGAGATGCTGGGAGTGAAAGTACCTGTGTAGTGGGTCTTCCCAGGAAAAAATTGGACAGACTTACTCCTACATAGCTCAATCGTTATGACCACAGAATGAAAACAGAAAACTTTCCCATGCAATAAAGGCCTAAGACTCTGGAATGCTGCTACCTGCTGTTCCAAGAAGTTAAAGGACAAGTTTTTATTCTGGTTTCTAGTTTTTCTTTTTCCCCACGAGATGGCAGCCTAGGAACACCATGGAAAGGTTACATCCACCTCAAAAATGCGCAAATACAAGATTGTGCTGGGGACCACCTTTCTTATAAACTACTTTTTGGTGTTAAATTGCTCAAAACAGAGAGTACACATACGGAATTTAAAGATGGAGAAGACCGAGAAGAAATATTCTAAACTGAGATGAGGTTTAGTATCAGTCAGCAGTGTACCTCCACAGCAAAGCTGATGTGCAGTACTCACTATCCCCTAGTTTCTCAGCTAGAAAACTGAGACCCGTTAGGGTCAGGCAGGGCATCTGCGTAAGAATCCAGACTCCCCACTCCCTTGTAAACAGAGAAGGCTTCATTTGCTCACATCACAAAGACCTTTTGACCTCCTAACATTGCAGATTACTGCCTTCAGCCAAAAATCCCTGGCTCTTATTATCCAGAGGTGTTAAGGAATAGAGATGTTTTACAGATGTTTTATGTGCCAGTGATCCAACCTCCTACAATCAGTAGCTTGTGACATCCAGAGTGTTGAGCACCTCCTTTTTTTTATTATTTATTTATATTTTTTTTATTTGAAGGTTGTTTTTGTTCATTTTCATAACGTGTGTATAAAAAACAGTCTCCCCATGAACTTTCACTCCAGGATACAGGTCCCCTAGATACTCTGGTCTTAGACTCTTCTAAATAGTTGAACTTCTGTCTCAAAATCTAGTCCATAGTCTATCCACTTGCTTGACCAAAATCACATAGTTTTCCCGTGGCATTTGAGCCCTGAACTGCAGAAATCCCTCTGCACAACTACTGAGTTCCCCACAGTTTATCTCAGTCCTGCTTAGCAGCCTGGGCTACCCAGTACTGGAATTCAGTCCTGCAGCCAGGCAGTAATGCAGCAGCTCAGCATTAGTTAACCAGACTAACCTGATCGCAGCCACCCGCCTTCGCCAGCATTACCTGAATAGCCTGGTAGGCAATTGCAAAGAAAGCCATCAACAAGGTCCATGCAGTGCCCTCCATTCTGACATGGCTGGGACTCGCACTCATCAATGTTAGTAAAGCAGGTCTCCCCTTTGAAGTGAAAATACAAATAGTCATCTTGAGTGCACGTGTGCATCAGTGAAGGAGACAATTTGAATGACAACTGCATTCCTAACATTTTGCAGTTCTTTTTTGTCATCTAAAAATGCAGAAGAATTCCTTGAACAATAGCATGTCTCTCCAGACACTCGGGCAAATAGATACCATCATTGAAACAATTAGGGAAAATGAAGTAAAGGAGGGTTAAGTGATTTGCCAGTGTCACAAAAGAAAGCAGTGGCAGGATCAGAACTTCTAAACCATTCCCATCTGCAGAATAAAGGACCAAACTCTCAACTTTTTCTCAAAAAAAGAATGAAGTATTATTGTTAGTCCCTCCTTCCAGAGAATTTCCCCATCTCTTAAATCCATGCTTTTATAGATATTTATAAACCAGGGAAGGGGTGGGTGGTATTTCAGTTGAACGTAATTCCTATCTACTCAAACCACAGTCTCTATCAGGTGCAGAGAGGATGCAACATTTACTGCACAGCCCACCTGCAAAGCCCGGCCGGCACCAACAGAGGAAACCAGCTGCTTGGCTATAGCTGAAATCACTGGGGAAGTCAGATCGTGTTCCATAATAGGACTGGTTGGATCGCTCAAAGCATACACCTCCGTTGTGACAGGGATCTGTCGCACACTCATCCACATCCTCTTCACAGTGCTGTCCTGTGTAACCTGCCAGGAGACATCAGTGTAAACATCATGCACAATTTCACTAGAACTAGTCACCAAAATATTGTGGCTGTCTTGAAGGTGAGAATAAAAGCCAAAAGACTGCAGCTCATCGAGTAGGGAGTCCCAGAGTCCTCTAGTTTCTCCAGTATGTCAAAGGCAGGAGACAGATAACCAATTTGCAGGAAACTATTACCTCATGATAGAAAAACATGATGGGAAAAGGCAGAAAAGAGGAGAAAGGCAATTTTATGGTTGAGAATCAGGGTGCCTTTCCCAATAAAGGGGTCAATTAGATCCTGGTGTTGGTAAATGCTAGCATAGGAACAGGTGTATTGGTGGAGGAACCAGTGTTGCTGCTAGCAGTGCTCAGATCTAACAAGAGATTATTGCCAGGTGAATGAATAGTTTGCAAACTAAGGTAGATACCACAGAGATCTAATGTAGTCGGTAAAATACCTAGGTAACTGGAAAAGGGACCAATCAGATTAATAGGGGGCTGCGATTATAGAAGATGGACTACACATTTATCCAATGAATATGAAGATAACTGATGATTACGTGTGTATTACGCAAATGTATGTTTCTGAATTCTATAAATATTTGTTGTGTGTACAAATTGAACGAAGTTAGATTTGGGCAGGTATGCCCCTAACTTCCAGCACCTAATAAAAGCACCTTCATATAATCACTTCGTGGTTATGTGCCTCAGCGAACGCTAACACCGGGATGACCTGTAAAGGGAAGCAGTGGCAGCCTCACTGTTTTGGATAATGAAAAAAAGTCACACTGGACCACGCAGTACGATTGTTAATTCCTTACTTCTTCAACAGGGCAATTTAGTGTGCACTCTCCATTGCGATGTGCCTAGATGCCGGCATAGCAAAATAGATTTCTAACCTACCAGGCCAGCACGCACAGCTGTAGTTCTTGATTCCTTCAACGCATGTGGCATTGTTCAGACAGGGCTCAGAGGCACACTCCAGGATATCCAACTCACAGTGGTCCCCTTCAAAGCCTGTGTCACTGCAGTCACAACGGTAGCTGTGGGGCAACAAAACAGAGCAATGCAGAAGGCTCTTAATTTCATTTGTGAGTCCCGTATGAGGAAAGAGCAAATGGAGCTGACTGGAGTCAGTCCTCAAACCCACTTGTGGGGCAGAGGAAAAAGACAGTTCCATCTGCACAAACAGGCCACACTAATGACAGAGCAGATCAGCCCCAGCAGTCTCTGAGCTCACACCTTGTCCGTGAAAAGGCAGATTCACACACACAGGTATGTTCTCAGCAGCTGCTTTTGCTGATCATGAGCTGCAAATCACTTACCTTTGCGTCTGATATGTCAGCTAGAAGCAATAACAGCAACCATTTTCTACCTTTCTTTAAGCACCCTAGGACTTCTGCTACTGGGAGGGGTTCTGTCACATATTGCCATTAATCACTCTCAACTACTGCAACTGGGACCACTGGGATGTACAAAACACTAAATCCGATCCTCCTCATGGATGTCTGCTCTAATTTTGATAGGTTACACTAAGCAGAACTTTAGATCAGTACTGGTATTTAACTGTCCAAACACTGATTTCTCACCTGTTAACGAGGTCATGACACGTCCCATTGTGCTGGCACGGCTGGCTCACACATTCGTTGATGTCCACCTCACACTGGACTCCTTGGTACCCTGGTGCACAGGTGCAGGTGTAGAACCCAATGTGATCACTGCACAAGGCCCCATTCTGGCAAGGGTATGAATCACATTCATCTATTTCAGCATCACAGTTTATACCTCGGTTACAAAAGAGAGAGAGATTTGTGTTAAAAATCCAACTAAGCATATCTGTGCAGCCTGCACATCTGAGCAGGAATCACAAAAGCCATCAACCCTAAGGTTATCAACCCTAATTGGCTAGCACAGTGATCTTTTCTAATTTTCACGTAAGAACATTGGGAGCTTATGAACAGTATGCAATTCTTACAAATTAAGGACCTTTAATTTTTACTTGAAAACACAATTATTTTGTTTAGACTTTTGGATTTTAGTCATATAACAAAACTAAAAATATTTTCCAGAATTTACAAAGCTTTATTTTCTTTCGTTCAGGTTTGCTGAAGTAACCAATCAGTCAGCACTTCACAAATGACATCCATTTTCTGAGTAAGCCATAAAATCTTGATCTTACTTGCATGCATTCCTTAAAAATCTAAGGACAGCTGTTTTGGTTGGGCATCCTTTGGGGGTTGGGAGGACAGGGATGAGAAGAGAAAAATCACACTGCTAGTTAGTGTTATTTAAACTGTTATATATATATATAAGTCTCACAGTTTTAGTTAGACATGGTACTCTTCACTTGTGTTGCGCTGCTGTTAACCAGATCCAGTGTTCTACATCAGAGGTAAATGCATTTTGGGAATGGGAAAAGTGATCTCTACCTGCTTCTCCAAAATATTGTTCCATTTGTTTAACTAATATTTTTAACTTGCTTTGAGATACCTAGAAAAAACATTAAAGCGATGCAAAATGCTAATTACAGTGATACTAGATATTAGTAAGTCATTGTATTATGAAATGCTACTAAAAATTAGGCATTAGTTCCAATGTTAGTAGTCAAGAGTAACAAGAAGTCAGGCATTTTTGGTCCAAAGTCTCAGCTTTCACTGACAGAATTAGACCTCCTATGCAAACTGCTATGCAACTATCTTGCCATACTACATTCCACCATTTTAAGTTGTCTATGGCCTGACATCACCTCCAAACATTACTCATTGCAGTGGCACCTGCCAATCCAACTAATCTCTTCTTCTGGGTAAAGGCTCACAATGTGGACAAGGCCATCCTAATCCTCAGGAATGTGGGCCCCCTAATCTGCTGTTTCAAACCTGTCAATAGCCATGCAAAACTTCCTTCACCCAAATTGCAGCTGAACACACCAGGAAAACAACCTGCCTTGCTAGCCAGTGGTGCTAGAACCTCTGAGATCAGGATGAAGTACTAGATCGTAAGGCTCATATCCAACATCGGAATAACTCAGAGTACGACAAACTCCTTCAGCTACCTGGGTTATTTTATCACTTCCTTGCCAGGGGAATCCCACAATCCTTAATTGAAGATTCAGGAAAAGATACAAAAGAAGCTGATTTGCAAAGAGAATTTCATTTAATACTCAAAAACAGTGGTAATCGTAAGGCCTACAGAGAAATCTTGCTTTTTTCCTCCCTCATCTCTGTTCATTTTTATCAGAGAGTGACTCAGCATCAGTGACCACATTCCTGATGTTGTAACTTCTCTTCATTCCACTGGTAATCAGCAGCATTCCTTCACAGCAACCTAACTCTTGAAACACTTCAGTCTGTGACAGTGAGGAAGGCTGAGAAAGTTCATGTGCTAAGTGGTACCAGGCAGGCATGGGTGCAGTACAACTGCATTCCACTCTGATAAGCAGGGCTAGAGAAAGGAGAACCCCCCACTGCCTCCCGCACAGATAACTCACAGGTGCAGATTACTCTGTGAGTCACCATCAGCACAGATGCACATAAAAGGGATACTTATGCCACATGCCAAAAAACATTCTCCAGATATCAAAGAATTGGAAAAGAAATCTCCAACTAAAAGCCACTCTATTCCAAAATGACTACTCCCCTCAGACAAATCCTGCAGGACAGGACAAAGAACTACAAGTCAGATAGATAAAGTTATACCTGAATGTTCTTCCTGATACTCAATCTCTTTGCTTGTCTCTCTCCCTTAATTTCATACTGAGGCTAATCACATCTACTTGATATCTAGTACTTCTAGTCTCAGACAGCGCCCTCACTTTCACTCTTAGATCTGTGTCTCTCAACATCCACACCATCCATGGAAATCAAAGCCTCAACTATTGCCTGGAAGCCACAACAGCAGGCACTGTACCATTATTCACACACAGTACCAAGCGCTCAAAAAATCCGGGTTGTGCAACAGAGTTAGTCTCATGGCTGTAAAACGACAGCTTCTCAGGACAGCTACTAACACTACCAAACATGTCAGCAGCAGGCATATTGTGGAACTACGTGAGCAGCGAGATGTAACCCAACCACGAGGCTAGTACATGAGCATGAAAGGTACCTGTGTAGCCGGGGATGCACTTGCACAAATAGTGATCCATCTCATTCAGGCAGGTGCCATTGTTTTTACAGGGCCGGGATGCACACTCGTTGATGTCTATTTCACAGTTGTATCCTTGGAACCCAGGGACACAGAAACAGCTATACTCATTCACCCTGTCTCGGCAGATGGCTCCGTTCTGGCACGGGTTGGAGGCGCACTCATCAATGTTGTCTTTGCAGTGGGCCCCGCTGAAGCCAGGCTGGCAGATGCAGGCATAGTCCCCTGGACCCTCGACACATGTCCCGTTATTTAGGCAGGGGTGGCTAGAGCACACAGAATTTTCTGTTTGGCAGCCTTCTCCAGTCAGTCCTGTTTGGCATTTACAGGTGTATCCATTTATACTATCTACACATTCAAAATGAGGATCTTTACAAGGGTTGCTCTCACACTCATTAATATTAATGTTACAATCAGTACCTGTAAAGCCAGGCATACAGACGCATTCATACTCCTGGAGTCCTGGAGTCCCATTGCAAATCCTATGGGCAGGGCAATCATGTTTAATGCATGCATCATAGAGAAGTTCACAGTTTATGCCCATGTAGGCCACAGGCTGCATGGGGCAGGTGCACTGGTAACCCACTTCCAAATCCTTACAGCTCCCACCATTTTCACATGGGGATGATGAACAGCTGCTATCATTTTCAGAGTATGAAGCTCCTGTTGAGAAAAAAGATGCTTTATTAGTCAGCGTTAAGTAGCGCTACAGAACAAAGCTCTTCTGCCGATCAACACACACATCTCAGAGGTTGCCCACCTGAATTCCATACTACAAGGGGCTGCTCTAGCCATTGGCTGAGAAGGATGCTGAAGAGTTGAACAGTTACTATATAGAAGACAATACAACAGGCCTTCACATGATGGCAATCAGGAATTTCTTGCTAAGACGGGTGACTAGATGCCTGGTTTTTAGGAGGCACTCACATACCACTGATTTTATTTGTGCTTACTCATTCCTGAGTCCCTTTAAGAGCAGTGAAATGGCACACCTTAAACCCGTTCACAAGATGAACGCTGTGTAAAATTCAATGCCCCCCGCCACCGGTAGGGCACAGGACTTGTGCTTTGAAGTCCGGAGAGGCAGACAGTATGTTTTAAGATAGTGGCTGTGGCTCAATGTCTCCGCCGCTCCTTCTAAAGATTCAATTTCTTCTGAGCTAGTGCACTAGTGATTTAAAGACGCTGCCATAAACAGCCCAACCCAAACCCCAAACTCGTACATTTCACACAGCCTCTGATTACATGGGGCAGACCAGAGCTTGACAGTCGCTGGTCAGGCACCCTCTCCCCACAGGACAGACCTGTAAATTTACACAGCAGGAAGTCTTTAGGTGTTATGACAAGAGTAGAAAAGAGCAGAGACTGATGAGGTTCACACTGATGGCACTTTAGATCAAAACTCTTAATATCTGCAGAGCAAAAACATCAGTCTAATATCCAGATGCCAACAACTAATGCCGAGACCAGACTGCACTAAATTTGGGAGCACTTGCATCTGATCAATTTATTCACACCAGGTCACAATGCCTTGCTATCCCAAAATGGCAGTGCTTAAAAGGCTCTTGTCCCATTGAGCAACTTCACCATCCAGAAACATGATGGGACATGGCCATGGAACTGCAAATTTAATTCATATAAATAAGATTACACAGGCACATGATACTGAAAACAACAAAAAATGCTCAATTTACATATATGTCAATGGAGAATAACAGAAGAACAGGAGGAATCCTCATTTCTTTTCCAAAAGAAATTTTAAATTCACTTTGTGAAATAATCTGACTGGTCAAAGGGGAAAACAGCCCAGGGAACAAAAGATAATTGCCTTGATATTAGAATTAGGATATACACCCTGGATTCAATGACACAATTCTACACTTTCAAAAGAAGAAAAATAAAAATAGTATAAAGGGACAAACGCAGTGCAAACAGTCTCCCCTCACAAAGACAGCAGTCATTAGCTTCCCATCCCACTGCAGCTTTCTGATATCAGGATTTTGTTCTGCTCTGGTTCCCATTCCAGGATACACAGGAGAGAAGCTGTGGGGCACAGACACCCCAGGCTGCTTCCTGCATAAGTGTTACAGAACATCTAAACATGGAGGTAACTCTGCAAACGACAATATAGCGGATGTTTTGGAAATGTCTGTGGAAAATGGCCACAAAGCAGAAGTAAAGTTCATGGAACAGCAAATGGTATCTGAGAAACAGCTACTGCTTCTGGTGAGACAGTCCTGCCTTTGCATCACGTTGAAAGTCAAGGAATCACTAGCACTTAACCCCTCCTTTACATGCCATTGCGCAAACAGCTCTTTGCCATTTTTGCCGCATTCTGTGTATAACTGTGGGCCAGCCAGCGACAGGAATCAGTCTCCGGGACACTCCCCAGCCACGGCTGGGGGGCACCAGTTACTCAAACGGCCAGGGCCCCGCACAGCTCTCATGCTGCCGCAGCTCACTACCCCCAGCCCTCACTGCGCTTCTGCTAGCTGAGAAAAGTTTTAACGTGCTGCACTCCACTCGAAGGATTTGCCAGAATCGCACACCACCGCGTCCCTTCTCAGCTGACCTTAATCATTCTCTCATTCATGCCATCATTATCCCAGCCCATTTTTGGTTGCGTTTGCCTTGCTCTGGTGCAGCTTCTACACCCCCAGCAGTTCATCTGTGTCAGTGGTTTTCTATCAACTCACTACCCCATCAGCTCCTCAGTCTCTTTGTACACGAAGGTGGAGGCATCCGGCTTTAGGGCCTGAAAGGGATTTATAGGGGACTTTGGTTTACAAAAGCCTGCCCCTGCCCTGACCTCCCCCTAATTCCTCCCACCAAAAGACTGTAGTGTTTCTAAGTCTTCTTTTAAGACGCAGTGTTGATGGGGGAGGCAGGGTGTTCAGGGATTTAGACAGCCCCTTCTCTTCCCAGCATCATCTCTATTGCCCACCCCTCCCCTTCCTCTCTCATGTGATGCTGGGGAGAGCTGCTGAGCATTGCACTGTCCAGCAATCTCATTATTCTGCCATGAACCCTTTTATTCTCAGATTCCCAGTCAGGCAGAAAACAAGGATGACAGAATCTGCCTGGAATCTCTGTAGCAATTAGAGTGGGAGCCCAGGAAACTATTCCCAAAAGATTTACTAGGCAGGAGATATGAGCCTTTGTACGCTTAATGAGTAACCAGTCCCAGCCTGCACTTTGCAGAGGCCAGGAGTACAGCCTGTGACAGAAAAGAGCCCAAGTCCACTGTGTTCAGAATGATTTCTCCGATTTGCAGCAGACTTCATTTGCAAAGAAATTCACATTTCAACAGAGTCACCCGAGCGCTGCTAGTGTAGACAGGCTGGAGTCATTTCAAAGGCTACATGCAGTTTTCTCTTTCCATATAAGCAGACAGTCTAAATGTTCCTTGCAAATAAGCATCAAATTCCTTTGATGTTTCTTGTCTTTGCCAAAGTTCTTTCACAACAGACGTACCTTTCTGTACCTTCTCTAATTTGGTTCATCATATGACTGCAATGCTCAGTAATCTGTATTAGTCATCAATGCCTGTCCACAACAAAAAGAGTTGGTGACAAATTCATGCCCCTACAATTGCACACAAACTTGTAGATACAACAGGGCTGAACAGATACCAAGTCAAGCAAACGTGAAGTTTCATTAAATAGTCAAAAGGCCTTCTTGGCTTACCAACGGATGGCAGTAAAGAGCGAGAATCCCAACCTCCTCTAAAGTCCCTATGGTTTTGAACAATAGCAGCACAACCAGTTAGAGTCATAGAATCGGTGATGTACAGGATTGCACTGAGAAAAGTTCATTTCCTGCATTGGTACTGTATTCGTTTTAGCTACTGTCTGTGACCAAACGTTACTTTAGTTATGTCTAAAAGCGATGACTTCAGTAGGAGCTTACTCTGGAGAAAAATTTTGCCTTTTTTGGATTAGTTATTAATAAACAGTATACGTTGTCACATTGGTCCACAGCTTCTGATTCCATCTGTCATGGGTCTCCATGGTTAGCAAAAAAAAAATGTTTCCTGCTTTCTGGATTTTATCTTCTAATCGTAAATTTAAAACATTCATGGCCTCAGGCAGAAGCAGCAGCTGGATGCACTGGAGGCTGAGCCAAGTTGATAGCAAAACCCTCTTCACTACTTGATCTTCCTAACTAGTCTCAGCTCTTGCTGAACAAGGCAGTGGTCATTAAAGGAACCGTGGCACTTCTTGGAATTTAAAATCAAATAGGTAATTAGTAAAGGATCCTTTCCACTCCACGTTAGCCCCTGTGAGAACTCTTCAACTGGAGATGCTTCAAGCGCAACACTGGAACCTTTCCCCATCAAAAGATGTACATTACCTGTGTGTGCCAATTAACCTTTTCCCTTAACACACTGGTGCTAGGCAAGGAGACAGGTAATTACTAGCGATGGCAAATTTCTCAAAACAAGAACGAAGACACAATTCTGTTCCTGTGTCTCCCTCAAAGCCTTAAATGCCCAGTAGAGCTAAGCAGTTGGCCTCTGGCAGGGATGCCCAGGCAGCACTAGCTGGGATCCTGAAGTAACATAACACTGCTGGTAAGGCATGGATGGCGCAGGCTGAGAACACTGCAACTTAATGTCACCTGAAATGAAACAACATCAAAATCACTTCCAATTAATCTGTGAACTGCAGCTAGCAGATAATTACCCCTGCGTTTGCCCTACGCACTAGAGGTTACCGGCACATTAACCACACCAACTCCAAGACTAGATCATATATATATATTTATACATAGATATATCACATGTATATAGCGTGCCCACACTAATACTGCAGTATTTCCCCTGGACAAAACATGCCCCTGTGTAAATACAGCATAGCCCTAATAGTCATTCCGTGGCAATGCAAAAGTACTGGCCAAATAATTCGCCACAGATGAGACATTAAACCTCAACAGAATGTATTATAATCTTATAAAGTGATCTCAGAAGGGGGATTTCAGCAGCGAGAAGTGAGTAGAGCACTTGTGACATCACCAGAAAACTAAACACCGTCTGCAAGAACTCGGTGTCCTACATGGGTATCAAAGACGTAGGCTACCACCTAGACTGAGACAGAACATGTATGATTTCTTTTAGCTCTGTTCTTGATATTTTCATCAATCAGCCCAAGGGCATAGAGCAATTCCTCAAAATTTTGGAATAGATTACTATATGAATGTAAATAGCTTATGAATACACAACAAATGCTAATAAACACAAATTAATTATCTTTTCCTGCTACACAATACACTGACCATACAAGCACGCAATTCGGACCATGCTGTTTCATGCAAATTGTAAAAATGAGGTCAAAGAAGTCACTGAATGACAGGATTTATAGTTTTCCACAAAAGTTTCTGTTGCTAGATTAACAATGACATTCAGGATTTTTTCTTTACCTTTCACAAGAACAATACAAATCAGTGATACTTTTAAGAGAATATATATATCAGTCGTACCATCCTGCAACCCTACTCTGAAATGAAACTGGAGAGGACTACAGTTTCTTTGAAGAATACGTTCCAGGCATTTAGGGGTGGATTAAGAGGAACTTCAAAGGCTAACAGAGTCAGATATAAAGCATTCCTTGAGCTCTGTCAGGATAGCTCTGGTTTTACACTTTAAAAGTAGCTGACAAAGGTTTTCCCTAAACGATGGGGTTTGTGACCTTCTGTAACACTTCAAGGCAAACAAGCTGCTTTTCCGGGCTTTGTTTTAATAATTGGCTTTAATAATTTTATACTTTATATCTTTATTAAATATTCTTGTCAAGGAGCACTTGCAACAGCAAGGTTTATATCCATAAAATAAGAAAACAGAAATTAATGAGATGCTGGACAATCAGAGATCCCCCTGGTAGTAGTTCACTCTCTCTCCCAGGGAGTCCGGAGGAATCTCTTGCTTCGGTATGCCAGGACGAGATGCTGCTGCACTGCGATGGCACGAGAGTTGTGAAAACTTATAAAGACAGTGTGGGAGGAGCAGGTTCGCAAGGCTTCTGTCCTTTTCCTCAAAAAACAGTCAAGACCCCTCAACTTTGTTTATTCTCCATTATCTCACACATTGTGAAATCTCGGAGGTAATTTCCCCCCCAGCATGAGTTGCAATGAAGCAACTTCTTTCACAGACTCCCCTCTCCATTCTGACTTTTTGTTAGCACTACTGGCAGAAGGTTTTATCAAAGACAGCAACTAAGAATTGCTAAGACAATACACAGGGCAAGGAGCTTTGGTCATTTCATTATTTCACTGCTTGTGACATACTGCTTTAGCTTTACTCACTGGCCTGCATTTTTTGTTTTTACTTTTCACAAGCTTGGTTTCTGAAAGCCTTGGGACACTATGACAGATACTGGATGCCCTCAGGCTGCGGATACACCTGACCTCACGGAAGATGCTCAGTACTGCATCTTCATGAACAAAAATGTCTCGCTTACTTTAATTTTACCAGTTTAAGTTGTTGACTCCCAAGGCAGCCCTTAACTGTCACCCTAACATGTACTCACTGATAACTGATATCATGCCTCCCTGATAACTACCTTAAAGGTGCTCTTAACAGTCACTTAAAATTCCAGCAGGGAAGTGGCATGTGTTGGGTTATCAGCCCAGAGATCGTCTTGTTTCCTTCATACTGAAGGATAGCATTGACATGTGACTAATGTGGGGGTTTTTTAATTGTGTTTAATGCTTCATTCAAATGGAACAATATTACCTCAATACACACTAGAATAAGCGGAGTCAGCAGTACATCTCTGAATGCCTGTTCACGCATGTGCACTGCACTGAGTACATTTTCATCTTGTCACTCTCTTGGGATTACAGTCTCTCATAATAAGGCTTATAATCATAGACACAAACGCCTTAAGAGTAAGGATGCCAGAAAATTATTACCTGGTCTGGCAAAAACTTCATGTGAGCTCAGGCAAGCCAATTCCATTTTCCATATCAGATTGTCCAACATATAAAATAGATACCATTACACGTTCTCACAAGTGTCCTGGAAGATTAAATTATTCGAAGACTTTAATACTTTACATCAGAGGTGTTACAGAATTAAAAAGTTAGATTTTTCTACTCTCTATGACATGTTTTATTTCTGCCCATAACATAAGTATTACAACTGCCTAGCAAAAGGAGAGACAGCCACACAAAAAGGTGTGTTTTGTTTCCTGTTTCTGGATTCACACTGACACTACCAAATGCTTTTCCACTAGTTCTGGGACCTGAAATCGTGCCCACTTCTACACATGCCAGCTGTGGCTTTGATCATTCCCAGATGCCTGAATCATCTCAGGAAACAGACAATACCTAGCAGAAGGTAGGCTTTAGAGCCCTATGTGATGTCAGATTGGGCCCTTTACCCAGATCAATTATAGGAACACTAATGATAGAAGGAATTGTCTTTCCTGTCTTTGGGTCAATCTCAAGTGGGGCTTTTGCAGACAAAAGGATGGAGAAATTAGTCTGCATGGGTCTAACTTTTGTCATCCCCCTCAGCTTCTCTCTCCCAGAGAGCCAGCGCGATTCACATCGCTCGCAGTCCAGATAAAAAACGCACAGAAGAAGAGGGGATGTAAAATGCCAGACTGAAGCTGCAATGCTTTTACCAGGTAACCAGGCTACACGTGTGACCAACAGTGTTTCCCCATGTCCCAAACCAAGCTCTGTTAAGGAACGTACACTCTGCTCCTCAAGGCGCAGGACTCCCAAAAGGAGGAGAAAAGAGTTTACACACTTATTTCCTGAATTAGCACTTTTGCTTTCTATTACACAAGTTGTATCAGATAGGATTTAGGCATATTCTCCTCTATTATTTTAGTGATAGACTTTGAGAAAAGACCGCTTCATGCTAACAAGTCGTAATTTAGGTTTCCATCGTTATGATCCTGCTGAGTTCCTTGGCCTTCATGCTATTTTACATCTTGCCCCCTATGATTATCATCTTTTATGAAAAGGTACTTGTGGAGAAAAGGGCTTCCTTCAGGTGTATTTCACCCACCCTGTGCACTACAAACGACTCAAAAAAAGGCAGGTTACAACCGAGAGGTGAGAAAAGCAGGCTTCCCAACAGCAGCCCCTAACTGCGCCGCAATAATTGAGCTGGAGGAACCCTCAAAGAGCCCGAACCGTGCAGGCTCAGAAACCCAGCCGGATGCGGTTCCACCAGTCAGGCTGGGCTCCTGCCGGCCACCCCGGCACAGCTCCTGCTAGGGAAAGATTCTGAGGCCAAAGGGAACCCCTCCACCTCAAGCACCAGAGAGTTTATCTAGTAGTCGTGTTGCTGAAGAGAGGAATGGAAAGAGTTATGTTTCCATGGCAACAGGAAGGCATGTGCTTATATTAGTAAATCCCTCCTGACCTCTGCTGATCTCTCCCTATCCTGGTCAGTGTAAAGGATTAGTGACAGGGTGCACACTATGGCCTGTTCCCAGGATCCACACAACAGGAACGAGGCCTGGGCAGGCCTGAAAGGGGGCTTTATGCTGTGTGCCCTCCCTACCCCCTGCCTCGCTAACTCCGGAAGGATAGCACATCTGCTATGCAAAGCAACGACTGAACAAAATCCAGTCCTTCCTTGGCAAGTACCTTCTGCTTACCTGTCCAGGGAACACACCTCTTAGGGGCCACTATGCATCCTAGGGCCTTACAAGCCCCAGGTTGTCCTTGACACAGCAGAATGCTGCCATCCTCACTACAAACTAAATTTTGTGGTGTTTAGCGTGGAGGAGAGTGAGATGAAGCCCCTTCTCCCCAGTCATGGTCAAAGCACCTGCTGCTAGTAATACCAGCATCAGAAAACAAGGCCCTGAAATTCTCTGAGACTACTGACAAGCTTATGGAATACTAAGAACTGGCACTGATTTTCACTTGGCCTACAATATTCCATAACTTATATTCCTTGTCCTGTTTAACTGGAAGTGGCCATCTTTTGACAGCTGCCGTAACAGCGCACTCTTCCATTCAACATAACAAAACAGGACGTGGGCACGGGGAGCACTGCGAAGCATCAATGGCTGACCACAGCCACCGAGCCCACGCGCTGCAGCAGCGCGCCAGCTCCGCCAGCAACGAGGAGCAGCTCTGCTGTGTCAGTGCCAGCAGCTTCCCTGCTCCTCCCCTTTCCCGTCAGCTTTTGTTTCATCCATTAGGACCAGGTATATTCATCTCCTCTCAAGATCCCGGCGCCCAGAGTCAAATACTTGACCTCCATTATTTATTGGCAACTATTTAATTTCTTTTATTGTTGTGCAAATAGTACAAAAGGGAGACGCATGAAAACACACGCTGATGCTATCTGCTGGCTGAATCTAAACATCGTTATCACCTGAGACTATCAGCTTATCAAATCTGATAATCTTTATGAAGCACGACATGACACTATGACAAAAAAAATCTCAAAAATAAAGATCAGATAATCACGAAGCAGTGCTGGCAATCAGCAGATGACCTCTAAGGTAATTCTGAATAAATGGCCAAGGAAGATGCTAGGGATCCTAGCAATGCCTTAGCATCTTTCACAAGAGTCATTTTAAAAAAGAGACTCACTATTCATGGCCTTTACATATCTTGTAGAGTTTGGCAGATTAAAGACACAAACCCAGTATCTTAGCAAACTACCAGTCTGGATAGTAATTTAAAAACCTCTACTGAAGTCCCTTCACACAGTTCAGACTCAGGCTTTTCCTATCCAAAGTTTTAGATGGATATTGTGTGCTTCTCACTTGCCAGCTTACTTCATGTGTTGTTCTTCTGGGTTACTGGACACCAACAGGTTCCAGACCACAACACTTGCATGCTAGGTTTTTGGTGTTGCAGAGCTTTTTTCAGGCCAGATATGCATACAGACTACAAGTGTAAAATACTCGTGAAGAATTTATAAAGGCCTAGATCACTACACTTTCATGAAGACAGGCATAAGAAGATGTGGCTCAGTTTCCCCTTGTGAAATATGCATAACATTACTCCCTCAAAAAAGCAGAATGCTGATTCCTGGCTCTTTCCCACCTAGCTTATCCAGCGGATTGCTAAAAGGTGCCAAATAGTGGGCTGCAATCCACAGACAGAGCAATGCCAATATTATGGCCAGAGGCATTAACAGCATTAATTAGAAGCACCACTTCAGGGAATTAAACTTACTCTTAACACAGAACACATAGCCAGCTAGATCTTTTTCATTGTCTGTTCAATGGTTTAACACACATCTGAAGATGTACCTCCTATTATCTTTCTTCTAGAACCTGGAGAAAGACACAAGCTATAAATAAATGTTCTATGATAGTATTGCATGCATTGCCACAGTAATTCTTTGATCTTCTGTTCTTATGACACCCCTGTATTTCCCCTCAATAAACACTCCTCCAAGCTGACCTTCATGGCTTACGCATTCTCTGATCTCTCAGCCATTTCCACAGATCAAATACTGAGACAGGGGGTTTCCTGTGTATTCAGTTAACCAAAATGAGTCATAAGCTTTAATTTCCAATTCTAATTTAAATATACTGACAATCAACAGAGTTGAAAGGATTGTATTTCTTTGTTTGCAAGGTGAGAAGAGAGTGTAAGATCTAAAGTGTCTGTATGGCTGAGCTAATCTCAAGAGCTCACGCTAGAGCAGATAGCGAACTGCGAGAAAAAAGGTTTTTCTGCACGTGTTCTGTCTCAACAGGCGTCCAAAGCATTTTCCAGGCCAAAGGTATGTGAGTTACTGTGCTTGTTGCTGCCTAGAGCTGTGGAAACAGAAATGAGTAGACACTTGGTTCTGTTCTCCAGAACCTACTTTAGAACACAACAAATTAAGCTGAGAGCTATTCTGTCCATTACACAGAAAACAGCAGGAAAACTGGAGACACAGGCAGAGTCTGTTCCACTATCCCTCTGGAGTTTATTTTAAACAACTGGAGATAGTGTGGATCTGGAAGCCGGGTGGTCTTACGTTTACAGCTTGCAACTGGCCATCTGGATAATCAGAATTTCTCAACAAATGTTAAATGAATAACTTAGCCAGTCTGTGCTTCAATGACATTTAGACTCAGCCAATTAGAAATAACAAAAGTAGTCATATGCCTCACAAGGGCAAGACAAGGCATTTCCTTATGGCCTTAAAAATTCTACCGGTGCTACATAAATACAACTATTCAGTACAGGTAAAATCTGGCAGAATTCCCCTTGCAAAATAAGAGCAGGTGTAAGGACTACGGAAACTGTGGCTTCCCTTGAGCTTCACTGGCTATGCTGGGATGTGCCATCCACCTGTGCTCCAAAAGAAAAAGACATTCTCAGTAAACTACTGGTCCAGAAAAGAGCTTCACTGAAGAGAGAAAAGCTATCAGTGCAATGGTCGAACAGCACAAATCCCCAGAAACATGCCAACTCTCTGGCAGCCACATACTGAGCAATACGGTTTGTGCAACAGGCCTTCCTTCTGCACAATACAAAGCCGCCATAATTGCTTCACACTTCACCCAGTAGCTATGGTTACTGGATACAAAAGACAGTCCTGCTGCTTCCCTGTGGCCAGAGGAATTCCAGGCACTTGGATCCAACACACCACACAAAGAAGCTGCTACAAGGGAAAAAAAAAACAAAAAGGAACCCAGAAAAAAGCAAAAAAGATAGTTTGACTTTCATATTCATAGTGGGAGGCGATCAGAGTAAAGTAAATTTAGGGAGGCTTCAGAGGAAAAAAAAAGACTTGGGGAATAAAAAGAAAGCTGAAAAAGGACATAAACATCACCCACTAATGTGCGAAAAACCAAATGCAGCGTTCAGCAGGTATTAGCAGAGAAAAGGCACTTTGACTGTATTTTTATCTTCACTTTTTCACATCATTGTTCATTGCTGTTCTACCCGAGTGGCAATCAAACAGGACTTTCATATACATATATTGGCCTGGCAGTGCTGAGAAGAACATAAGGAGGCCTGTTCAATCCCAATCATATTTTCCAGTAAAAGGTTGGACATGTTCCTGACATGACCTTATAATCCCTAGATGACTAAAACAGATGTCTAGGCCCAGCAGATCTCCAGGCACCTATTCCAGAAGAAACAGAAATCTATTTTCTAGGGACTGTATGAAATTGTATACAAGGGTGACTTTTGAAGCCCAAAGACACATTCGTGAACTTGCAGAACCCCAGTATGCTCAAGTATATTCTCTGGCTATAAAGTAAGTTCTCAATGTGGAAAAAGTACAAAAACAGACAAACAAAAAAAGCTGTGTGATATACTCCTCTGTTACCTCATCACTTCTTGCACTTTCAGGATGGATCAAAATCAAATTTTCTGAGAGAATACTCATGCACCGTCTTCTTCCTCCACGTTTTGTACCAGAGATACCTGACACTTAAACATATTGGTATACTCCCCTAGATACATTCCTCTTTTGCCTTGACATATTTCTAAAGGATGTTGAATGGAAATAAAGCTTTGTATTTCTTCTACGTGGGCACAGCTGTGAAATTTAGAACTTTTCCGTGGAGAAAATGGTTACTATAATAGCTGAGTACTTAATTATATGAAAGTGCACACACATTTAGCTCTAGTGAATAAATGCATTCACAAGCGTACAGGGAGAAAAACAAAAGGAGACAATAAATAAATAGAGGGAAAAACTTATCTAGAATGAAATGCCTTTTATCTTCCTGACAAGAAGTTTTCAGGCTCCAAATCTAACTGTGAGAGTGACATTTTGTTCAGTTACCTTTGCAATACAAGGGCAGATCATAGACTTGATCTAAAGTTACTGCATATTAGCTGGGTAAGAATCAGGCACAGAAGACAAAAACTTACCCCAAAATAAGAGGAAAAGTGGCAGCAGGAGAGCAGCATTGTACGCCCTGGATGTAGTTTTCTTTAATTCCATGACAAGTCTAAGAGTGGCTGTTCTAAAAACCTCAAGGGAGAAGCAGTAGCTGCAAGTTAGTGAATATCAGCTCTCCCCACATCACGGACTTTGGAGAATTTTCTCTACCACAGGCACCCACTCCATACTCTGTCGAATTGGGGACTAGCACTAACACCGTGGACAGAGTCCCTGTCCACTTTGAAATGCTTTACTCATGTTCCTGGAACACAGAGAAAATGCTGCCTGGATCACATGGACTGAACTGCACCGGGCAAAGCAGGCTGCATTACAGCACGGCAGCTGAAGTTCGTACACGGCAGCATTCTGAAGAGAGTCCTGGGCTGGCAAACGCAGTAGGAAATGGAGTAACTGGGAGATTCACAGTACAAGGCAAAAAGATAAAGGACCCTGTGTGTTTTTTCTGCTTTGTGCTTTTTGAACTCCCCCTACACGATGAAGAAAACGAACCTTGTATTTCCATAGCTGTGACAGGAGCTCAGAACTGGCCTGGGGACTGAGCTGGCCAGGGGTCATTTCTGGGACGCAGGTTTCTGTATCACTTACTATTTACAAACAAATGCCAGGTGAGGATCAATAACAATTTTCCGAAAGAGGATGACTAGTTCAAAGAGAAGAGAAGTCAAAAGACACAAAAAGCTCACTATTAATTCCAAAGAGCAGAGACATCAGTCTTAACTGCTGTCTCACGAGATTTGCGAACCAACAAAATATACAAACCCACGAAATGTACATGAACCCTCTTTTCCCAATTAAGGAACAGTTACAGAGATCAACAGAAGTATCTGTATATCACAAGCACCAACTCACATCACCACATTTACATGCATATGCTTAGAGTTTTAGAAGTGGAAAAAATTGTCGATGTCCATTGTTTTTTGGGAGTCACTGGAAACAGACAGAGCTCACACTCAATTGTGACCTACAAAGTACCTCTAAATCCACATCACAATTGGATTAAATTAACCCTAATGGGAATTACGTATATTGCCTCACTCCTCCAGTGAGGACTAAAAATAGAAGGCAGGTAAGATGCGGTACAAATTCCTAGTTTAAAAAAGAAGCATGCAAGAGAGCAAGGAATTGGTGCAGACAGACCTCTGCATATCTATTCCAGAGCTTCATTGGTTTTCTTCCTTTCCAAACTCTTAACAATACTTGTGCCAGACTTCAAAAGCAAGTGCAAAACTTGATGAACATACAATTCCTATTTTGGACAAGTTACGTACTAAAACACGAGCTCTTTCCACAGGTATTCTGCTATTAAATAGAGATTACCAATACCAGAAATAGCTCCCAGCCGCAAAGCATCAAGAAGTAAAGAATTCAACAACCCCCAAAACAAGCTCAAATTCATTCAAAGCTTCTCCAATTTTAACTTGAAAATGCGGGATAATGTGGAACAGAATAAAGACACTTCCAAGTTGGAGTCAGTGCTCCATATATTCTAAAGTTCAAACTAACAGTAAAGGTAAAATTAGCTAAAACTAGGGGTGAGTCTCTCCTAGGGTCTTACGTGACATTTAGTGTGCACAAAGGTGTATATGAAACTACAGCAGTGGTTCAAATAAAGCTGTGAGACTTCCCAGTGCTTTTGCCATTACTCATATGTTTGTCAACCGTGAAATCTTTTATAGCAGGAAAAAAATAAAGGCAACCCCCCCTGACAATCTGATGAAAGCAACAGCAATCCTGCGATACGTAATTTATATTACCTCAGCATCCTTGCAGAATGGACAGAGGCTGACGGGCCACGTGCAGGGAAATGGATGTTTACTACATTGTTTCTACCTCAAGTGCAGAAAGCAGAACAGTAACAGCAAGGGCATCTTCACCACCAAAACACCACAATTCAGTAACAAATGGTTCACCTCACTTTCCTGCCTTGGAATGCTCCAGAGATGATATATCATGTGTTATCAACCTTATCTGGACCACCCTGCCCCCATCGCCATCTCTGGTGTCTTCAGTCTGTTTTCTCAAGATCAGCCTCAGCGTTAGTTTCTTGCCAGCCACCCCAGCCATCTGGAACGCATTTCTCCCTCTTTAGATTCTCATTTTGCTGCCAGGGGACTTAACCAAGCACTGATGTGCAGAATCTTTCTGCTCAGAATTTTTTTGTCTCACCTGTGTGAATTATACTGCTAACAACTCTTCCAAATCAAAGCAAATCCATGTGAATCCATTGCATAGTTAACTCTGCAGGAAACCACCACTCTTCCTCCACCAAATACAGTCAGTTCTGTAAGTCAAATACTGCAATATTCACAGCTACCCACAGTAATTTATGGCTCATGTGTCTACCTGAAGGCCACGCACAGTTTTCATACAACAGAATTAGTGTGACAAATTCCCACACGTAAGAAAGTAGAGGACTTCCCACAGAGGCGTAGGTCTCACATGCAGCTGTGCTGCTGCTGCTGCTGCTGGTCTGTGGCACCTCGCAGCCCTGACGGCGCCATTAGCTCCAGGAGACCTGCTATGCGCTAGCGAGACTCAGAAAGAGCAGAACAGTTTAGCAGAGGCTGAACAATTAAAAAGCTCAAGAGGAACATTCTTGGTGTCTCTCAGTACATTCGAGACATGTCTCAAGCAGGAGCTTCTTGTGCAAGTGATTGAGCTTTACTCTGAAGTCTTTATTTGGTCTGTCAAGTTAATGTTGATGGGTTCGAACTACACTGCTTACATGGTCATTATATCAACAATATCACACATGCAGGAATGCTGTAACATTTCTGATGGTACCATTTAATGCATTTGTCACAACAGGGTTTGGACTTGAGCTACCTGGAAAACCACGGTAGCGTATGGTTCTTGGCCAAAGTCTCCCACGGAGAGGCGAGACTCTTGTGCCTGTACTGCTGCCAGATGTTGTGAATTCTGGGGTGGGGAGTGGGTTGCGAGGGCTGATCCTCCTGAAAAGGGGTTAACTTCTTCTCTACCAGCACTGTTAACTGTTAGCACATCTAAGAGGTCTGCTGGGACTTAAGGTTCATTTGGTGTCACTCTTAGCCCAAGCTACTGAAGCCTGCGTAGGTCAAGACATCTGCTTTTACTATAATAAGTAAAATACCTTAATCCAGTGTCTACCTGTGAGGATATTAGAATTTAATTTTTCAACATGCACGCTTGCAATTGTATGGGATTTTGCCAGCATAAATGGCAGACCACTTCTGTGCTGGGCCCTTGGGCATACAAAAACCAATGCAGGTATTAACCAGCTTAGTCCAATTAAAGGGCCTTAATGCAAGTCCGTTAAGGCCCTGATTTGTTAGGCTTGACTACATTTCCAAAGAAAGAGCACAATTGGGTGGATTTGTTATCTAAAGAATAAGCTCCAAGTCCTTAGTCATCCTTGCTAAAGCCTTCCCTACACTGGCCATGGTTTGTGCTACCTCTGCGCTGCTGCAGTCCAACGTCAGTATAATCTGCTCTTTAACATAGTATTAAAATTAGAGCCAAAGGACACAGCTGCTTTCGTCTGTGTAACACTCATTACGAGAGACTTAAGGACAGCGTAACAGCAAGGCTTCTATTCTCAGCAAGCAGGCAGGAAACTTTGCAAGCCGGAAATGCATGCCATGAAAATGGGGCAGCAGCAGGCAAGCTGGATTAGGAGAAAAGAGAGACAGAAGGTCTGGGGTACCCAGCGGAACCTTTCTGTTTTCTGTATGTTTCTACTTTTTTTGTACACTTTTCAGAAAACAATCCTACACATTTTTCTACAAACAGTTCAGAATGAACTACACAGCAAAGGACCTAAACAAAACAGTATGTGCTTTCCATTCAAAGAACTATGCATGCTAGCATGTGTTGCACTATTTTTCATCACACAGAGCTTAAATAGTGCTAATATTACAGATTGGATACTAGAGATTACACGTGTGATATGACAGTCCATATCACAGACAGAAGCTGGTAATAATACAGTCATTCATGTTTCCTGTCCTATGCATATACTGTATTTGCCTCATAGGAGAGAGCCTCACTTTCCCTCCTTACAGTTCTGGAAACCTCACCACTGAACACAAATATTCTACTTTTCTGAACTGAACAATGCAATCTAACAGGATTAGAATCTTCTGATTTTTTTCCCCAGCTTCCTCCGAGTGTTATTAGGCACAACTCTAAGTGACTGCAGACTTGGAACTAGGGAAGTTAAGCTAGTTAAGAAACAAATTTCCTGTTCCACTCAAAACAAGTGTGAGAAAAATCGCTGCTTTGGTACAGTCTTCTGCTCTCGATCACAGCTGAAAAGTGCCAGGTATATTCAGAAAGACTACGCTCTGGAATTTCAGGTCTACAGACTCACAGGCCAATTCTGCGAACTGAAAGGTTCAAATACAGTTTGGTGATGTAATGCTTGAGGGTTCTCTGGGATCCCATCTCTCAAAACTTGCTCTTTCTTGCAAAAAACAATTACCCTTAAAATTCATCTCACTCCTTTTCCATTTGGCCACTAGATGTCTCTTCTGCACTGCACAAATTCAAGCAAAATGCCATTACGTGAGAACAGGAGAGTTGAAAAGAAATTCATGTATCACCAGCACTGCCAAACCAATGCAACTAGACACATCCTAAAAGGCGGTAGGACTGTGCCAAACAGCGCACTGAACACCATAAAACCCACTGCAACACCCACGCACCAGATGAGCCAAGGAACAGTTTTGTCTGCGAGTCAAAACTTGGAAGTTGCTACTAAAACTTGGCAAATATCGCACAAAATTTCCAGTCTCAAGACATCCTAATTGCACTTTTTAGATATAATAAATTTAGTTTCCTATCACTGCTAATCAGAACTGCTGGCAAGTAAACCACACTGCCCAAA
Source organism: Anseranas semipalmata (assembly GCA_013399115.1). Lineage (NCBI taxonomy): Eukaryota > Metazoa > Chordata > Aves > Anseriformes > Anseranatidae > Anseranas > Anseranas semipalmata. Next base: position 702,662 of record VXAA01006527.1, read on the forward strand.
ACCAGATCCGATCAACTACAGAGTATCTAGCATATGACACTAGTCAGTCTTGGACAATGGCAAAGAAACAAGCGACATGAGAAGACATAGCAGAAAGGTTGCTATTTCTTACTGTGCAGCAACTGCATATAGAAATATGATGGATGGTCAGAGTTCTCACCCACTCTCACTTTCCTGGAACACAATAATTGATTTCAGATAAGACTGTAGTGTTAAGGAAGAAGAGCAGTCCAGTAAAACAAAGGCAGAACATACATTTATGACAATTTCATAGGAAACGTCTGTGTGGGCTAAGACTGAATATAGCATACAAATTACACATAGGTTTGTGGTCTACCTCTTCCCATCCATGCAGCCCTAAAAGCCTGGCCAGCAGGCGCCATCCTGTGGCAACGGACTCTCACTCTTGTGATGCACCACCGACCTGGCTCAAACACAAAAAGAACGACTCGTGTCAGTCATACAGCTACAAACAAGGAAGAAAGCCTCTGTGAAACCCTGCTTTGATTGAGAAACTGGGACAACACCAGGTCCTCTTAAGAGAAATGACATCTTAAGCAAAATTTCTTTTAATCAGTATTACCAGCAAATTCTGGGAAGACTCACGTATTTGTCTGCAGACCACGGCAGGTCTAAGGTTAGGATTTGAGGGGACAAAATTGAAGCAGACTTCCTGAAGTCTGAAATCACCTCCTCTGCCTTGCAATATCGGCCACTTGTGCAGAGATCTCCATAATATGTCTCATTTCAGAAAAGAACAAATTGTAAGAACCGTAACAAGGATATTTAATACATGCAGAGTACTTTACATCTTCTTCTCCAGTGTATGAGCCCATTCACAGTACATGCAGACTAAGCCGTAGTAAAGATAGAGCCAAACTTCTGCCAAGTTCTCTCTAAGAGAAGTTACAGAAGTCAGGCTCTAACCATGTATATATCCTTTGATCTATGTGAGACTCTGCTGGAGTGCTACAGGTCAACTCGAAGCCCCTTTGATCCTCTTCCACTGCTTACAGCTGCCTCAGTGGAGGCGAACCCCTTCCAGGAGGCCTCTCTTGGCGGATGGGAAGATGAAAATGTTGATCAGCTAACAGGAAGCAGCTAACTGACTAACAAAAGTCTCAGGCAAGATATTCTGCAAGTAAAACGCTATAGCAGGAAGAAGCACGTGTCCAGCATTTTGCCTGGATCCAAGAGAGTTTTGAAGTTGTGTTGAGTATTACGAGAGCTTTTTGCTGCTGTTTTTGTCAAAATGATCCAACCTGCTTGTAAATGTCTCTTTTTACTACGACTAGCACGGCTTAGAGAGAGCCCTTCAGCCACTAGAGGGCAGTGCGGGGCAGCTTTCTCATCTACCAGCCAAAAACCAGCTTGGAGAGGCAACCTAAATTAGCAAATGTTTGTTGCAATTGCCTGCATTGCTGGCAACCCTGGAGTCGCAATGCTCCCGAGGGTGCTCAGGCTTTAGGGGAAAAGCTAAATGCTCAGCCGGAACCAGCGCAGCCTACAATCAGAGCCAAAGTAAAGCAGTAAGCAAGTAATCCCTGCAGCAGAGCCCGGGTGAAAGGAACCTTTTAATGCAAAATTTAGCACTCTGTGAAGGTAAAAGGGAAAGGGAACTTTGGGAAAGCCCCCAGCTGGACCTGAAAAACAAACACATCTGGCTGCACCATGTGAGTGCGCTCTGAGGCAGAGTCTGGCTTCAAAGTCCTGTCGCATACTGTATCTGACATGTATGCCATGGAAATTACACCTTTGAGAACTGCATAAATCAGCATGCGCTGCCTCATTTTCCTTCCAGATGGAATCTCTGTGATCTCTCACAGTCTTCATGCACGCATTATGGTCTGTAACTGGGACTACACAAAAAATCATGCATTCTTACCACAGTAGGTAGCAAGAAGTAAAATGGATGCAGATCACAAATGTACCAAATGTTGAGGACTGACTAATTTTCTCCAAGACGACAAAGCTGTGAGGCCCATGTTTGCACATTTGTATCTCAATAAACACTCCAGTCAAGAAATACTCTCATTACCTCCAAATCTAATCCAGGTAACTAAACAGACATGCTTGTCAACATGAAGACAAGGGACAACTGTACAGAAACAGCCCTTTGTCAACTCACAAGCTGGGGATGGTGCCCAGCTACTTTCAGTATCTTAGGTTTGCATGCTTACAACTTTCTAGGCCATCGATATCAGCAAAACCACTGACTGAGCCACAGCGAGACAGAGTAGCAAACATCACCTAAGTTAGCTTCTGTTTTAAGAATATTTCACTAACTGGAGCTCCCACTTGAGTCAATTGTTTCTTCTTCCCGAATAATGCCCTTACCTATACAGGGTGTGCAACAGCTGCCGGATCCACTGTCACTTGGATAAGAGGGTCTGGAAGTCTTGCAAGGATTACTGCAGCATGCAGTGGCATGCGAAATATCAAGCTATATCTGGAAATAAATGGCTATTCTGAAAACATCCAAAATACGTTTGCTTCTAATTGCCTAACTGGACCAGAGATAAGGGTAGGCTGAAGCTTTCAGGACCTCAGCACTTCTCTCTGCCCTGAGAAAAGCTCTAGTTTGTTCTACTTCTCTTAGGGGGCATGGTTTATGCACATTTTCTACTCTATGCCTTACAACAGCAGGCAAACCAAGCCCCTGCTGAGCCTCTGCTAAAAGGTGATATTGATCTGCAACACGAGCGTTTGAATCTTTAGCTCTGGCAACTGCTGTGCTGGATGTGCACAGGAGTTCATCAATATGTCTGAAACAAAACCTACTTCATGGAATCTGAAAAAAAGGAAAATGAAGCTGCAATAGCATGCTGAATTAAAATACAATCTATAATGTTGATTTATAATTAAGAAGTACAACTATGATATAAACCAACTTTTAAGTACACAATCCATTGCACTGCACAAAGTCATTACTGCTTTCTTGCTACAATGGGCAAAAGGAGACATGATCTCTAAGTATGGCTGTGCATGACACCAACTGTGATGACAACACACCAAATCAGAGGGAATGCTGCAGTTCTTGGTGTTTGACTATGTATTTCATTATATGGAGCATTTTAAGCTGAGGGACTCTGTTGCTCATGCACGAACTGGAATTCAAGAGCCATCAGATCTGTGGCTGCATTGCCAAAGGCTTCAGGTGCGGGAAGTGGAAGCAGCAGCCATGTCTGAAGCAGAAGAGTCCACACACACGAGCACTCAAAAACTTACAGTAGAAAGTGACCTCAGCAGATGGAAGCAAACACACGGGAACCATTTTAAACTCTGCCAACCTACTTCTGAACACAACCACAGGAACAGAACACTAGTGAATCCTTGTTAAAGCACAATGGTAGCTTTGTCAGGAGTATGATCGTTTCAGTAAGAGCAAGAATAAGCACCAAGGCACCTCTCTTTGACAGGAGACATGTAGGGCTTCATATGAGGTTGTATATAAAATATTCAAGAGGATGGATCCAAAAACTTCCCAAGAACTATGGCAAAAAAACATGGAAAGAATTCCACTAAAAACACTAAACAGAAACACTAAATCAGATGTCTGATGCCAGTTCAACCTTGCCATTCACCAATGATACATATCTCTGGAAAGTAACATGATAATTGACAGCTTATTGGAACACCATCCATTTTATCCCTGAGAAACTCCATTGCAACTAAGTCACCCCTATATTTATCACAGCAAGAAGCAGCATCTTGTATCTTTAAAGATTTCCATGCCAAGGCCACTTTGTCAGCATCATTTATTATGCTTGAATGCCTTATGAGACAGAAGTCACAAACCTGACAATTTAATTCTCATTTGCTTTGGGAGGGGCTGAATATAGCAGCCTGGCTATACTGTTTGAGCAAAGGCTGAATCGTTCTTTCTCCAATTCAGCTTTAGCTCCTCCTCTTTCTATTAAAGGACTTGACTTCAGAAAAATTTCCTTTCCTGTATCTGCGACCAGAAGGCAAGCCAAAGTATATACAGCTGAGCTTCCCGTAATAGTAGAACAGTTGCAGAAATTTAATTTCACTCCACAGTATTTGGATCAATCTCTGGATCTTTAGCTTTGCTAGCCTGTACATTCAGTGAGTCACAGGTGTTTGGCAAGGGCCTATCAATGCTCTTGAGAAAAAGCCTTTGGTTGACGATGTAAACTCCATTTGATCCTAAATCTTTTTTAATGCATGACTCTGAACCAAGGGACTTTGTGTATTTCTGCTAGTCTCACTTCTAGAAGGTCAGCAGGGCAACCATTCCGGAGAAAATGGAATCTGAGAAGCAAGGAGAAAACCTCTTCAGGGAAAATGAAAATCACGGTCACTTGGAGTATATGAGATTAAATGAAAATTTCTTCAATTCTGGTTCGACCTCCCTCTACAAAGCTTGTTAAAAACACGTTCCCTTTGCTTCTGCATTTTCTTTGATTCAGACCAGACAATATAACATGGAGATTAATCATTACACAGCACCTGGTATTTCTGAGATTTCACAGCTTCATTTGGTTTAGAAAGGTAAAAAACGAACCTGCAATACTGTCAACTCTAAGGGCTGTTACAACACTTCCTCCTATAATCTGGGGAATACAGCTATTTCCTTGAAATCTTGAATGAGGTAATGATTACCTTGAGCTTTTCTTTGTCAGTCAGACTTAACCCTAAGTAGCCTTCAAGAGTGCACACTTACACGTGAATGATCCAGCACTATAGCAACCAACTTTCAAGAATAGATGAGGAAATAATGAGGAAAAAACAACCCAAATGCACAGGAGAAAGCTAGGAATGTCAACACATTGTTCTTCTACCTCGGAACAGTTTCTTCTCATTCAGTAAGAGGCTGTTGTCATATAAACATGACTTTAAAAGTATGAATCCACTCTTGGCTGTTAAATACTTCAACACTGCTATATACTTAACTCCAATTTCCTTGTTTATTTTCCTTCAGTCACTTAATCCTGCTGGCAATTTCTTCGAAAATCATAAAGCCAACACTTTGTATTCCCACCACCAAATGTCCACAGGAGTTAACACTGAAGTCAAAACCAAGGTTCCTCCTCTTCCTATGACTTTAAAGCTCATAACCCTCCATTAAATGGGCCAGTAAAAAACATGATTTGCCGATTCTGCCCAGCAGAGGACTTGGTCTCCTGTCTTTTTCTGCCTTACAGAATTGGTACTTCAGTTATCAGCACATCCTTGTGGGCTGACAGAATCTCACTGTTAGTCCAGAACAGGTACCTATGATTTAGGAACCAGAAGAACTTAATTGGGCAATAACACACAGGAATTGCCACAGCAGCAACAGACGCAATGCTTCCTCACTCATTCACCCATCTTCAGCTGAAACTGAGCTTCTGGAAGCAAAAAATAAAACAAAACAAAACAAAACAAAAAAAAACACCAAAAGAGTGAAATGGAATCTGTCATGTCAATGACACCCAGCCTGGTGTCAGGTGCCCAACCCACAGAGCCCGACCAAGGACAAAATGGTCATTCTCTATTAGCGCTGGTAGGATGCTGGGAATTTTGAGCAGATGTTAATAGGATGAATACCTACTAGTTGTACAGTCTCAGAATGATAATGTCCACGAATACCAAAAACATATTGATCTTCTGAAGTGCAAAGTTATAACTTCTAGTAGCTCTTGAGAGAGCAGGAGAAACACCCAGGGGAAAAAGAAAAAAAAAAAAAAGATGCTTTAAGATCAGATAGTTTTATCTGTCAGAAAAGCTCTGGGGCATACAGGGAATGTTAAAATGTTACTGCACATACAGATACACGCCAAAGTGTGCCAAGAATGCACGCTTAGTACATGAGAATGGAAGAGTGAATTTACAGAACTTGTGAGATTATAACAGGTTTAAAACATTTCTTCTAGGTATGTTAGAACCAGGAAGAACCTAAAGATGAAAAAAAAGCCTCACTGCACTGTCCTGGTGGAGCAAAACTGTGTGGGGGAAGAAAAAAAAAAAAAGAAGAACCAGTGATGCAGAGAATGCAGATGCTGTTCAAAAGAAAATCAAAGGGAAATTCTTTCTATTTTAACAACCTCGACTGTTATTAGTAATGCAGATCAGGTCTCTGTTCTAAAAGGAAATCTAATTCTAACCTACGGTGTCTTTTTCAAGTGCAAGACATTTGAAAGCTCCTTCTTAAACAAGGGCTATATAACTGGAAAGCTTAATTCATTCTCTTTGCTTTGATATCTGTTCAGTTCAGCATTACACAAACTGTCAAAAGCGAAATGCTGTCCTCCACTCTGCACCAGAGGGCCAAATGGTCCAACAGTATATGCTCTCTGCACCATGGTACCGATTCAGTTTGTTTTCACCATCTCACAAAAGAACAGAGCTTTTTGAAGGAGGGCGAGACTCCAGGATGACAGGACTGCAGATCACCTGCTTATTCGGAGGTGTTTTCCATTTCTATTAGCCATACATCAGACTAAGCTGCATTAACAGAAAGATCCCTGTAAAGCTGACTCTCAACAGTGCCACCACAGGAGCACATCATAGTTCTAAGAACTCCAGTCAATAGCATTCTACACGCACTGAACCGCTAAGGACATTAAGCAAACGCTTTGAAGAGATGAGAAAAGATTCCAGTTGTCCTGAGCTTCCCACTCTCTGACCGCAAAACCGCACTCTCATATCAAATGGGGAATGAAACTCAAGGGACATTTTAATCCTGCACCCCTGCTCTAATTAATAATCCTACTTTATCAATATTTGATGCAGCTGTTATCGTGTCTCCTCTCGCCATTATACTTTTCATATAATGCTCTGAATTATGCTGATCTGTAGCAGCGTAACAGCAATGTACTCCTTCCAAGGTAATACAGACAGAAATCATGGCATCTCCTTTCCTAACACAGCGCCTTTCCAGAATTCCCTGCTTCATGACTAGCCTATGAGATCAGCAGCTATAGCATCAGGTAACAACTTACGCAAAAAGATATACTGACCCAGCCGTAAACGACACCCCTGCTTCCTGGCCTGCTACACCACCATTATATGGAAAAATAATAAAAAAAATCATATCCTGAAAACTGTACCAACGCATAGATGCTGAGCACAACAGAGGTCAGTCACTGTGTATACTGGCATGGAGAACCACAATTACTAAGATACAAAAGCAATGATGACAAGAAAAACTTACAGTTTTTTGCAAATGAAAGTGTTGAGGAGGAAGGTGTGGCACAGAAATGCCCATCCCTCACCACAAAACCTTCACTCATGTCACGCAAACTTACTTTGATGAGCACACGATTAGATATGCTGTTGTGGTGGCATTTCCAGGGGGTTAAGAGGTTAGTGCTGCTACCCAATCACTCACCGTTACAGTTCCACAAGAGAGTACTCCCTCCTTGCTTTGCATGCGCAACTGCAAATGCAATAACTCCCTAAACAGATGTTGTTAACGTGCTCAAGAATATTAACTCAGCAATTGAAAGTGCTTAAGCTGATGTGAATTACTTAGGTAAAAGGCAGCTCAGGAACAATTACATGCAACTACATGAGAAGTAAAACATTCTACATCCAGCCCTCACGCTTTAAAATGCAGAAGCCTCTTTGGTAAATAAAACGCATGCTCAAAATTCTCCATCATTGTAGAATCATTAAGATTAGCTCCTGCTGCTGAAGAACTGAGACATGGGGAAAGGCAGTACAAACTCATGGATACAGAAAGGGCTTATTCTGTATGTTCCTTAATCTCTCAATCTCTGAGTATTGTACCTTTCATCTACAAGGGATCTTATTTAAAACAAACAAAGAAAAGGAAAACTAAAACAAACATTTAAGAGAAAAATAGCCTTCTGACAGAAGAGAAACACTTAGCCTGTACATTTTTTTGGTGCTACCTGGCTTGTTTCTCTACAGGACAACTATTCTCAAAGTAGAGGTAGGGCCTGATGCATGGCAACCTATTGGGAGGCTCAGACTTTCTTGCTAGGTCACCCATTTCCCCAGCATTATGCCATACGGGTATCACAACATGCAAGTATCAATCCATGAAGACCTGTGAGGGAGCTGAGAAGCAGATCTTTATCCCAGTACAAAGGCTGCGCATTAGTGGCCTCACTGCCTGAAAAGCAATACCACAGCAGTTACTGTTTGCAGAAGAAAAAGAGGAAAAAAGTACTTATGGTCATGCCCAACCTTCAGTCATTAGAGATTAATCACAGGAGTATGGCATTCCTCTTCCCTAGTTCCCTAATGCAGTATCAGGATAAAGACTATAATGTGGTCTCCCAGTAGTGAGGACAAAAAGGAAAGCAAGAAGCGGGTATAAAGAAAAAAAAACAGTCAAAAGCAGGTTTGGGACTCCACATAATTATGTATTTTGTGCGTGCGTGTGTGCACGTGCACACGTGTGTATCCTAAGCCAGTGATTCTGTCCAGAGGGTATACAAACCTGTAATTTCACCACCTGGAAGAAAGCCCCCCCAGGTGCCAAAACCAGCCAGGATTTCTTGTGCTGACATTCAGCATGGAGCCCAGAGGAGACTGAATTTCTGTGGAAGGCAAGGGAAAGGGCTGGAGTGCACAGAAATCACATCAAAAATGTTTTTGCAGCTTTAACTTGTGGAACATAAAGGCAGAGATATTAAAATGGGAAGATTAAAAGAAAAGTAACAAAGAAATGTTGAGGTGTTCAGAGGACAAGGGGTAGAAGGCAAGTACCAGAAAAAGCCTGCTAGAGACTGCTAGTTACTAAATGTCTTCTACACTTATCATCTGACTCAAAGCCTAGTGAAGTAATTAAAGATCCCTAGCAATTACAGTAGGCTTTGGTTTAGGCCCACAGAGACTACGCTGCCAGATAGCTCAATCCTTCCACCTTTCTGTAGATTGTGACAAACATTAGACTGCTACAGGCCGTAAAAATAACAGAGGCACAGAGTAAGTCCTGAATAAGACTTGTTCAATACATTAAAAACACTAGATAATGTAAGCTTTGTGGGAACTTTTAATCTCATCTGTTCTGTCTTTAAAGGGAAGAAAAGACGTGGTTGCATTTTATTTTTTTCACAGTAATGATACAAGCACAGTACAGCAAACAGATGGAGGTGTCATAAGCAAAGTGTGAAAAAGGAAAAAAAAAAGAAAAAAGTGAGAGTGCCACTGCTGGAGATTATCGTGCTGTGAAGTCCTGCTTGTAATGATCTGTCAGAAAAATGGCTCAACTCCCACAGGTTGGGGTAAGCAATGGGATAAGCCTAAGTCCTTAACCTCAGAGGGCAGATCCCGCGGGATGCACTGGTTCGCCACACCATGAGGCAAGGCACAGAACCGGCCAGGCCAACGGCTGCATGCAGCACAGCAGCAGCCCGCACACGAGGCTGAAGGCGTGCTGCTATGCTCAGCTCTGCCATGGCAGCATTCGCAGGAGCATTCACACAAATTCCGAGTAGTGGAGCTCTTGAGAACCATCAGGTGACATAGTAATGCTTTTGCCTGTTTGTTTCCACTTACAAAAAAAAAAAAAAAAGATGTGGAAAGCACAGAAGAGAAAATGTCCTGTAAGTGAAAGGAACTAAATAACTAGGTGTTATCAACACATACTGGAAAAGGCTTAACGATAACCACGGGGACTATCTAAGGCTATGGATCTCTACCACAAAATACAGAAGTGAGTTTTAACTGAGCAATACAGATTTTGAGGGATATACTGATTTATCTATTAAAAACATTACAAAATGTTGCGATTTAGTCTTTGCCAGGATGCCCCTTGCTAAAACCACTGTAAATGGTCATTTGTTCAACTAAAGCAGAAGCTCTTTCTGCCATGCGGAATAAAAGGACATTAATTTTTCAATTCTGCTTTTGAAGTATGTTTCAGGTATTGATTTTACCTCATGCTCAACATAACTGATGTTTCCTTCATAGTTACTATCTAATCTTCTGGTGCTCAGAGCAGAGAGAAGCAATGTTTTCCACATTTTCATCAAATCTCTGAACAGTTTTTGTTTGTTTGTTTTTTTAAACGCAATATTCTCTAAATAGATCTTCCCAATGCTAGTCCATCCCAAAACCCAGCAGCCAAAACAAACCAAAATATTTGGCAATACTGAATTGTTCAAAGAAATGTGAGGCTTTTTTTCTGTTCATAGGTGTCTCTCGGGGCCCTGAATGGGTTGTGATAGCAGAGACATTAGTCACTCAAAATAGTCTTTGCTTGATGATGATTAAATATATAAAATGTTACTTGTCTGATGTTTGAAACAAAAAGGCCCAGGGTACCTAAGAAATGCTTTCCTGATAGAGCACTGTTCCCAGACCAGACCAATGAGTACTATAACGGGATCCAGTCACAAACCACTGCTCCAAAGAGAAGAAAACCAGAACAGAAAGGAAGTGAGAAAGTTCAAGAGGCAGGACTTATTTTTTTTCCTTTTTACTTCATACGTAAGCCATTCTTAGTTGTAGAAACTAACTTTCTCAGTATGAGAAAGCAGATGTTATACACACTCTTTTACTACATAGATGTTATTCCTAGGAGGTGTGCTAGTCTAAGCGATTCAATACAGAGTTCTTTATTGTTACTGCAAGATCTTTATGCTTCAAGTGGAAGAAAAGTTAGGGCTTTTTCCTGGCTTTGAAAATGCTACACTTCTGATGGTCCCCACTTTTTCAACATTCTGTAGGAAAGGGCAAAGCAAAGGCACAGACAAGGCAAATACCATCTCTGGCTCACCAAGTAATTTAAATATACAAAAGTAAGCGTGGCTTTATAGTCCCTTAATTATGCACTTTATCTGAATTATGTATTGAGCAGAGGGCATACAGGAATTCTGGTGGAAAAAAACAGCACTGTGCAGTAATGTTTCCTCACCCAGGATAAGACATGAATGTGCCCTACGACAGGTTCGCTCTAGTTGAACAGAATGCTACCATTCCCAGAGAGAATCTGCATACCCACTCTCACTGCAAGAAATTTACTGTAGCCCTCTCAGAAGAAAACATTTACATCACTAGTGAGCAAAAACTTCCTCTTATATCCTGCCGTACTCTTATTTAGCCCAAATACTGTTCAAGAATAACATAATACATAAGTACTTTGCACCTATAAGCCTACAAGGCCTAACCTATTCACCTCTCTTAACAGCAGCCTCTCCACTATAGATGTGAAGTGTTTAAATACAGAATATACCTCATACCTTTCATATCAGTCAGTCATACAACATATGGCAAGTCCCAGAACTGTTCAGATTATTCTGGGACTTTATCTAATCAGTAATTTTACTATTCTGTTGAAAAGCATGACGCTTATTGCTATTCTAACACAATATTTACATCTCTACCATTTTTGTGAGGGACAGAAATGAATCAACTCTCATAATGTCATATAATCTAGTCCTACTGTCACCTGGAAACAAATGTCTTTTTTTTTTTCGGTGTTGTCATACTAGCATTATACACACAGTGGTGATAACACCTACATTAATCATTGTATCAAGTTCTGCCTAGAGTGGATCCATAAGGAATGTATACATACATAGATGATCCATTTAGTATAAAGACTCCTATCTCTATTCTATCCTTAATTCCATCCCCTTCTTTCCATTTTTTGTTTTAAACATATAGTTGTAAAATATACATAAATAAATTAAGACTGTTTAGAGAAGTGGTAGTAGATAAATGATTAATCCTCCGAGACAGTTTTACAGGTTGCTCTGTCCTTATCAATTTCAATAGTCAGACATCAACCAGAAGTACTCTCCCCCACCCTGCTGCCTCTTTAGATTAGGTCTGTACCTTGCACTGGGAAAAATACTAAACACTGTTCCCCAAAACCAAGTCTGAAGCAGAAAACAGCAGCTGTCAGCTTCAGACAGGGAGCCACACATGCACGCTGATGTTTGTCTTGTGCTGAGAAAAACTTCTCAAACTCCAGGTCTACTTTTGCATAAAGAATCCTTTTGCTTTTGTCTTTTCCTTAGCACAATGACCTTCTTCTCTTGAAACTGTGACAATGTTGGCAGGCTGATTAGCAGTGCGGCTTTGCTGCCAGACCTCCTCTGGCTGGGGCCAACGATAGGCAGTGATATCCAACTGCCACTTGGTGGCAGAGGTTAGATACCATAATTACATTTCTGCTTCCCAAGAATGCATCATGCATGCTTATTCTCTGCTCAAGGTGACTCTCAAGATCATTTCTTGCTGCCTCATTAATTACTATACATATTTATAGACAAATTAAAGATTCAAACAAACATTTACTCAATTAATCACTTCGAGTTATAGTAGAATAAACAGTATTAGCTGGGGGGTTCATGATAATTTAACACATCCATTTTCTGTTTCCTCTCTGTGGCATCACGTCTCACATGAGTTAAAACATCAAACACTAGCAGCTATCTTTGTACAAGAAAGAGCATAAGAAGTTCTGAACCATCAAACCATTTGTTTCAAGTCACAAGGAATAGAAAATGGATTTACCACAGTTATCAAATTAAGCTTGTTCTACACCCTTCTTCCAAAGGCATCATGTCTAATCTTTAAGTCTTTTGCAGATAATTCAATTACTATTTTATTAAGAGCAACTGTAAACACAGTATATGTTCCTTACCGTGATTCATTTCACAATGTGAATAAACAACATTCTACAAACAGATGCTTCTTACTGTCTACTTCATGAGATCTAGCTTATCATTCCACTTCTGAGGAAGCTGCATATTTTATTCCACATATGCTACAACAGTTCTGATTCTATGGCCACAACCTTCTTTTCCATGAGAAGCAACCCCATGACTTCAGTGGCTTTGTCCAACACGGGAGCAAGGGAACAAGCCAAGGGGATCTACCTGAATTTACATGATATTTCCCTTTCTGCATCTATGTTCTCCCCTTTTTGTTTCAGAATCCTTTTGAAACCATCACAGCACCGTGAACCTCATAAATGCATACAGCAATAACCATCCATTTGATCTATAAATGAAAGGGAACAGACAATTTCACATTTGCAGAACGTTTACAAAAGGATCGAGCTGAACACTCTGAGCTGAGTTTATGCCTAACCTTGGCCATAGGACTCTTTCTGCTCCCCACAAATTTGGTAACCCTGCCTTTACTCCTCTCTACCCACGTCTCCAACTCCATAATAATTCTAATGCTAGTCAGAGAAAGTTACACACACGGTTCCAGAACATCACTGCTGCCATGCTCCAAGCCAGAATGTTTCCAACAAGACAATGTTTATTAAAGCAGGATTAGGAAAAAGGTTTTTTAAGGGCAAGTAACTTTTATCAACTGTTTTTTTCTGACAGGAATCTTTGTACAGATTGTACAAGATGGAATTCAGGACAGAGTTTATAAACCACAGGCATTTAACCTCAGAAATAAATATCTCAACCTCCTGAATAACGACAATTTCACCTAACCATAACTGTTACTGTTTGTTTAGTCCACACAAACAAACTCTAATCTAGAAACACTGACATAATTGAAGATGTTCTCAGTATAAACCGTTTCATAAAACTTTAATTAAACTTCATCTAGCTGACTTACCAGGTTAGCCAAGCTGGCTCTGTGTACACCAGCTGCACTTCATCAAATAGGAGCACTCTATTTACAAAGTATGCATTAATACAAATATTCTGGGCCTCTTCTGACACACTAAATGATCACTGAGAGAGGGAGCATGAATACATCAAGATGTTTTGATGGTGGTAACTTTCAGGCTCTAGAATAATTATTGCTGCTACTGACGATGCGTTAGCTTTCCATGAAGAAATAAATACGAGCTAAAAATCAGACCAGACAGTAACTGCATACATGTAAGAGAGAAACTAACTATTCTGCATAATTTACAAATTCTCAGCAGAAGTAGTTACTGCAGAGATTGAATACACTATCTACCAAACTGCCATTAATTCATAATGGAATTAATAAATTATGTCACTTGCAATATTACTTTTACATCCATTACATTAATAACTTCCAAATCTAAGTCACAGCTATCAGAGTGGTGAAATCTCCATTTGCTTCTTCTTTCAGCACAGGTGGGGAGTTAGCATAACTGGTATCCCTGTATTATACCTAGCCCTACTTATATTTGAGTTTTCCAACCCATACGTCTACTCTTATTTCCAGTAGCATGTCTAGTTCTAGAATTGTATATTGCTTATTTGGCACTTCAAGTATTGTGTGAGCTAGTTGGAAAGTGCACCTTTCTCTTTTGCTTCATTAGTGGGCCTGGAGCTTGGAAAAATACAAATGTAATACAATAAATCTGGGATTTGCTGAATTGCTGCAAATCTTTCTTTTGAAAAAGCTCAGGTAAGAAGAAAAAAGCTGCATGGAGGAGTACACAGTCAATAAAACATTTGTTTCCTATTTGTATGGCTCTTAGCATCAGGGTATCCAAGCTCTTAAGTTATGATGACGACAGCATTGGTCTCTACATCCATCCAACGATTCTGAAAAACCAGCCTTTCTTGCTTCTCCTTCATCAAAGTAATCTGTCATCAAAGCCAGTAGCCATGAAGTTCTCTGTCATATACATTCCTTACTAGGAAATCCAGCTGAAGCAGTTTTACTCTATGCAGCTAATATTCTAATATTTTTAGAGCAAAGAAGCAAATAATGCCCTTTCTAGTCATGGGACACTGAGCAATACAACTTTTATCTCTTGACATCTCTGCTCAGATGGCACAATGGACTTTGCTTTGAAACCAAGTTGTTCTCGGTACCAGTTCTCATTAAAAGCAACAAAGCAGCAGCATTTGTTCAGCAGTCTATTTATATCATAAGAGGAAAAAATAATAATAATAATAAAAAAAATAAAGCTATGTTACATGCAACCCAAGATTGCTTAATAGGTAAAGAAATGTAATGAGAAGCAAACAAGAATTGCAAAAGCTAAAGCTGTTCCACAAAACACCACCACTGGGTAACAATTCAGAAAGTAAGCAGGTGACCAGAAGAGAATTGTAAGGAGACAGTGACACTTTGATGGGTAAGGGGCCTAAAATCAGGTATCAGCCCTGTGGCATTCTTTATTGCTAGGAGCTGTAGGCAATTACATTACACACCCCAAGTTCCATATTGCTGTTGACACCCAGCCTGGATTCCTGGAAACAAACAAAAGAAGTACTCAAGGAAGTACCCGTCAGATAAATTACTGTCATTTTCAAAGAACAGAGATTTGCTTTTTAGTACATTTTATGTATTCTGTTAAATTTTGGTTAAGGATTGGAGTCGTGTGTGTTCAAGACGTCATCCAGGAAGACCTTCCGTATACTGAGTTTCTGTGTATTCGATGGACTTTGAGGCTTGTATCCTGCAAATGTTCCGAACAAGTTTTATCTGGAGGCTAACACAAATGGGCAGTTAAGACAATGAGTGATCTTGGCATTCTCACATTCCTAAAAAGTGCAGTGAGGAATGTCAATCAGCAACAGGGAAAAATTTTCAGATCCTCAAAGATGTGATGGAAATACATAGATACTATAAGAATTAATGATATCCTGATGCCCATCAACTCCTAAACTTCAAATGACAATTCATTTTATTTGACTACTCTCTTGGTCTGTGAAAATTAAATTACATGCTCATCTAAGTTATTCCTTCAGGTTTAAAGAACTTTTCAGCGACAGTAATATGGACAGCAACGAGTGGATTTCTTTTCATTGTACAACTCTGTCTTTTGCCTGTTAGCCCCTTTTCTACTTCCTCTCCTCTAGACTAACTAATACTCCAAATATTTCTTCACATTTCTGACAATTTTAAAGAGTGAACATAAAATAAGTTCAAAAATTGAGTATATAGAGATTTCAGGATAAAACTAATGTAAAGAAAATCATATAGAATTTGAGATTGATGTTACAATAAGGAAGATATTTCAACATTTGTGTTTTCAAATATCATTCAAGTTTTCCCATAATTTTCACTGAATCAGGATTTTACATATGGTACTGGCAAGTTCAGTGTAATACTCACACCTTTTCATGCCTCCTCCCCCATTCAGGAGGCTTCAAAGAAATCTGTTATACCAACACTGAGACATCCTGGAATCTTCATTCAGTTCAAAGAAGCCCAGATTAAATAAGTCCTGATCATTATACCTAAAAACTTAAGACTAAATACTCATCACCTCTGCATTTTTTTTTTGATTGGTATTATTTGATAAATTTAGCAGACCCAAGTATCCCAAAGTAGTCATTAAATATAAATGTCAATGTCAGACTGTTTTCTACACTGTAAAAAAGTAAAGAACCATCAAATACCAGTCTGGATCATATTTGTCTGCTTCCCTTATTTATTCACACATGCATGCTTATTCCCTCTGTACACTCAACACTTCCTGTACATTTGACTACTGGGACAAAACAGTTATTGTGAACACAAGTTGTCAAGAGGCATTCTGCTATTGCTGTTGAAAAGCCATGACTGTAAATAAATGCTGCAGCAAAGAGAAAGATACCAATGTGGTGACAACATTCCAGCTCTGCAGACTTTGCTTCCTTGACATGATACAACGTGGTGGCAATCGGTGTTTTGCCCAATAGACTTTAGGCACTGTGGAGGCATTTGCTAGTCTGGCCATCTGTCAGTCTTTGTCAGTTGCTCTAGCTTCTTCCTACAACAGAACTATATCTTCACAAAATTTTCAAAAGATGCCCGTATGTTTATACCACGCCAGTTTCACCTGGTCATCCAAACAGCTTTTCCAGTATCTGCTACACCATTCATGAAACCCCTTGTAATACAGTACACCTTAATCCTGCCCTGAGTATTCCAGTCTTGTATTCATGCAGTCTGGACTATTTCTTTTACTCAAACTTCGTGGATTCTTCTGCTTTTCATGTACTTAAGCACTTATGCTTTGCTAATGCATCTTTTGATTTGCATTTCTCCCATGTTTTTGCTAGACTAGACACATGCAGCATGCTACACAGCTTTAAAAAAAGCATGTAAATATCCTTAAAATGGCTCACCAGCATAACAGACCATATGTGGCCCTGCAACACAGGCCACGCTCGTTGTAATGGTACCTGCTGAGCACAGCCGCCAGCATTCAGAGTATCATAAAAAGGGCATTATTGCAACAATGACAAAGACAGTGAGCACTACTGGTACAATGGCTAAATGAGCAATACAGACTATGCCATTTGGAGACTGACAGTTCAGGTATTTCTTTGTTTTTTAACCAAATTTCTATCACCTTTCAAATAATAAAATGCCTGAATTAACCAGAGCGTCATTTCTGTGAAAGCAGAGTATATGATTTCAATCTCTCTCACAAAAAGCACACACGGGTGCCTCTGAAGACCAGCATGATGACAAGTCTTCTGCAAAGAAAAATCGAGAAGCTCAAACTATACTTGCTTAGAAATCATTCTACCTTTACAGGATTTGAACTATAATTAGAATGCTGATGCCTTGTAGAATGGAGACAGAAGTAGAATTACAGAGAGAACAGAACGGCTTTCAGGATAGGCCATTACTCACGAACTGAAGAAACAGGTCACAATGGGCAAACTTCTGGTACCAGTTCTTTCCAAGTTTTAGACTACCGCAGAATCGTAATAGAAGATCCTACAGATAAAAATAACTATAAATAAATATTTATATAGTATGAAAAAAATAAAGCATTCCATGCTATGTACTTCTACTCTTTCCCTTTAAATTTTCCACAGAACATTGTTTTTTTTTTTAGCTGCCAATTCTGTGACCTTGCGGGATGTCACCAAGCCAGAGATCAATTAGTGAGTACAGAATAGAGAAACAGCATTGACTGCATTCTGCTTGTTCCTTGGGAAGAACAGCTATGCTTCAGGGTAAAAGCAGCATAAACCTGGAAGATTGTTATCCAGTGGGAGTGCTAATACTCGGGCTGGTTACTAACTGCAAGATGCAAAATGCAGCAGGACTGAAAGGATACAGGAAAACCTCCTCTTTCCTTTATCTGTGCTGGTTTTACCCTGCTGGGCAGCTGAACTCCACCACAACCTTTCTCACTCCCCCTCCTCAAAGGAAAAACAAATTAACCATTCGTCTCTTGTCACGGAAGGAGGACCTATTCGCAAGTCAGCAGGAACATCTTTAGGCTCAAAAAAATTGTTTCATATTACCTTATCAGAGGGGGGTCATGTAGCATGAGCTGCAAAAGCTGACTGATGACATAAAAAACAGAGCACTTTGGGACATAGAGCAGGAAAATTTCAATAATCAGTCCTACAGAACCATATCATCTTAGTTTTTTGATTTAAAATATGAGCATTTCCAATATACAATGTTATCCTGAAAAAGTTATCAGGACATGTAACAAATATCACAATCACAAGTTAAGTCTCAGTGCTACAACACTTTTGTATGTACTAAATTTCAGTCCTGTTGTCATCTTTCTCCTACGACTGTAGTAGCACTCCAGGAATGGAAAGCCAAGGACAATGATCTGGACATCTGTTGTTCCCAGTAAAGGGCCCTAGCTGCTGAATGTCTGTAGAACATAATTGCAGGGCTTTCTGCTAAGAAGATTCAACTGCAGACTGTCATATAGCTGTATTCCCAGTATTACATGAACTCCAGCTCTTTAGTATTTAAATCAGTACATAAATATTTCACATAGAACCTAGCTTGCAATAAGCCACTTGCTTTGTTACTACAATGTTACAGCAATCTGTCAGCTCGCCTTAATTTGCAGGCAACTATATTTGTGTGATCCACTACTCTGTACAGCCTCTCAGAAGGAACCTGAGAGATCAATAGTCCTTAAATAAGTAATTAGAAGAGCTAAAATAATTTAGGTTATCAAATAGCAAGTGTGATAAATAAGAAATCATAGCTCCATGAACAACTGCATTTAACACAATTTTTACATTAATTTGTTGAGTTAAATGATAGAAGGGCTGCACACCAAAGTGTAAGAGGCAGAACTGCTGAACAGTATATATAATAGGAAAGAAAAACAGGATAACAACACATCTACATCAAAACTGCTCGGTAGGTTAATTAAAAACAAGAAGAAAGAAAAAAAAGAAACAAGATATATCAAAAGCCTTCATCCTCCCACTCCTGCTCTAATGCAAGAGAATCTTAAACTGAGGACTCAAATGGAATCCTATAATCTAAGCCATGAAGCAAAGACAACACACAGAATGAGGCATTTCTACGCTCACAAATGGGCTACATTAACGATGAGAAAATGAATGTAAAATATACACTAGTGAAAATACAGTAGCATTTCTGTTTGGATGTCTCCGGTTTAATCTATGTTACGACATCTACCCTACTCCAGTAGTACAGTAGCCTGTCATACCTAGAGTTATCACAGGATTCTAGAGTAGTCACCTGCCCCCCTGCCTTACCCCATTACAGAGACAGCTTGTCCTACTTTAAAATCCTTTCCTGTCTTCTCTCAAGGAGGCCTCCATCCTGCAGCTTCTTCAGCCTCGGCAGGGAAATTGGTCTTCTACACTTTCAAACATTTCATTCACTTATCTCTAGACTCCCACTGACCCCTTTATCTCACACAACAGCTCCACCCTCCACATCTGTACAGGCTCCTGCTTCCTCAAAATGGCTTACAAGAATAAAGTCTCCTTTCCATATCTGGTTGGAAGACTCTAAATTATAGCTGATTAGTCCTCTGAAACTAACGACTTCATCTGACCACTTCAGGCTCGCACTTGGGCAGGTAAACCCTGGGACTTTCTTTCCCGCTGTATGATCGTCATGAGGGTATCTGTTCTACCAAACACTTTGGGCAGCCCAGAGGATCATCTTTACAGACTGGGCTCAACTTTCCCTTAACAGGGAAATCTGATACACTTCAAAATTGATGGTCAGCATTTCAATCAACATAACTCATATGACACAGACATACAAATCTTTCTGCTGTTCCAGCAGCACACACGACTCATTTGCTAGTAAAGGCTTACTAAAATCTCCAACTACTGCATATTCTACATTTAGATAACGTCTTGGCATGTCAATCAAAGTGTACAAAATTTTGAGGTATACACCTGATGTCTGGAATATGGCCTGTATCTATTGCAGATCTGTTTCCCATTTGCCACTTCATATGACAATACCAGATAGTTAAGCAGCAGCATTCTGGGTACATGGGGTAAATACTCTCAAATGTTGATAGACTACTTCTAGTTTATACAACACAGGGAACACATGACATTATAATGAAAAAGACAAAACATTACCAAGTATGTCTTCTCCCGTGATTCTGGTTAGAAGGACCTGCCAGTACTCATGGGTCAGATCTAGGTTTTAGTGTACTGGCCCACAGCTGTTTGCTCCAGAAGTTCAACTACTCAGAGATGAACAAACATCAGAATTAAAAACTGCTCTGTCCCCATGCTGAGCTACTGGATTTGGGTTGCACTACATTCAGGAAATACACCAGCTTCAACAAGGTCAGGATTTTATGCCAAGGGTACAGCTTGTGAACATTTTCCAAATGCTATTGAATTCTTGTTGTAGTCTTACAAATTTTTTAATCATGTTATAAAACTGCTGAATTATAACCACAGTTCTCATTATAGCAAGATTTTTAGACCACATTTCTGACCAGGGTTCAAGGTTTTTTATTTCTGTCAGATAACTACTTTTATTCCTAAGAATTCTCCACTTTCTGTTGCTGAAAATGAATCTTTATAAAAGCTTTTTTCTTCTGCTTTGTTTTTTATTATGACTGTATTGCCAGCTGCACTCACACAAACTCTGACTCCAATTCTAGGCTTCAGGGTCATTGATGGACACTCAGCTATTGCTTTCATCAAAAAAATACAGACCGCTATAGACAAAAACAGATATGGGAAGGAGAAAACATGCAGTTACAAAACAAAAGAGGGAAAAAAAACACCACTGAAAACAAAAACCTTTTGTACCAGAAACAGATTGAAAACGGAAAGAAAATTAGCATTTAAGAATGAAAAAGCCTATTCACTGTTGACGTTATATACAACACCCGCAGAGATGGAAGCTGGGTTTATTTTTGATAGCAACACAAACATTAAAGATACGCCACAAGCGTTTAGAAAAATACGGGCGCAGTACAAAGGCTCATGTGATGAGAGAGATTTTGCTTTTAATCTTGACCTGGAAAACCTCTTCTATGACAGGGCCTCTTCTCAGTGGAGTCACAGTCCCATCTAGTTACTGTGACTATTAGTGATAAAAAGGCCACCCAAGTTGTTGCTACTTTGGAACGATGGCAGGTTTTCAATCCTAAACTTCAAAGGTAAAGGAAAACAAAACCAAAACCAACCCAGTTTATCAAACTAAACTCCCATCTTCCTTTCTGTGGTCCAATCACATTCTTCCCTAAAGGTTACTACCCTGACAACTGTATAATCATTTTTCTAGAAAGACAGAAATTTTCCTCCACACATCCATGAAAACATTTATCTGTGCACACAACAGGTGAAAGCACTTCCTTTCACAAGCAAAGACAAATGTTAAAGGTTGGATCATATATCAACACCTCATTTCCCAAAGGAGAGATGTTAAGGATCAGGAGACTTCAGATGATCATTTAGGGCCTCACCTTTATTAGAAATTTTAATTAAATGCTCATTTAAGGTTGGCAATATTGTTTGTTTCCAGCACTTCCTATCGCATAAGGAATGGTTTGCTGGGACAGACCAATGCTCCTGTGTGGCATGGCACTGCGTCTCTGAAAGTGGCAACAGAAGATACTGCTTGGAAAAAGCTTGAGCCTGGCCACTCTTCCCATGGTCTGCTCTCTGTTTTCTCCTCAGGGTCCACAGTTGTATTAGTGATGTCAAAGGCTATGAAGCCAGTAACTACCGCTTCTTCTCACTTCCCCTTCTGTAGGGACTGACATCATACTATCAACAAGAATTTGTTAAGTTCTACCAACTTGCATAAACACTTTGAGACAAGAATTAAAATTATTTTTTTTTCCTTCCACACTGACATATGTTCACGTGACCACATATGCAAGTGATAAGCAATATGACAACAGTCCTTCGAAAGAGTTCTCTTTCCCCTCTTGGGGGACACAACTGGTATTTCAGAAAAAATATTAAATTAACTACATAGTTCTAATTTCTCAGGAAACACTCCTGGGACAAATGCCACAACAAAACAATCTCCGCAGAAAACATGTCTGCACGTGCACACTTACGTTTTAAAGAAGGCTGTTTACTGCTCTAAGTTTTGTCACGACCACTAGTGGAAAAGTCATAATTATACATTCAGCAGTTGCCAGATGGTGGTGAGAATACAAGTGGACTGAAGACACAGCCTACAGAACAACTTAGACGCTGGCCAACACACTGGCCAAGGCTAGCTACGTTGTGCTGTGTCCTAAACAGCATCTATAAAAATAAGATTAAAGCGCTTTTGTTCAGGAAGCTGCTGATTTGCGGGTTCACTATCAACAACTTCACTTGGGCTGGTTCTAGCCAAACAAAGGAAGTAAGGGATGCAGTGATGGGGCCACACCAAAGGGACTGAAATGCTGAGTGCTGGTACAGTGTATAGAAATTCACTTGCTGGTATGAGGAACGCTACATCACAACACTCAGCAAAACTAAGACATTAAACAAAAATGTGAAGTCAGAAGAATAACAGGTAGAGCAGCACATACTGGAATAAGAACTTTTTTTTTAACCTAGACCTTTGTTGTTTTTAATAATTGATATAAAATAGCAAATGACTCACTAATTGCACTTCTAAATTGCAACCCAACCTGGAATCAATCACACATGGCATAGCTTCTGTTCTTATTTGAAGCTAAATCCACCTCAGTGCATGTCGTAGTCTCTAATAATTGCATTAGTCATAACCTGAAAGTGTTTCCCACTTACTTGGTTCCAGTTTTGCTTGCTTTTCAGGCTGATCCTCATCCCTATTGCTAAAAAGATCTCTGAAATGTTACCCCACAGAGCCTGCTCTGGGACTTGAAGAGCACCGTGGCACATTTCATGGTATGATTTCTCCTGTTTTAGTGTCTGATTTTCCTCCAGTACAATTTTATCTCCTTTGCTTCCAGTCTAAAGTCAAACAACTATCGTTCAGGATTGCACAAGATATTAGCAAGTACTCTGTCAAACTCTTAGTAATGAGTTAGGTACACAAAGAACTGCCAGATTTATGCACACCATCTTTTGCTTCGCAGCCCAGGTTTCAGATTTTTAAGTACCCTCTACCCCAGAGGGTCATCTGTCTGATTCTCTCCCTTTCTTCTGAGATGTTATTTTTATTTTTTTAATGAATATAGAACTTACAAGTTTGTTTTTCAGAATAAAACTCTTTGGTATATCATACCACAGATTAACCAGCTAGTAGCTGTGGGCCAAACAAAAATGAAGGCAAAATTGAATGAGGCAATAAAAGCTGGGATCAGATATATACGAAACAGAAAGTTGATTTTGACACCTAGGAACAAAGCGGGATGCTCAAGGAACAGCAAGATGGCATTTGAGAACTACCAAACACGAACTCAGCTAATCAGCTTTTGCAGGATCCTCACTAGAAAACGGACACGTTCCAGCCCACATTAAAGTAAAACTTACACTCCTAGCCATGTGGTGAGAATCCGGGCTTCACAGCATAAAAAGGGTTGGAGGAGAGTTGCTTGGTTAAGACTTGGATATGCTTTCAGAAGATGAATACCTATACACAGTTACACCTACCAGAAACAATGCTTATCTAACCCAGCATAGACTATTCTAGAACTGATATCATCTCATGTTTCTCTTCCCTCACTGTGAATCTGTCCACATCCTGCATAAAAAGATTCAATCAAAATTGGCCAAGTTTTCACTGTTGATTTTTCCGTTCCCGCACCCCAGACAACTCCCACGAACTTACTATACAGATTTGATTTTTGTGCAGATTTGCAGAAATATTTTTATTGACTCTGGGTTTTAATAACTGCACAGTTGCCCTACAAAGATAGGGGATTTTTTTTTATATGTTTACCTTTCATGAATACAGCTTTAATCCACTCTCCATCCATTTTTAAACTGCTTATATTATAACCCTTTAACTTTCACCTTCTGCTCTGTTTTGTTGTTGTTGTTGTTGTTGTTTGTATGTTTTTTCTGTAGAAGCCAGATGACATCACGACTTTCCACTTAGTTTCCTGTATCTTTTGGCATTCTACCTCCTTTCTTTACTTTTCTCCTCACAAGCAAATACACAGGACAGACTTGCTCTGGACATTGTTTTACATTGTATGGAATTGTTTCTGACTTCATTCTTGTCATTAAAGATAAGTTGCTTTGTCAAACTTCAAAATTTTCTTCAAAATACTTCACATTTGCAAACCATCATCTTAACTTATCACCCTTCTAAAACCAAGTCTCCTGTGTGTAAAGTATTCAAACACTGCCACACTTCAAAGCATGCAAACAGTCACATAAAATCTGTCATTATACTCCCACTGAAATTAAAGTTAAGCACCTGAAATTATTTCATTTTATAGATTAAAAAGATGTAAAGTTAAACAAGTTCCTTTTCAAATTCTCTGATTTTTTGTTATTTTTTAGTTCTTAGAACCTTAAGAGACTAATTACACATATAAAGATAGCTTTTTCATGAAGATTTGTAAAATATATGCCTCAGAGTTATTTTTTTTCCAATTCAAAATCTGTCCTCAAATACTTCTGCACAAATCCCATTAACTTTGGTACATACATCTAAAGGCAGAATTTGAAACCTGTAAAGAACTGGGTCACTGGACAATGGCAAGTCTCAAACAGAGATTTCTTTTCTGAGTTATAACAAGAGAATACTCTTCCCTCAGGCACTATGTGAACATTCCCATTTGTCTGTAAACAATACCAAACACTTGAAAATTGATAGCTAACATTTCATCCTTGCTCACACAGGATTTTTCTCTTTACTACAGCTAATAGCCATTTAGTCCTCAATGTAGCATTTGTAGCTGATGCTAGATCATCCAAGTACACCATCCCATGGGGCTGCCTCACTGCTGCTTTCAGTGCCTTGTTCATTCCAAGCTTAAAATCAGTAACTACCCACATCTTCTTGTAAAGAGTTCCTCCGTCTTTCTGTTGTTTTGTTTTTTTTTTTCAGTCTCCATGAACATGGTCAGTCATATATACCAACTCCTGCTTTGCCTCTGTTTTTTATTTAATACTTGTAATAAAATTTCTTTATCAGAATTACAGTATGCAACATAGCCACATACAAGATCTGCAAGCTGTAAAATCATTCCAAGCATGGAGATTTTTACAAACTAATTCTACATTTAATGTCTTGGTAAACCTCAGTGAAATAGTCTCAGAAGACTTCGGTCACTTACTAGAAGTGTTCTCTGCATTAACATCTCAGATCTGTATGTTGTTTCCATATAATTAGTTATATTCCATGATATACTTGTCACAATATAAAACCTACATAGCACTTCAAATCAGACCATCCTCAGCTAATCTGGCCCTTCAGGAGAAAGAACAAATCACTGTGCAGTACTCACAAACAGATTGCGAGTTTCCTTTCCATACTCACTTTTCCTAGAAAGTTCAGGTTTGTAGGAATGTTCTACATCATCAATGTCTTTCCAGAAAAAAAAAAAAAGTTACATACTAGTGACATATACTTAGTATTTTCAAAGATAGTATCACCCTTCAGATTTGTTTCTGCTCATGACTAAATTCCTACTTAGAGGACAGCCTTCTGTTATGAGCACAAGGCTTGGAATTCTAATCCAGACTATGCGACTTGGGTGTGTTACCTCTGAAAAAGTGCTTCACCTAACTTAGTCTCTGTGTCTCTACAATCTTTGTGACTCCCTCAGTTGTCTAGGGGATGCTGGGAAAATTCAAGAATACCAGATAATGTTCTAAATATTTCTATGAAAAAACCTGCAGGAAATAAACATTATTTCCATCATAGTTATATGCAAAATAAATAAATAAATAAAATATTCATACGTTAGTATTTTGTCCAAAGAAAGAGCATAATTATTAACTATTTTCAAATTTCATTAAGGTAATTCCAATTCCAGATTGCTTTTGGCACAATTCAAGTCCTCATGTCTTACTGAGTATACTTAGAGCTATACATTCAAATTTCTTCCTCTATTTCATGAAACCTAAAGACAATTAGTTAACTTTTTTCCAAACATCAGATGTTCTTCTCCTTGTTAAACTTACATCTTTGTACTGCAGTGCCAAAGCTCTTCCAATCCTCTGTATTCTAAATTAATCCATCAATTCCCTTTCCCCCATGTTTTTGCCCTTGGCAAATCACTAGCCCCAGGGGCAACTCAACAGAAAAATTCAAGATTTCACAAAACATTCAGACCTTAGCTGAAAATATCTTCCTTTCCCCTCAGCAAAAGCTTCACTGCCTGAGATGCCGTCTCCTCCACATTCTTCTCTCCTTGCTACATTTCCAGCTTCACTGCACAGCCACCGCTCTTTCACAACTGCCCCTTCCCATTCCACTATCTCCTCCATCAGCCTTCCTTTGGGCTACGTTTGTACTGTGTCATTATTTGCTGCAATCAATTTCAAATAAAAAGGATCTCACATGAAGTCTTTGGAACACTTGTTGATTTTCTAGCTGTTATCTTCTTGCTCCTTCTCAAAGGCCTACACTAATATTTTAAGGCAACAAGGGGATTTAGGTAGATTCATTCATTGCTTTGAATGGTCTCAACTCTAGACTGGAAAGCAGTAATTGAGATTCCTTAGATTTGCTCTCCTTTTAATCCTCCTTAAACATCATGAGCATAAAGTTTGTTACAAAAGTAGAGCTATGTCTCTTCAGAACTAGGGTGACACTTCAGCCACAGCCTTGCAAAGAAGCCTACAAACTATCAGCAGTTCAATTTGAACAAGCTAGACTTCCCATTACACGTAAAGTTATTCATGCACGTGTTTTCTACTTCCACTGCAAATTGCTCTTTTGAACAAAAGTGACTGCTTATCTTCAGCACTGCAGAATTCCTGAACCTACTGCCTTTTACCAAAGTTCCCTCACAGGCTGCTTTAGCACAGCATGTTGTGCATTGATTATTTTGGCATGGAGCTCCCCAGTCAATTGTCTTTCATCCTTACAGCCTACATAAAATTAGTTTTTAAAAACATGAGAAATTGTATTACATAGTATGATTGCCACGGACTACTATGTTCAAAGCTGAGCTTAAAAGGCACTTAAGCTAGAAAACCTTGCAGAGATTTTGAAGCACTCATGCAAACAGCTCTGGAAACATTCATCCCTTACATTGATCCTAGAGTGCCAAGACTTGAGGAAAAAAAAATAATCATATTTCTGCACAAATTATGGGACAAATATATCCTCATTTGAGGCACTCAAATGTGAAGATATTGGCCATTTGAATGTTGAAGCAGAATCACAGAGGTTCTTTGAAACACATATACAAAGAAAAAACAAACAAACAGACCCAGCCCTCCCTCCTCATACCTAAAGCTTTTGGCATGCTAGCACTTCTCTGAAGAGTTTGAAGAACATTACTTGGAGCTCTCTCTTTGACTTCATAGTAGCACCCATGGTAGATGGAGCTCTAGTTATCTGGGATTAGGAAGAATCATAGGGCAGCTGAAATCTAACTTGAACCAAGAACGTGCGTCTTTGTCCTGATTTCTAGAAGAGAAAGATGTAGATTACTGAATGCTGTATTCCTTGTGATGCCCAACCTGCCCAGGCTCACCACATAAAAACTCCTGATTTTAATGTCCTCTGACAACCACTGAGGAATCCATATGGAGAACTACCCACATGGAAACACTGCGTCTTGGCTCAGTTTAGGTAACTGCTCTCTTTCTGCAGTGCTTTACAGCAGGGTATAAAAGCCATGAAGGACACGCACTGTCTGGGTCCCGCCTCACCCCGTCCCCTCAGCCTGGCCCCCTCCCTCCCCCAGGCTGCGCTGCGGGCCCAGCGGCCGAGCCCCGTCAGAGCCCGGGAGGCGAGCGCCCCCCGCCCCTTCGGCCCAGCGGGGCCGGGCGTGCCTGTGGTGAAGATTTACACGTACGGCTCTGGGGCCAAGTGACGGGGAGACCCCACGGCCAGTCTCCGCAGAGGGGCCCCGACGCGGGGCAGCGGCTCCTCCCGCCCTGAGGGAGACGGGGCCGGGCCGAGGCTCCCGTCGCGCACCTGCCTCGCGCCGCGCCACAGGCCCGGCCGCCCTCTCACGGGGATGGGGAGGACCCTACCGCGCCGCTTACGCACTCTGCGCCCGACACGCTAGCACCTACGCTGCCGGCTACGGCATTTGCGCAACAGGAACCCTCTCAGGTGCAGCGCCCGCGTTGACGACATTACGGAGAATTCGTAAGAAACACTAACCTCTTTGAGGAGCTTTACGTAAGTGGCGTTCCTAGGTGCGGGCTTGGCCGCTCCTACACGCAGCTGCGGGAGCTCTCTGAACTGCTGAGAGCCCTCTCCCCAGGCGACGGGTGGGCTACGCAGATTACGCAAGGCGTAGCAGCCCCAGGTAGGAAATCGGCCGGGCCGGGCCGGGCCGAGAACCTTTACGTCAATTCCGTAAGGCTGCGCTGGCCTGCCGCGAGGGGGGAGGAAACGGCCGGTTGGGCGCCACTACGTACTTGGCGCGGCGGCCCGGCATCCCTCTACGCCGTTGGCGTAAGGCTCCCTCTCAGGTGCAGGGAGGGGGCGGGCTCACGTTGCCCGGCAGCCCTAGCCTATGGGGGCGCTGGGCGCTGTCACGTGCCGGAGCCCCGCTCGCCGCTGCGGAGCCGGAGGAACCGGACGGGGCCACGGAGCCGGGCCGGGGGCTGCGGCGGGGCCGGCGGCGAGCGGGGTGAGGCGGGCGGGCGGCGGGGA
>VXAA01006527.1:731751-778781 GCA_013399115.1 Anseranas semipalmata
CCTCCCGGCAGCGGGGAGCCGCCGCCCGCCGGCGCCGCGGCCAGGTGCCCGAGGGGAGGCTCTGCCGCCGGGCCGGCCGGGCGGCGGTCTCGTCGCCAAAAGTTTGCCCTGGCGCAGCCGCTGCCCCGCTCGGCCCCGCTGCTCGCTCGGCAGCTCCTCAGCCTCCGTGCGGCTCTCCGGGGTCCCAGGTCGCTGGTAGCGCCACAGCCTTCCTGGCTTTGAGGAAAATGTCATCGGCGTTCTGGTTCGTGGTTTTGGTTCGGTTTTGTTTTTTTTCTTTTCTTTTTTCCGGATTTGCTCTGCATCGGGTTTTGTTAATCGTGAAGCCACTAATTTTTGTGGAAGTGAGAACTTCAGACGGTGGCTGGGCAGTCGGCAGAAGGCTAGCGAGGAGAGCAAAACTTAAGTTTTGAATGGAAATAGAAACGCGCATTACCTAGCTAAATGTCTTATTATTTATTTACACAGCCCTGAAAATGGTGCTGTGTGATTACCGAAAGTAAGAAGAAAATGTCCTGCTCCAAAGAGCCTTCGTTCCAAATTCTGTGCACAGAATAGAGCATTAGAAAAAATTGTAAAATGGTGGAGTCCAGGACATGTTTGAGGTTTTTTTTTTTTAACTGTATACTACAGTTCTTTCATTTTTCTTATAATATTTAAGATACTTTTTACAGAAGACTTAGAAATTTGAAGTGGTTAAAGTGAAGAAAGACTAAAGTGGACGTTGTTGTCAGGTGGTCGTAACGTGACGTAAGGTATTTCAAATGCCCAGTTCTAAAAAAAAATGCTTGCACAACTGTAACTTAAATTAAAATAGCTTTGCTTACACAGCCATATGTTCTAGTGAGCGTTTGAAACCTGGCCTTCCAGGGTAAAGGCAGAAAATTAACCTCATCTCCTTCATTTGTGAAGAATAATTTAACATTCTTGGAAAGAATGGAGAAGAAAAGACTCTGAAAAATTGAAGATGTGATAATCATTTTTGGGAGACCCGAAGGAAGCAACTGAGGCGGCAGAGAGGGCCTGGTGTTTGCAGGAGGAAAGGAAGGGAAGATGGAAAAGTGCTGCCTATACCTGGGGAGCAGGGGAGGCCTTAAAAATACAAGAGAGAGAAGCTTTTTGGAAGGGGAGGAGAGGAAGGCCCATCGGTGTCTCTGTAGAGATTGTATTGGTCTATTCCTTTATGTGCATGCTGGTTGCTTGTAGCCTCTCAAAAAGCAGAAATGTTCTCCAAGAATTTGAATAGTCCGCCTCTTAGATGGACCATCAAAAATGGGTAAAGGATGGGTTGTAGTTATTTCCTGCTAGTGTGGAGAAGAAGCAGAAGGCCATGTCAGCACACGGGCTGGCTGTAACTTGTACTACGTTCTTGGTCATTTTTAGGAAGCTGGACTCTGGAAGTTCTTGGCAGGTGTCATTTTTTCTGTCTCTGGAATGTTTCAGTTGTTTTCCTCTGCTTCATGTTGGTGTAGAATGAAGGGAGAGATAGGGAAAAGAGTGGGTACAGATTGCTAATAGTAAGGTTTTAATAATTTCTGTTTTCTGTTTCTCATTATCTTGTCATTGATAGCACGAGTCTAGTGCTGTTTTTGCATTCCTCGTAGAATCTTTTGTCCTGGCAAAGTTTCCTATTCCTGTATTTATAAAAGGGCTGTTCATCCATACTAGTCGTTATTATTGAACTGTTGACAATATTGTTGTTTCTTCACAAAGAGGATGCTGATGAAGCACCAGTTCTTGCTCCAAAGGCTTCATGGGCTAAATGCAAGGTAGGAATCTAGGACTGAATTTCTTGGGGACCTGGAGGAAGATTCTATCTAGAAGTCCTTGTGTTTGGGGGAGCCCCAGGTGGTGCCTGGTATGAAGGCTGCTGAATCCAGCCTCATGGCTTGTCCTAGAAAATGGAATTCCAGATGCAATTGGTTTCATACCAGCAGCAACCAGAAGCAACTGAGAAGAAATGGTAGGCAAGTGGAGAGGTGTAACACAAGGTGGGCCTCGTGTGCAGATCCTTAAAAGAGAGAGTCTTGAGCTAGCTAAGCAGTCGTATAGAAAGCCATTGGGAAGAGAGGAGCAGAGGGCAAAAGGCATGCCTTCCGTAAACATTGGAGGAGAAGTTTAAACTCTGGTGGATATACAGATTTTGGGAACCCTGGTTTCTAGCATGTAAGCAGAGTCTTTTCCATGAATGTTCATTCAGTAACAATGATGCTTAAGATTGCAGAGCTCTTTTCTTCTGAAACACTCAGTGTTCCTCAGAGATCTATGGCTGGGCAGACATTTTTTTGAACTCATCTAAAAAGCGAATCCTGTTGGGGGGAGGAAGAGAGGAAAAAAAGGGGGGGGGGGGGGAGAAAAGGGGGAGAAAATAGAAACTAGTCCAGACTGCTTCATGTTGGGAAAAGGCCTCAGTGTAGAATCATAAAAGCTGCACTTTTTCCACGTTGCTTTGGAAGCAGCTGAACTTTGTAACTTGGCATGTAAATAGAGCTCTTTGAAGAGCACGTCCATGGCTGGAAAGAAGGGAGAAGGAAATGCCCTGGCTGGTTAACAAGCTTATGAGTGCATAAAAAGCTACTGTGAGCATGCTCACTGAGGTATCTGTTAAAACATACAAGAGAAGTTGGCAGTCTTGTCCTTGGTTGTGGCGATGTACGTAGGCAAGCTGGCCACTTCTAGGTGTAAGTGTAAACATGGAACTGCGAGAAAGTGCAAACAGTTTGAGTACTTCTATAGACTGGGCTGGATGAGGGAGAGTACTTGGGGCAGTTGAGAGGAAGCATCCCCGAAATGCGTCGGCTGTCTGAGAGAGGTGCTGGGAAGGTGAGAAGGCTGAGGCGGTCAGTGCCTCGCTGGGCTGGCTGGCAGCTGTTGGTGAGTTAGGGTTTAAGGTGAGTGTGGCCATGCCAACAGAGGACTTTAGCATAGCATTTTGATTTCTGTAACTTATTTTGTATTGAGGTCAGGGAGAGAACATATGTATGAGGAGCACTTGGCTGATGTAGTGTCCTGGATTTGCTATAAACTGAGCAATATTGGCAAGTGAAGGTTACTTTACTGCTGTATATGCAGCAGCCATGAATTTAAAGGGAAAAATCTGTTTAAAGCATTTTAAAGGGAAAATCTTGTTTAAAGCACAGTGAAAATTACAGTTACAGATTGAAATAGCAGAAAAATGCAAATCTCCAACATCTCTATAGAAATCATAGTTTTACTATGTATGTTGTACTTGTGATGTGCATTTGACAAATAGAAACTTTGTACCTCATATTAAAGGAAAGAGAAGCTTATGCTGCCCTACCTGAAAATATTTGCTTATATTTGTATTAAAAGCAGTGATTAATACAAGATCAGAGACAATATTTTTTCAGGTGTACTTTTGCATTTCTTGGTAGTTGTGTAGTTTTTCCTTATTTTGTGCGAGTCTTTCACGGAGCAAGGATGACAGAAAACATAGTGGCACATGCACTGGGTCAACTCACAGGCAGATAGTGTTTCTATTTAACTTTTTCAAAAAACTTTAAATTGATGTCCCTTTAAGAAAAAGCATGCATAGGGATTGTTACAAATAATACAAGTGAGTTAAACTTCTTGCACTTTGGATTTTTGGACTTTATTTTGTAGCTAGATAACCTTATATTTCTAGTCCTCTTAGTCTAAACATCATTTGGTTTGCAATGCATATACTGACCTTTCCATTAATTTCCTATGCTGCAGTATAGGAACGTAGACAAGGTGCTGGTTATAGGAGAAACGTTACAAAAAACTCAGAGTATGTGGTTTGTTCTGCTGCTACTGAAAGGTATGTAAAGCATGGTGCTGGGCTGCTCTGTCCCTCCTTCTGTGCCAGCTAAAAGCAAGAATTGAGACTAATCCTACGTGTGGATTTTTCCGTGCAGCCGAGCGAGGCTGCTCTGTTACTGGGCCATCTGCGCATTTGCTGATTGGTTTCTCGAGTAGTAAAGGCCATGGATTATTAAAACCCATGCCCTCATTGTTTTACTTCATTGTATTTTTCTATAGCTAAGCAAAATTTTCGCTTTCATAGTAAAATGTTTTCTTAACGTGCTGGTAAACTAAAGGTGTCAGTGGATGTTGAAGAGGAACAATCTTATGAAATCCAGTTGCTAACCCATTTTAGGAGATCTCTTGGATTAAACTTAAATGATCCTGCTGCATGGGTTGATTTAAAGCAGTTCTCTTATGTTGTGGCTTGGCATACTATTTAAGAGCCTCAAGATGCTACTTGTGATTGACATAACAAAATGTAAATTATATGCTGTTTTACTAGGCTCTAATTTATCTGTCGTAAGGTTTGTGTACCAATAGTACTAAGCTCTTTTTACAGCAATGTTTCTCTTCCATTTAATATCTGCATAGGGGAATTAAATTACTCTTAATTGTATGCTTAAAAATAAAATAAAATTGGGGCATGTCTGGCTATCACAGTAAATTAAATTTTGCTGCTTCACATTATTATTGTGCATTTACTTTAAATTGACTTTATTGAAAAATTAAATGTTTGAATATCCAATTGGGAACAACACTTGCTAGTGGGTAATCATGAGATGTCACAGAACCTGGAGAAATCTTAGAAAACATAATCCATTAAGATGTTAGACTTTAAACTTCCTGATATAGTTATTGCTGCAAGAAGTGAAACAACAATTGAAGCTGAACTTGACATTTGACTTAACAGTAAATGAACTCAGTGGTGAGGAACTGCCATTGCCTCTTAGCCATTGTCCCATAGTAGGAGCAGAAAAGGGCAGGTTGATTTGGGAGGCCTTTACTTCTCTCCTCCCTCTGATTTGTGGGAGGGGAGACACTTTCGCTAAGTGCATTTCTTGTTTGACTTGTAATACAGCAAATTTGAGTGTTTGCAAAGTGTTTTAAATGTTGGGCCCTGAGGTGTCTTTAGTATTCTCTTGAGCCACAGGTATGATGTTACATGTGGAAATGTTTCTCCCCAACTATTGCATTAATTCAGTTGATTGTAACCCTAAACAGTCTTCCCCTAATCATAGCTCCCAGCTGGCAGTGTCTGCCTTCCTGGAAAAGCATAAATGGACTACAGGGGAGCTTGAAGCTCAGACAGATGCTGTGTGGAGCTGGTTTGGGAACAACATTCTAGAAACGAGCTTTGGCAAAGCAGTCGCAGAACATGGAGGCTGAGGAGACTTGAGGCTTGGGAGCAGGATCTTCATGGGCACACAGCACTGCTGATCGTGTCTAGTGAGATTTCTCTGCAAAATGGTTTATCCTGGTGGCAGTGATAGTATGAAATTGATTTTTTTTTTTTTTNTCTTTAGCTGTGGATTTTGTAAAGTCACAGAGTTAATCTTGGAGGAGGCATGAAAAATTTTACTGTTTGTTGCAGGGCAACTTAACCCTTTCCATAAATATGATATCTCTCTTGAATGTTCTCATCTTTGTTCTTTAAAAAGAGCATCCAAAATTCAGCAAGGAAACAAACCAGCATGCTGCATTCCACTGAATTTAGTTGCAGTTGTTGAAATGAGTGAAGCTTTTAAAATTGCTAGCTGGTATGTACAGGAATAAAGAAGGTATTTGACTTGAACGGCCAGTCTTTTTACAGCCTGCTTAGCAAGACCTTGGGTGGTTGTACTAAACATGCCAGCTGGACATTGGATGAAAGTCTACAGTTAAGACTGTACAAATCAGTCCATTTCAAAAAACAAATTACAGCTTGTACTAAAAAGAAAAAAGGTATTTGATTTCCCTGTGATAAGAGATTCAGCTGTCAAGAGTGACGCTGGTTCTGTGTTTCTGCTACAGTACTACAGTATGTAGCATGGTGATAAAGGGTCCAACTGCGTAACCTTATGGATGTAAAATGAATAGAATTTGGTTGTGGATGTTTTTCTTAACCCTAGAAACAAGTAACATGTTATTAGTCGGTCTGAAAGTGCTGACTAATGTGTGTTAACATTTAATCAGTTTGGAGCTAAATTTAAGGAACAGCTGTTTATGTTGTTAATGATGCGGTCCTAGGCATGGCCCGGAGCTGGGGCGAGGGCAGCATCCCGTAGTGCTCCGCAGCCCCGCCAGCCCGGAGGGGTAGCAGCCCCACAACCCGTGGGGCTGGTTTTTCCAGCTGTGCTGTGCGGAAGCCATGCGGTGTTCTGATAGGCATGTACCTGATGCTGAATCTGGGTGAAGACATCAATTTTGCAGTATGAAAATAAGAAGGAAAATTAGTCATTCCTATTTTTGATGCTTCTGTGCTGTTGAAGAGGCAGGTCTTTGTGTATGGAAACCTTGCTTTTTCTCTGGCTTTGGGGTGCTATGGTTTGCTCTGGCCCTCTACAGGCTTAGAACTTTGCTGCTTTCCCTATCTACTTTGCTTAATTTCTGTATGTATAATGTGGTAACTTTTGAATGTTTGCTTAAATGGAAAGGACTCTGGAATAGAAGGGCGGAGTTGTAGGGGAACAGTGTGTGTCCTCAGAGAGCGAGGTACCAGAGAATACAAGAATACACTCAGCCGCTGGAGATCCGTGGGCTGGGGTACATC
Organism: Anseranas semipalmata; assembly: GCA_013399115.1. Lineage (NCBI taxonomy): Eukaryota > Metazoa > Chordata > Aves > Anseriformes > Anseranatidae > Anseranas > Anseranas semipalmata. Next base: position 738,290 of record VXAA01006527.1, read on the forward strand.
GGGAGAAGTAGGGAACACGGAGCTCCAAGTAAGAGAGTTGAAAGGAAGGGTTGCAGGGAATCCATTAAAAAGGATATGGAAGACTACAAGGTGCTTGTAGAGAAACCTGAGGATTGCAAAGTACTCATAAAAATCTAGGAGGCTTTTTTATCCCCATAATACCAGATGTTGTGGTAGGTGTGCACCCCTGAGCTGAGGCTGGACTGACTTTAGAGTAGATTATTAAGAGAAATTTCAGGCTGAATTTTACTTTACTATGGAGGTGGATTCTAGAAACCTGACTGGCTATTTTATTTTTTTAGGAGTTGGACTTAATGGTCCTTGTGGGTCCCTTCTAACTCAGGATATTCTGACTTCTTGGCTTTTTGTATAAAGACATGACAAGTGTGCCCAGGTGGGGTCTTCTGTTAACGTAATACTTTGGAATACTTCAGATGAATGTCAGTTGTGCAACTCCTCACCCTGAAATGAAGAGAGAGAAGAATTTTCTCTGGCCTCAGTTCTAGGCTTCTGCAGTTACTTTCCTGAGCAATAGGTGCAGTGAGAACTGGAGTTTCCTTGGTTTTTGTTTTTCTTTAAGTAAGCTAGACTGAAGTCCTACCTGAGCTCCTATTGGAGCTAGTGGCTGGATTCTAAGTGAAGGAGCTTGAGCTCATCTTAGTTGCTTCATGGAGACTTATGACATCGCTAAACTGAGAAATGAGATCTTGGATGTAATCTTGGATATCTGCTGGAGTTACTTGGTAAATGCACATGGTACAGAGTGAGAAAATTTGGATATCTGCTTCTCTTCCACTTTCAATCCTAATCTCTTTCCCTTTATGCTGATAGCTGGTTTGGGTTAACAGAAGATGAGAGGAAAACAGAAGCGCCTAAAACCTGATTTCTCCCCACCACCTGCTTTGTAGACGTCAGGTTCTCAGAGTGCTCGTCATCTTTTTGGAGAGCTAAGTGTTAGAGTAAGCACCTATTTAATGTCCTAATGCTTCATGATCTCTTGATTTGATGTCTTGATAATTGGATTTAACAAATAGATTAGGGCTTCTTTGGTTACCCAGTCATGCTGTCCAAGTATGTAATTATATAGAGACTTAATTTGCTTCTTCAAAGTAATCAGCTATGCCATTTGGATGACCTTAAAGATGGGCAGCTGCACCATTGAGCCTCTGTGGATTTGAGGTGTACCATCTCTTTTGTACGGTAACCGGCGATGTTGCGTTGTGTGCATCGCGCTCAAGCCCAGGAAAATTGTGAGCGTTCTTTCTAAAACTGGAAATTGGTAAAAAGCCCAGTGAGTAAACTCTTCAGAACCAGGCACAGAGCAACACTTATCCGGTGTAGAAGGTCTGGGGATTAAACTGAAAGTATTGATTATGGGAGCATTTGGCTCCTTTTCAGGTTCTGCCATGGATTCACCACATGATTTCATTTCTTCATGTCTCAGGTTCCTCTTTAAAGACCTGAGATGTTTCCCTCTGTCACAAAAACTGTTTGTTTAAAACCACTAATATATGTGCTTGGGTAAATATGGTGACAAGTGTTCTAGAAAAGCCAGGAAGAAAGGCAAACACTGGGAAGGGGGGTTGGAGACAAGGCTGATAACTTCTCTGCTTCTGGTGGGTGAGGGTGAAATTGGCGGCTGCCAAAAATATGAGCTCAGACAAGTAGCTTGTTCTGCTTGGAGCCCACATCTGCACACACCTCCCCATCTCTACAGATGGCCAGGAGGCTGAAAAGAGAACACAGATGTCTAAATCTGTGTAAGAGAAAAGAATCATGACTCCCACCTTGAAGGCGAATAAGAACCTCTTGTAACTGGGGTATTTTTGACAATTTAAAAAGTTTGGTTGAATTTTCAGTCTTAGCAAATTACATGAAACCTGACACTTTGTCGCTTCTAAATATACAAGTTTTACATCGCTTTGTATTAAAAGATGGCTGGCTGGAACTGGACTCTATTCCTTTCAAAACTATCCTGCTAAGGAATAAATTTGATTTAGAACACTTCTTTGCATGCTTATGCTGTAACAATTTATCAATACAATAATTTTCCATTTTAGATTTCACAGTACTGCACGTTTTAGAAAAAAAAAAACTGTCACCATCTAAATAGTGACGGTACTGTGAAACAATCATCATAAAAGGCACAAAAATAAACTATTTTCTTCCTTATGTTTCTTTTCTACTAACAGTAGTGTGGGAATAAGATTGTAATATTTTGTGGGTTGATTATTTCCCTACCATCTGCTTTATCTTTGGGGGGAAGTTAGTCATTTTCCTCTATTAATGGGATATAGGATATGGTTTAGACTAGGTAGCTGGGAGTCAGCATTATGTAAGTAGTGAACTCTTGACCAAAAGACTGTTTTTGTGGATGTGGCCTTGTGTAATAAACCAATAATAAGAGTAGTTTACAAAGTGCATCTTTGGCAGGTCTCCGATTAACTTTGCAGATAGTGATTGAACACTGAATGCTCCTGAAGTTTGACCATATATTGTTCCTCCCTCCACAACCAGAACACTGAAGAACCTGAAACTGGAGACTTCCTGACTCTTTCAAAAACAAATGAGCAAGGCTATGTTTAATTTCTTGCTATGGGTCAGGAGCCTGAGCTTCATGCCAAGTTTCAGTGAGAAACAAAATAGGACTGCAGAGTTGAGGGGAAAAAAAAAAACTCTTGCAAAAAGGGCTTGAACAGGACTACCGATAAAGCTACAGATCTGAGGAACTGTGACTTCTTTAATAAGATTCTTAAAAGGGAAATGAGTTGTGGCCTGCCTTTAATATTATTCAGTAAATTACAGTTCTTAGCTGAAAAACTTACGAAGTGTGTAAGTGCAATGTTTCAGGCTACTTAATATGGATTCCGCATTAGTGTTGGAATAACTGCATGTTACAAATGAATCTGCTTTTTCTGTGTAGTTGGATAGTAACATACCTCTGTTTTGGTTTCCGTTGAGAAGTTTCCAAGTGTGCTTTTAGTAATGCAACATAAGCATAGTGTCATTGTCATAACAGCATTCCACCCTTGGTGAGGAGTTGCAGCAGCACCGTACGAAGGTGCCATTGGATATTGGCCTTACAGGATATCGGTCATTCTTGCAGCACCATGTCTACAAAACTTTGTGATGGCTCTGTCAAGTTCCAAGAAATTTTGGAGGACAGCGAGTGTGCTGAAAGAATGTTACAGTAGAAGAGAAACAGGCAAATAGAGAGCGGAGTTAAGCTGATTTGGATCAGTAAGTTGCCTGTTGGAAGGTAGAGTCCAGATGAAACTGTCAAAAGTTCCTTTGGTATTTTGAGTATCCATTTACTACTGATGCTTTTGCAGTTACTGCAGTGTTTGAATACCATGCTGGTGCTACTGCAGTTGCTGAAGTTGGCTCAGGCTGTCTCCTTGCAGTTCTTCCTAGCAAGAGCTGCTTAAGGAGAGCTCATCTGGGCTTGGGACTCAGTGGTACACTTACTGTTTTCTTTCACACTGAGATCTGTAATCTTTATTTTAATGTAACCCCCTTGGCTACGTTCTTTTCTTTTGCTCATAAATGTTTGATCTGTATGTGGAACTTGCCGTACTCTTGTGCTAGAAAAATAAAGACTTGCTTTCTGTTTGCGCTGGGCACTACTGATTTGCAGGAGTCGACTGGTTTTACTGCCAGCTTTAGCAGGTGCACTGTGTCTGAATGAGGCCTCTTTACCCCCATCGCACAGTACAGTAGCAAGTCTCATGCTCAGGACATAGAAGATTCAATTTTGGCTGAGAGCTGAGGAGTACAGGGATTTGCTGTACTTCCCCTCTTTCCTTTTCCTTGTTCTGTTTCTATTTGTGCTTCTCTTGTGTTTACAAAGTTTGGAATATTTCCTGAAAAGACTGTGTGTGTGTGTGTGTGTGTGTGGCATTTGCGTTGGTAGACTGGATAATAACTGGATAATATGCATGCATAAATTATATTCCTAAGTTTTCTTCATACTTCAAAATGTTGGAACAGATCAGAAAACTGTCATCCTTTGCACTCTAAAAGGACTCTGTAGTGTTCATTCATAGAAGCATGTAGAGAGAAGGTTGGTGCTGTGGAAAAGGTTGAAAAAAGTGCTTTTTGGCTACTCTTGTTGAGAAAGAAAAATCTCTTCTAAGTTTGTCTTGGGGTTGCAAAAGGTTGCTGCTCTCTTCCTCACTTGTAAGGAGTGGGAGGTTGGAGGGAAGGGGGAGAGCAGGCAGAAGTCGTGTGGGGCTGGCTGGGGCCTGTCCACTGTGCCCACGTGCTGCAGGAGCGCAGGACGGGTTTGCCTTGCTCGTCCCCATGGCTGTTGAGCACTGCGGCCCAGGAACAGCTTGCAGGTGTTCAGCACAGGAGCGCTGAAAACAGGGGAGCTGCAAGGCCTGGCGTGGGGGCAGGAGACGAGCGAGGAGCTCTTGCAGCTCTCTCTGCAGTGCTCTGCTGGGCAGGAGGGAAGATCGCTTGCCCAGAGAACCGCTTGTGCAGAGCGCGTGGAGCCGAGGGGAAGCGGTAACTGTTACGCATGTTTGCTTTTCTTTTGTTTGTTTCTTAGGCGCCTAAGAGATGTTTTTAGAAGGAGGGTAGAGTCGCATAACAAATAGAGATGAAAAGTGGCATTTTGGCAGAGTTGGGCTTCTTGTAGGGATCGTCACAGTGAAGAGATGCTCTTGGAGGTGTGTGATTTGGGTACAGGTAGGGGAAGTGAAGTGCTGACATCCACCCTTCTGGGCATCCAGGAGTTTCTGGTTTCTTTTTTTGGTTTGTAAGAGAGGTGCTGACAGGCCCTCTGTCCTTTTTGGTTGATTGGTTTGGGGTCTTACAGATGGCCAACTAACACCTGGTGTGAAGGCTGTTGTTGTTTTGTGTTGAGAGAGGAATGAGCTCCCTATCCTCTGTAGCCTGCTCCTGTGCCGTGCAGAGCTTTAGAAATGCCAGGTGGCAAAGCCAGCTGCCTGATTCTTCTGCAGTGTACTCCACGGTGACCACAGACTGCTGCAATCTAGGATCTGCACTGGCCTTTTGGTTTTTTTTTTTTTTTTTTTTTTTTGTGACTGTAGCTCATTTTGTGAGATTTTGACAGTCCTATTTTCTTTTTCTTTTTTTCCCGAATCGTGGATGCTTCACAGTGAACCAGCCATCTCTCTCTGGTGGGACTGGTAGCAGTGGGTCTGAAAACGGTTGCTGGCAGTCTGAGAATGTGCCACGACTTGTTGGTTTGCACATGGCAAAGGCTAACTGCTTTAAGGGCTCAGAATTCTTTGAGGCCTAAACTAGTGTGTTGATGATTTGGCTAATATGAGAAATTAGTTGGTTTTTTTTTTTTTTTTTTACATATGTGTTTTCTGTAGTACTTGCATTTCTTTGTTTTCCTTTTTTTTTTTTTTTTTCCTAGCAAAATCATGGAGACAGGGTAAAACCCAACATTGCATACTGTGTCTCTATTCTCTCAGGAATGCACTTCAGTTCACATCTTTGCTTGAAAAACTGTTTATTCCTTCTGCAGTGAACTGGTTATTAATAAGCTACTTCTAATCACCCTTCCCCCACTGAGCAGTCAGTGGTTTTGTAGCTTTGTAATTGTGGGGTTGGTGTTTGTGAAACAATTATGTACATCTATGGGACATTATTGCTCTCCTGTTCTAAAGGAGACAACTATCCAACTTCTATGCCATTTATCTTAATCTCTTGTTTTACCTCTTGATTGCTGAATTTTGAAAGAAAAAAAATGGTGAAACCATCCACGGCCCTATGGGAGATAAGTGTCTCCCAGCATGACCCAGGGAAAACATGCTTGCAGTTTTATTCTGGAACATAGCCTGCATATTAGCTGTAAAAAGTAGTAGCTAGGTATTTAGGATTGTTTTGAGGTAACCCGTGGTGCCCTTTGAGAACTCGCATTTTTTCTTCTGTCTAGTAGGCCTCGGTGTGTCTCTTGGTGTTGCACACATCATGTTTCTCAGACTCTATTTTCTATCCCAGGTAAGGGAGACTTGAGGTAGAGGGTAAGACAGGGACCTTCCCATCAAGGAACACTATGCTGAGGGATGGTGCTGTGAGCATAAGAATCTCCTTGCCCGTGCCCCTGGAACATGGAACTGTCCTGTCAGAAATACCAGCCCCAGGTGGTATTAGTATGTCACCCATCTCTACTTTGAATGTAAATTGGCACCAAAAATACTCTGCGCTGCAGAGATCTTCTGAAGAACAATTGCAATGGTCGAATGCTTCCATCTGTTGAAAGGTAGTTGCCTGTCAATGCATCAACTTCGTGTGTGCTTTTCCAGGTGACAAAAACAGGCAAATCATAACAAAAGCAGCAGTTGCTTCTTTCCTTCCTTCTCCCAGCAGTGGTGCTAGGAGAGGAATTTGGAGAGCCTTTAAGGTAGGTGTCGATAGTGCACAACTTTTAAGAAGTTGAGCCTTTTGTCTCTAGCAGAGTTTCTATGTTAGAAGTTGGTAACAGACCTGAGAAGTGAACATGATATGCTGGTAGGTTCCTACTGCTGACTTTGAAGTTATTCTTGGAAGGCTTATGCAGTGAAGCCCTAAATGTATGTCCATACTTACAAGAAGCAGCATTTATAAAATATAAACTGAAAATTTATGAGATAAATGCCCCAGTTCTGGGGCAAGGGGGGCTCCTGCCCTCATATTTGCAGTTATCAGAGAACATCTTTTTGAGCTCAAAATCTGTGAGAAAGCAGGACAATGATCCTTGAATGACAAGGAGTTTTTCTGTGTTTTGTGTCTAATGTCAATACTGACTTGGACTCAAATTGTTGAGTGTGCCTGAAATTAATTTTCTTCAAAACCAAACCAATATGCTGGAACTTGGTGTCCAGAGTGAGACACTTGATGCTAAGGAGTGGTTTGCTTTATAGAATGGGGCTGCACAGCTTCCCCTTACCTTGCAGAATGGCTCAGGTCCCTTGCTAGTGTCCTGAAATGTTCTCATTTTTTTGGCTTCTGTTCTTCCTGAGAACAGACTGTGTGCCTCTTGCTGCCTAACAAAAGAGGGACTCCTTTGTCCTCTTTTGAAAAAGACACGAGGTCTCTGAGTCCATGTCAGTCTGACTTTCCAAAGAGCGGAGTGCTCAAAAAATCTGATGTCTGAAAATAGGACACGTTCTGGATTAGATTCCTGAGATTAATCACACCACATTCAGATATTGAATTGCTAATTTGAATCTCATGAATCTGCAGGTAATTGTTGTCAAGCATTTACTATGACTGTTTGCCAAGCTGGCCTGCAAAGGATGGCTCTGGTCCTATGAGGGAGAGATTGAATAGCAAAAGCAGCCAGCAGTGCAGTGTCTATTCAAACTAAACTAAAGGATGGAAAGCTAGGGGGGGGNTGTGTATGGTAAATGCAAACCTAATTTATTTTCCAAGTCATACCATAGATTTACAATGGCATTGGGAAAGTCACTTCAGTCTTTGGGGGATGGGGTCTCTCCTAAATGCAAAGAGTGTAAAATTTATACCTGTTCCAGGGATCGGAGAAGTAATGTTTATGAACTGCTGGGAAATTCTTGTGTGTATAGCTAAGTTCTGATAGCGTTTTGCTCTCTAACAAAAAAGCACTTTGAAGCTTCATACTGCAATCAAAATGGAAGAGCTTATTACATTTTAGTCTCTGTTGTTAAGCTGAAGCTTACTATCCCACAGGTTAGCAATGGAACACTGGGTAGTACTGTCTGTTTACCAGTAGGTGGAGAAGTAATGACCCCATATTTCTTTAGTTTGTAACCTCTGAGCTGTTTCATTCAATTTATTGTTCATGCTGTTGCAAAAAAAACTTAATCTCTTGAATGGCAGCAGAGAGTGCTAGTAAACTTGCAGGGACTGCCAGTTGCTTCCACAAAACAGCTTGGTGACACCTGCGTGCTTTGGTAAGTACCTACTTGTGGGATTTAAGAATGAAATCGGTGTAGAAGTGCAATATATTCTCCCCATGGTAAATGGAAAAAAATTACCGCAACCACTTTGAATTAATATAGTTGTGTAAGTAGTGTTGTTCAGCAAGCTATGCTTTTACTGCCATGGAGCTAACTTTGATTCCTCTATTAGCTTTTAATTTTCATGGTATTTTTCCAAGAAGAAAAAACACTGTACTTAAGCTTTTTCTCAGCACAGAGATAAATGGAACATCTCTGTCACTTGTCTGAAACCATGTGTTGAAAGGCATGATTTTTTCCTAACAGTTCTGCAGAGTAATAGAACAGGATATGATTTGGATTACAGAAGGCACATGCTGGGTCAGTTTAAAGTCTGCCAACTCCTAATTTGCAATTTCTAGAAAATTTAGAGTAGAAACATCTGAATGCCTGCAGAAATCATCATTCTAAATTTAACTTGCAGATTTTGTCTCAGTAAAGCATGAAACTGTCTGGTAGTATTTGTCCACTGAATTCTAGGGACTAACCTTTCGTGCATTGAGAGTTCTGCATAGGTAGAAGTAGCTATAACGACAGCATTAGAATCTGAAATTCTTTTACGCTAGAAGTGTAGTTTTTGACTGTAAAAACTAAGGAGATTCTTTGTGCTCTCAGGATTAGAGTTCAGTGTTCATGTCCCTCTGGTTCTTTTTGTCTTTGCCATGGCATCCTGTAATAATGATGGTATTGTGACATGGGCGCAGATTTAAACAGATGGCTAAGCAGGTAAGAAAAACATTAAGACTGTAATATAGCTCTGTCATAACTTCTGACTGAGGGATTAAAGGTGTTGTATCCTATTGCCCGTCTTACGAGAAATACCATTGATTTATAAAGTAGCTGTTTTTCTATTCTGGTTTTGATCCTGTCCTCTGCATCTTGATCTGTGCACTCCTACACTGACATGTTGTGGCTTTCCAAGTGCACCTTTTCTGAAAAAGAAAAGAAATCTTCACGGTTGCTTTTGGGAACAGCAAGTTTCCTGTTATCGGGGGAAACCAAAGTGGCTAGACACAAAATACGGTTAATGACCCCAAATAAACAAACTTAGATTGTTTTTCTCCGGTCTTTCCCCTGATAGCAATTTCAAGCGCTACTTCTAGCAGCTATAGTGTATAGAGGGGACTTTGGGGAGAAAGTGAGATTTTTGTTGTTGTAAATCGATCTTCCTGTAAAGCTGAGAGCATTTTGAGTGCTGCTATTGATTGCACAGTCTATTTGCTTCCCTCAGAGAAAAATGGGCATGTACCCTCTTTTACATTGGCTTGCAAAAGCTTGCTATCATGCGGTTCTGTTTCCTAATCTGGATGTCATCTTATTAACCTCCACAAACTCACTGAAATGCAGGTTCCTTTGGCTTGTGGCAAGCAAGTTGCCTCCAAGGCACTGGTGTTGGTCATAGCCTTCTATTTTGCTGTTCAGAGGTGTTGCTTAATGTTGAGAGGGAGAACAAGGTAGCATGGTGGTTACGTGATCTAAGGAAAATGGTGGTGAATGACAAAGATGGAGGGAGCCCTCTGTTAATGAAGGAAGAACGAGGAGGGTGTTTCATGCTGTTCTGAGTAGAGCAGCACACTGGAGGTGACATTATCTATGAAGAGAGATTAAATGAATTCATAGCGCTATATGAAATTAAGGAAAACAGACCAAAGCAACAAAGTTGTGTCCATGTTCTTACAATCACAACCAGGTGGGGTTGGTGGACTTATGCTGATAGCTCCTTGTTTTTTCAGATTTTTTATTTGAAATTCAAAAGACAAGAAAAAGATTGAATGTAACTTCTCAAGTTCAAGATCAATTATTTGTGTTTTCCAAAGACATTAGAGAATATAGTGCTACAGACACTTAAGATATATCTTAACTTTTTAAATTTTGATACCCTGTGAAAATAAGCAATTGTGGAATTCAGTACTCATCTCATGAAGTTCCTAAGGATAAGATTGACAGATACAACTTATTTACACAAGGAGAAATTAATTTTGCAACCTAGCTATCATGAGTATTGCCATCACTGGTCTCTGCAAAAGTTATCTTTTGTTTTTTGTTTTTGTTTTGTTTTTGCATAGCTGTACTGTGTTGTGCTAACTGGAGAGAAGAATAGGACTTCCTGAACAATACTTTGTAGTAAGATGTAAACAGTGTGCTTAAGTTACTAATGTCAGACTGAGTTCTTTCTTTGCCATCTAATGCGGATGTGGCATTGGTTTTTATTTTCATCATGGGTATTGTTGCTAGCTTTCATGCCTAAATAAACTAATTCAAATCTGTTGATAGGTTTATTGTGCCTTTGAAGTAAATAATTACATTCTGAGGCTGAAAGGAGATGGCAGCCAGGGTACTCTTCCCTAGAGAGATCTCCTCAGTTGCTTTCTGTCATAGAGGTTCTTGCGCTATGTTTGGAATCAAGTTTGGTAACTTCTGCCTGGCAGGTGGTGTTTGCTCCCACTCCGAATGCTTCCATTGCGAACACCGCTGCATTGATTTTGAATACTGTTTGTTTGGGTTTTTTTTGTTGTTGTTGAAAATCTCCTCGTCCCCTCTTTTTATATGTGAATGACTTAAAAATCAAGTCAGTCCTGGGGAAGATGTTCATGAACTAAGATGCAGGCTGTCTCGTAGCTGCAGGTGCTGCGCCTGCCCAGGGTGCAGTGAGCCCTTGAGGCTGCAGACCTGGTGGTGCAGCAGCGGGCAGGGCTCTGCTCCTTGGGGCTGCTCAGACTGTCGGGGTCATAACGCAGCTTGGCAAGGGGAGGCTTTTGTTTCCTTAACGGCCTACAGTTATAACTACAGTTTTTGTTTTAAATGCTTCTGTGGCATTCCATATTGTGACACTGAGCTTCAGGCTTCCCTAGAAATAATGATCTAAGACAAAGAAGAATACTGAGACAATGCACGATAACAGAGAAGCAGGCTGAAAATAACAGGATTGGAGGGATGTGAGCTTGTGAGGAAAAAAAAAAAAACACCTTGAAGCTTTTAGTAATCTAGAGCCTTTGACAAGACGTTATTTGACAAAATAGCTAATGATACAGAAAGTAAAAATGTGAACTTGTTTGGTTGTCAGAGTGGAACTAGGACATGGTCAAGCCTGATGGCAGATGCATATTGGCAGAGAGCACAAGAGCTCTTTGCACAATACTGCCAGAGACTAACAGTCTTGTCTTCCAAATTCTTGTAAATCTTCTCTCTTTTAAAAAAAAAAAAAAAAAAAGTCAGTGAGGCAGCAAGACTGACATACTAGAAGATGCATTTAAGTGGAGAGTCATGAATGTTTAAACTGGCTAATGCGCACCGTATCCAGCGTGAATTTGCAATATTGAAAATGCCAGCTTCTTCGTGTGTTGTCACTGGGGACATCAAGGAGGAAATTCCAGAGGAGAAACTGTTGCTTAAATTTTGCTATTAGGAGTTGCTGGGATTTTAATCAGAACAGCATTTATTCTTAAAAACTTCTTAATCCTTTGAAATTAAAACTTTATGTAAATATTAGAAAAATACAGGTCTCAAAGCTGTCTTAAATATAGTGTTTCATTGTGTTATTTGTAAGAAAGAATTAGTAAATGTGTATTATTTACAGCGCAGAGGTTTAGGATCTGTGTTGCTCCTTCATCTTGCAAATTGCCGAGATAGGTATTAGCTTGAGACACGGAGCAGGGATCACCGAGTACAACAAACGTGTTCTGCAACATTAGTGCTTGAGTGTTTCTGTGGATTTTCAGTGGGATTTGGCTTGAGGGAGCAGCCCCTAACTTTGGTTACACTTACCAACAAAAAACCACCAGTCTTATTGCTAGGTTTGGTGTTTGTCTTTTAGCGGTGCCAGCTGCAGCTGATCCATACCTCAAGCTCTCTGTATCGTTGCTCTTGTTCAGCAGAACATTTTGGGTTGGGTGCAAATGGAAAGCTGATGCAGGAGCTGTTCAGGAGCTCTTGCTGTCATACTAAAGAGAGAGGCAGATAGTATATTGTAAATGATCGGTACGTGCTGCTGAATTTGTGAACATATTGCTGGGCTGTGCTTCTGTTGTATAGGAATTGGTAATGTAGACAAGACACAGTAACAAGGACATGGTGCTTCAGAGCATCCAAGTAGAAAATTTTGCATGGTTCTTCTATGGTCTAACCTGTTAATGAAGGAATTAGCTGATACCTTGAAGGAAAAAGGTCTGCATCTCTTAAGTGAGAATTTTAAAAATATTTTCTTCTCTGGTGAGTGGTCACAAAAGTCTAACCTTTTGGAGAGCCCAGGAAGTATCTAGTGATACTTCATGGCAGTAAGCCTACACGTTAAATAGTACTGCAGAGACTATCTTCTAGAAATTCTAATTGAATAGATATTTCCTCTGGGGTTTAGGTTGTTTTGTTGTGAGAGGAGTAAAATATGTGAGATACTAGATACTTTTCATGTATAACCCATTTGTTAATTTTTTTTTTTATTATACCTTTACAACTATTAGCCGATAAGATTGTTAGTCATTTAGAATAAACTTTTATCCTCTCTAATGTGCCTAGATTAAACACTGTGTTCTCTGATTTTAGTTTGAAGCACAAGAATGTTTTTTTGATTAAATAAAAATACGGCTTTTCTGAATATAAAATTATAAAGGAATAGAATCATTACTAGGATCTAGCATGTCACCTGAAAGGCACTTCTTGGATGATACAAGAAGTTACAGCCTCGTGCAATTTTGCCTCCTGCGCTTGATGAAAAGTGCAAACCACCAAGCTGATCTAGCTTTACTGTAGGACAGGTTTTTCTCCTGTTTGTCTATCTGCCTCTCTTTATTTTATTTCCAACGTGGGGAAGGAATGCCATGATTTCCAGCTTGCAGGCTGGAGCACGTGTTGTTCCATGTGTATGCTTCTCTGGCCTCACTGTTCTGCAGAAGACTCATTCCCCTTGGTGGAAGAGTGACCTCTTGGTCTCTTCCCCATCCTGGTTGTGCGTCAAATGCAGCTAGTTGGGAGGCTGCAGCTTAGGTCAACCTGCAGTCTCTGGGATATGAGTCGCAGCAGGAAAGAAACTGGGGCACTGCAGCTCTTTAAGTTAAGCTGAAGGATGCTGGGGAAGGAATGTCCCAGTTCTTCTTCTCTGCAATATTGTGGCTGCTTCCCACTATGGTTCTGGAGCAAAGAAAGCCTCAAAGGTAAGGCTGTGGGCAGAAATGATACGGGGATGGAAAGTGTCTAGGAGTTTGAAGGTCTGTAAAGGTGTAGCGTTGGGATCTGCATGCAGGGCAAGGTTTGGGCTGTAAGAAGCCCAGCATGGCACCAAACAGCACTGTGTGGTTGAGGAGGCAGAACTGTGATTCTGTTTGCAGAATGTGACGCAACTTCGGGCAGAGATCCAGGACTTTGCTTAAGCCAGATCTGTCTCTGGGAAAACTGACATTGCAGATGGTTTCGTTTCAGTGTAATGTAATCCTTTTTATTAACTTAGTTAATTCTTCAACTGTAAATGAATGTAGTCTGCATTATGAAATTCTCATGATTTTGAATGTTGATGTCAAATTATGACTGCTTCACACACAGGTGTGTACTGCGAAGTAGCTTCCGCTTTGCAGCGTCCAGTTTAGCCAGAAGAGCAGGAATGCCTACGTTAGGGTGCTGCAAGTTTGAAGTCAGTTTAACGTTTCAGACAATGGGAGTCTAGTAGTGGTTTCTGTCTAGTCTCAAGATGAATACTTTGATATTAATTATTTATGTACTATCTAATCGTGATTTTTTTTTTAAAGACACAGCCAAGAAGTTCTCCTTTTAAGATATTTTGTTGTTTTTATAGCGCTCAGTTTTACAGGCAATTCTGTTTTGGATGTCTCTGACTGGTTGAACAGGAAGTACATTGAACTATTAATATCCATGTGTCAATTTGTGTTGCCAACAGCCAGTTTTTAAGGTTTTTTTGTTTGTTTGTTTTTGTACTTGGTCTGTCTCTCCTCAGTCTTATATCTGAGCACTAACAGTAAGACATGAAGGGATCTTCAGAATCATTTTACTAGCGAGCCTTTGTAGCACTAGCCATGACTGGTGTGCTTGGTATTGTACAGACGCCAGGGAACATGAGGCTGTATAAAAATCAGGAGGGTACGTGTCCTTGAGGACTGTAACTGATGTGCTGCCCTGAAGACCACTGACCGAGCTTGGTAGTATATCTCCCTGTCCTCAGTAGTGAATAGTAGCTTAAAAGCTAAAGGAGAATGACTTATGTTCCTTTCAAAACTATTTTTTCTTTGATATCTGCAGTTATTCCTACTAATGTGCGTTTCTTTCTGAGGTGGACAGGTGTCGTTCTCCAGAACATAGTGTTTTCTTTCTTCCAATGATTGCATGTGTGCTTACACTGTGCCTCCGTGTTCCTTTTTTAACCTTCCTGTTAGGGTAGTTCTGTTTTCCCCTTAGACATCTTTTTTCTTCACCCTCTCCAGGAGCTAAAAATGTGAGGTATGCTCTGCACATCCCTGTTTGCTGTTACATTAATCAATTAATCTAATGAACTGATTGTTTGATTTTCATTCGTCTACTTCTTTAATTCCTTTACCGGAGTCATTTATTTTGGCTGGTGGGTTTTTTCCTCATTTCTTGCTCTGCCACCTGGAGGAATCTATGCGTGTTCACCCATTTGCAGCTGCACATGCTTTGTTGCATCACTGCAACTGATGGTCCCCAAGTTCCATATCCATGTCTGTCCTCCTTGGTACGGCCAAATCCTCTCTAGGAGCTCTTTCAGCAGCTTCCTCCACAGCCTTGTCTAACTGCTGAGTGGGCTGCCGCTTTCCTTGTGCTGTGAGCTCTAATCCCTGGAGGGTGGCTTGGGTGGTTCCTGCATTCTGGTGCTGTGATTTCAGGTCTGTTTATCAAGTGTGAGCCTACCTGGCTACTCCTAAGAAACTTCTGAGCACAAGAGCCTTTTCTCGAACTGTCATGAGAACTGAACAAGCAGGCGTAATACTAGACTCGAAAGTATGTGTTGTATGAAGTGTAAGAATTTGCCACAGGAAGTACCTTTCCAGCTCTTAGCTGTAGTGTTGCATTGTAATTATTTATTTGGCTGGAAAATTCCAGGCTTCTAAAGGCTATCCCAGATGCAACTTTACCAGGAATTGAATTACTTGGAAAATAATAAAACTCATATGAATATACAGTCTCCAGGTGAAGCTGGATGCTGAGCATATTGTTGGAAGCAATCTGAGTCTTATTAAATACATTTCCCAGTGTTACAATTGAATTCCTTTACAGACTGTTTATACGGTTGTGAGTGGCAAGGGTTTCTCTTTGGTGGTGAAGAATGTAGAAACCAGTTCTGTACAGCATACGGGGAGTTTGGATTTAAAGCAGTAAACATCTGCACAAGTAGAAGGTTGGTCATACTCTGCAGATTTTTCTGCCCCACAATCCTCACTGAAGCCTCCTGAATTGTATTTTTATCTGTATCTCCCGGTTTGTTGATACTTTTAACATGAGGGAAAACTATTTTGCTATTTCTCTGTCAGTTATTTTGACACTAATCAACTTTGCAGATCTTGTTTTGTTTGGTGTCTGAGTACATCACAAAAAGAGTTGCTGAAAGAGTTCAATTATAATATCAGCATCTCTGCCAAATGTATTGAGCTGTTCTGAAAAGCGACTTGTCTTTTCTGACCCAGATACACAGTTTCCAACTGGGGGAGATGCTGCCAGAAAGACTCTTGGCAGAAGGCCAGCAATAAAATTATACTGCAGAAAAACACAGCATATTTTCAGCAGCACTATGTATGGTGTGACAAAAAATTACCTGTCTTCTGAATGCAAAGCAGAAGTTAAAATAAACTTGCAATTTAAAGTTGCAGGCCTCTTATTCTGATTCGTAAAAGTAACAAAAAGTGGTATAAATTGCACCTTTTCTCACCCATACTGTGTAAATTCCAGTCCTTTTCCATGACTTTGTGTGATGTGCCTCAGTCTGTGTTAGATACTCACTTGTTTGTTATTAGCAACCTTGGTTGTCCTTGCTGCTCTGTTGACATAAACTTTGAGTGATCTGAGGGTGGTGTACACTGTGAACTAGTTCTTGGGAGCAGAGATGGGTATAGGGGGAGGCTAGGAGGGTGGAGGGTGTTCTTGCTTCAGCTGGACGTTCCTGGCCTGTGCCTTCTTGCTGTAGCATTTAAAACCAGCCGTCAGCCTGGCCAGGTGCCTGAACAGCAGCTCGCCGAAGTGAGGAGGCCAGCATACCATGGCCCCGGCTTCCTCTTCTCTGCTGCCCCAGCACCCTGTGGGAGCTGCTGCTTCAGGGCATTCAGCTTCTGGCATCAGGGCACCAGAAGTGGTTCTTTCTAGCAGGTTTTAGTTCCCAGATTTGGATGTTACAGTTCCCTCCTTATGGAGGGCAAGTACCTGTTTCTCCCGCTTTTCACTTTCCTGTACTCAAAGGTAGGTAAGCAGATTCTTTCTCCCGGCTGTTCAAATGTCTCTCCCTTGGGAACACAACTGCTGGATGCAGGAATGTGCCCTACTACAAAGGCCTCATCTGAAATTCTTTTCCTTGTTTGTCTTGTGCCAAAGCATAAACTTCATCTATGAAGGATGGGATGTTTAATGGAAACATTGTTAGACTGTCATGGTGTTTTAATAACATTTCAAATGTGTCAGATGCCTGGTGACTTTAAACCATGCTGCAGACTCTACTCAGCTCCTCTGTGACCTGATTTGGAGACAGCGAGTATTTACTCTGTTTTACACTTTAGGTCAACATGCTGTCCAGGTAAAGTGACTTTCTCGAGATCACCAAAGTCTTGTTAGTGCTAGTAGCTTTTTCTAGAAGTTTTTTGCAAGTGTAGGTGGCAGCCCTTGCATAAGACAACCATGCGTTATATTATTGTGCCTTTAGTCTGGTTCTGAGCTGTTACTTCCGTGAGGACATAGGGACAAGTATCCTGCTGTAATCTGGAAGTAAAATGAGTCTGTTGGATTTATGGAATTGCTGCTCACTCCACATAATGCTTTTTGATGTGTTTGGTGCTGAGCTATGTTCTGCTGCCTTGGTCCATATGGTTGGAGCAGATTTGATTTTTAGTTTTCCTTAAATTAATTCTGCATGTTGTCAAACGTACTTTGTTCTGTATATTGCATATGCGTTTTTGTAGTAAACTTCCTGTTTAGTCCTTTTATTGAAAATTGTCTTTAAAAGTCTGAATTATATTAGATTTTCATTCCTCTGTGTGCTCCTGTGAAATATTCTTAGGATGTCAGTGACTTGGAAGTCATTAATATGACTTTCATGTATGTCAGCTTCAACTCAGCTTTCAGAATTTTTTTTAAACTGAGCTGTTACAATAAAGGGTACTAGTGGAAATGGAAGTCCCTTCGTAATTCAGCTGTGTATGCCCAGAGCTCAGCCATTCACTGCTGAGAAAAAGGGTAGGTAGAATGGAAGTCGTAAATATCTTCATCCAACTCTATTGCTTGTCAATGAAACTTGAACCTCTCTTAAAGACAAGATGGTTACTACCCATTTAAGGCAGAGTACTGGGAGATGTTAGTGTTTTTGGCTTTATCTGTCCAGTAAAAGATTAACCCCCATCACAGCTGTGTAACATTCATTTTCAGTCTGTTTCAGATTTTCAAAGAATGCTGAAAAGCTCTCAATATATGCGGAATTGCACCCTCATGTGTGGCAGTTTTCAGAGCTTGTGACGGAGACTGCAGACTTGCCCTCTAGACAACAGGCTGCTCAGCAATTTACTGAAGCACCAGAATTTGCTCAGCTATCTTTGTCCATCTGCTTTCAATACACTGCACGAGCTGATAAGCAACAGCTTGCAGTAGTCTTAGGAGGGAGTCCAGGCTGGGGTGTTGCTTGGAGTCTAGGGACGTCGTGCTGGGCATATGCTAAAGTCAGCAACACATTCCAGTGCCCTTCTCTCTGCCTGGAATTGCCAAGTAACAGTTACCAGAGAAGACAGCAAACTGAAAATGTGAAATGTAGGAGTCACAGGGAAGAGCAAGTATGTGAAGATGGTTATCTCTTCAAACTAAATCCCAGATAATTTGAAATAGATGATCTGGAAGCATGTCTGGTAGAAGTCTCTCTAGCTTGCAATCTGCTGACTCAAAAGCATATTATTATTACTATTATTATTATTACAATTATAGAAAAGATAAGCAAAGAGACCTCATAAAGAGTTTGGTCAGTTCTAGAGATGGTGAAAAGCTATTGAGTTTGGAAGAGTTTATGACTAGCTCATAGACTAAATAGTGCCAAAGCAGTAATCTTGGCTTATTTGTGCTTCCAGCTGTCCTTGCTTGGCTTTCAGGATCTCATAAGGTAGGAGTCTGGTCCCATTAAAGAACATCTTCCTTAATTGCTTCTGGGAAGCGATTTGGTAGAGTGTTAACATAACTTGGTAGAATATATAGCCTTTGTGATAAGAAATGAGGTCCTTCAGGGTTTTTATTAGCTTGCTTTTCCCAACCATTTTTAGCATGAGTGCATTTAACTCAGGATTTCTGCCCTGGCAGTCTTTAGCTGCTGAAGCAGACAGGCCCCAGCACAATGTTCTTGGCTGGCTGTTTTTCTTTTTACCCAATTTTGCATCCTAAATTCTGTGGTGTGACATATAAAGAAATAATTATTAGGTACTTGCTATCAAAGCTATTGGTCCTGTAAAGCCACTGCGTTTCTTCTTAACTGGGAAAATAGTGAAGAAGAATTTGTGGTTGCCCTTCCGTTGGAATGTTTAAATCTCTATCAGATACAATATTTCAATTATTCCCTCTCACACCCCTGAGGTTTAAACATTTACTCAACTTTCAAGTCATCTCACCTACCCCCGTGTTGTTGCCAAACTTGCTTTTAATCTCTAACAATGTCAGAATTCTTTGACAGACAATATGCAACATATTGCTAGAGAAGCAGGACTGACGTATAGGAGAAAAGGAAAATATTTGAGTGTGTGTCAGTCTGCAGAAATTTACTGACAGGGCTTCCAGTTACTTCAAAATGTTGCTGAAAAGCTGATGCAACAATATGTGCAATGAAAGGAAAAGAGGAGTTTTCTGCAAGGACTAGTGTGTTGTGCTGTGCAATGAGCTTATGCTTTCCTCTTGCACTAACTGCTCTGTCATTCTCCTAGTTTGGTACAAGAGGGCTGCTCTTACAGGATCTTTTAGCTGTTGTGTGCTGCAAAAAGCAGTGCAAGGGCAGAAAAAGCAGTGAGTGATTTCAGCTGAACATTGTCACAATTCTTATGTTTTCAGTTTGTTATAATGCACTTACCTCTTTTTTAATAACAGCTTACAGTTATTGCCACCTGAAGTCTTAGTTCATGTTGTACAGCATCTGACACATTCAGGATCAAAGGCTGCACTGGGGATTTCAGCTGATAATTACTTTTTGATAATTAAATATAGTGTAAAAATAGATGTCTTTTTAAGCTGGTTTCATATAGAACATATTTGAGACTTCGGATTTCCAGTCTTCCTCATATCAGAAACTTAGATTGCCAGTTCGCTGACAAACCCCGCTGAGAGAAGCTCTGACTGTCTTGGGAAAGTGGTTACATACGTGTGGGCACATCACAGAAAGTTGCTTTCTATAATGACATCTGCTATTGTTCTAAGATAAATGGTTCAGCGCGTTCTTCCCCATCATGAAGCTGGCTTGCTTTATTCGGTGGTTTGACTTCGTGTTCTGTGTTGAGCACTTATTGGAATTAATATGTTGTTTCTTCTGGTTTCAAGTTCTTTTGTTTTTCTTTTTTCTTTTTTCTTTTTTTTTTTTTTGCAGGTGAATTACAGAAAGTGACTCTGGAAGCATCTTGGCTTTATGAACTCTTGAGCTGTCAAGGGACTGAAAGGCTTATGAAGAGGTTCTGTCAGGCAAAACAGTGCTTAGCAAAGACACCGAGGAGGAGGGAAAAGGAGAAAGGAAGAGAGAGAGAGTTGAAACACTAACAAACCATGGTAGATATCTGTCATCTTTCATAGGGCTGTATTAATAATATTTTCTGCTGACAGTCTTGCATGGGGCCTGATAAAACAAGAATGAAGGGATATTGTGACCTTGCACTAAATTAGAGATGGTACTGCATGCTTTGAGCAAAGCAAATGAGGTTTGATATTTTGTCAGCCTTTTTAAACCAGAGAGTTGTCTTGTGAGCCCACATTACATGAATTATTAAATATGAATGAAGGGGATGCTCATAAGGTTTTCTGATAAAACTAGCATTGGCAAGCTGTAGCAAACAGCATGGGTGACCTTGAACTTGCAGATTGAATAACCGAATGCTGCTGTTCCCCTTCCTCACAAAAGCAAGTGTTGATTATTCATATTTGTGTACGTGTGTATGAAAAGCTGATTGTATGTGGTTCTATGCACAGTTTGTTAATAGTGTAGATAAGATGTGTGTAAACAATATGCACCAAGTATATTTGACTAAGTGAGGAGTCATTTCCAGTCTACCTGGTATTGGTTGCAAATCGGGATTGTTTGAGATGATGAATTTGGAAAGCTGTATAAGTAGACAAGATTGTGATGGTAAGATTCCAAAGTCGTGTTCACAAAAGGGCAGCGTTACTGCTGAGAGAAAGCAAATGAGAATAAATGCAATAAATACAGTTCTCTAACATTTGTGGAGCTGATGGCTGATGATAGCCAGGATGTAATTGTATTTAAAAGCAAAACAAACAAAAATGACAATGTGAAAGACCGAAGACAAGATTTTACCTGTCACAGAGCACAGGCAGGAAGAACACTTGACACAGGAGAGTTGCCAATATATTATATTTTAAAGAGTCCTGTTTTGCTATTATTTTTGGTCTAAATTGTAATGAAGAATTGATCTTGCCAGTCCCTGTTTATTAAAAAAGAACACAAATGTCTTCTGATCTGAGTTACTCATTCGTTTCTCTTTGACTCTTTTTCCTGATTGATATTTTATGAGATAAGAGATGGGGGTGAAGTAATAACTCCAACCTTTCAGTTTTCGATGCCCAAGTGCAGCTTCTTTGTGTATCCAAGCTGCAGATAAGCCTCAAGAGGGACCTCCTGGAAGCATTTTGCAACCTATGAAAGTACTGGGGATAACACCTGACTGATGAGATTTTACTATCCGAGTTGTCTGTTTGGGTAGGAGCACAGAAGTTAGAGAACAAATTGTGACATTGACCTTTAATGGAAGGGACCTCTGAATGTGATGAGCCAGGAAGTCATGACCGGTTCCTTAACAAGGATTCAACCCAGAGGCCTTTCAGATTTTTAGATCCTTCACAGGCCCTAAGAGTGTTTGCTGTTACAGAGTATGTGCTGTTAACAAACCCATGAAGTGGGGGTAAAAATGAAAGCTTTTTGAGGTATTTAATGTGTAGGAGGAACAGAGCTTTTGGTTTATGATTGCAAGTTCTGGGAGGCTTTCAGCATTGACTGACATGTGTCTATAGAGGAAAACTTAGAGGTGCTCTGGAAGGCTGTGCTGTGAGAGCAGCTGGTCCAGGTCACTGTTTAGATCAGGTAAGTCTCCCTTGGATAGTGTGTGGCAAATCATAACTTCCTGGCACAAATCACCCAACCAGTTATGTTTACCTCCCTCAACACTGTCACTCAGGTCTCGGAGTCTCACTGTAAATTCTTTTTAATTAGCAGTCTAATCCCTTCCTATTCTTTCATAATTTTTAAGAAATTATTTTTATGTCATTTCTTACCAGTTTCTCTCTGTCCCCATTTTCATTCATGCCTTCGTAAATCCCAGTGCAGTTTGCTAAGCCTGTCTCACTAATATGTAGTGCCTATGACTTCATCTGCAGCAGCAACAAAACCATAAGGGAATGGCTATTTAATTGCCTTGTTCTAAAGGGGTTGCCATTGTCTCTAGCATAAACTAAGGAGAGACAGCTGCATTCAGCACATCCAGAATATGCAAAGTTGAATTTGGAGAGTATCAATGCCTTTTACAAAACAGGACTCTTCTCCATGTTCTCCTTGTCTGCCCTCCTTTACACATGCTTTGCCCCCATCTGCTTTCACTCTGGGCTGCTTAAGTTCTGAATTTTCCTACTTTGAAATGTGATTACCTTTTGGAATCAAGGCCCTGGCTTTTCTCTTTGCTTTGAGCTATGCAGCCACTGAAGCTTGAGACAAGTCAGCAAAGATCACTGAAATTCAGGATCTTTTGAATTCCTGCAAGTATTCCTGGGTAGTGTGTTTGTTTCAGTAGTGTTACTCACAACTTGTATCTCCATGATATGCAGATGCTTTGGGCAACATCAGGGTTTTCACTTTGAAAACCTAATCTTAATCAACAAACTAGTCATCCCTAGGATGAGGGAAGTCAGAGACGCTTGAAAGTGAAAGGAGTTGCCCAAGACCCTAGATTGGCTGTTGCAAAGCTGGAAATGGAATTCGGGTTTTTTTTTGTCTTACTGCTTCAGCATTCTAGCCTTATACATAGCCAGACCATGCCCTTTTCTTCAAAGAGAAGGGGGATAGGGAGGAGAGGAAGGCAGAGAGAAGTGAGAAAAACAGCGGAAATGGGGGGGGAAAATAAAATAAAAATGAGAGGACAAGAAAAGTCATAAAAGGCATAGAAACTTCATTTCTAGCCATTGCAAACTGGATAATGCATACTGGAGGTCTTGACCCTATTTTGTATATGCCATATGTTGGGGTATTGGAGATCTGTCTAGTCCTAGACCTAACTTCTCCTTTTCCCTGATTTGTGACTGGTGCATACAATGTCACAACTCCCACTTACAGTGGAAACACCAGACAAAAGATGGAATTCAGCTTGCNCGCCATAAAGTGGGATAAACATGAACTGTGCTCCAGATGTGCCTGTTCCTCTTGGTAGCCAACAAAACAATCCTGGAAGAGTTGTTTTTAAGCATCTAATAGTAGGTGCCATAAAACCCACCCAAAGCCATAGACATTTCACCAGCTTAATGCTGATTCTTCATTAGTGTTTGGTGTCTGTCTCTCTGATAAGAAATCATTCCTGCAGGATTATAATCCATGATCATCAAAAACCACTTGGCCTTCATCTATCAGGGAGGATTCCCATTCAGGCAATGTCCTTCTATTGATAATCCAATAATTTTATTCTTTTCCACCCCTTTCCCACTTTGTAACAGAGATCTATCCGATCTTTTGCTAACGATGACCGCCATGTTATGGTGAAACATTCAACCATTTATCCATCTCCAGAAGAACTTGAAGCTGTCCAGAACATGGTATCAACAGTAGAATGTGCCCTTAAACATGTCTCTGACTGGATGGATGAAAAGAACAAGTCTGCAAAATGTGAGGGCGATGTGGAAGCAAAGGAGGAAGCTGCAGAAAGCAATGCCAAGTGAGTGAGTTGAGCCAAGCCTCATAATGTGTTACTGTACTGCTCTGAATGGGTTCCTTTCCTTCTAAATAAGAGTTGTAGTGTTCCTTAATTCTGTTGCATACAAATATTCTTAGAAGGAAGTGGATATATTTGCGCTCTTTGAGGTGGGAACACACAGGGTGAATGCAGGGAATAGTAATAAGTCCAATGTAGGAAGCAATTACTCTGTATTGCATTATTTATTTTAATGTGGTATTGTGAAATTGCATTTTAGCGGACAAACTTTTCAGCAATTATAAGTGAATATATGTCCCTGTAACACATGAATGCAAATCCACAGCCATATAGCTTAGGGACTCCTTCAGTTTAACAAATAACAGATTTTTTTTGTTGTTTTTTCTTTTTTTCTTTTTTTCTTTTCTTTTTTTTTTTTTTTACAAATTTTCATTGTTTATCCAGCAAACTAACTTTTCTAAGGATCCATTATCTCCTGTTATGTAGTGCTCTACTGAGTGAAACATCTGTTTGCTGTATGTCCAAGTCTACTCCCTGACATGGCACCCAGTTTTGTTGTTGTAGTAGCATAACTCCAGTAGTTGAGGAAGAAGCTGGAACAACTGGCTCCTTATTTTAGGTTTCTTGATGTATAACTTTTTAACTCGGGCACTTCTGGTTCTTCAGCACTTTTTGGATAATCTGTTTCATATGCTCTCCAGCTCTGGTAAGTATTCTCTCCAGTTTACAGATGAGAAAGAGAAGCAGTAGGAGACTAACAGCAAATTTTGTCATGACCTGAAAAACCTGATTTCCAGTTCTCTGATCTTCCTGTTAGATAATACTTCTCTGTTGAACTTCTTGGGACTTAATCTGGTTACATCTTTCATAACCTGCACTAGAGATGTAGTCAAAGGACTCTTCCACTTTCCTATGGTGTGTGGAATATTAAGAAAGTCTGCTGCTACATGGGCTTTGCCCAGTAAGTTCTGTTATTAAAACCGATAAAGTGTATTCTTTATCCATATATATTAGTTATGTTTTCTGACTTGTTTTATGGTGAGGCCTTTTTAAGATATGTGTTATTTACCAGGACACCAAAAATTAAGTTGTTCACATTTGGGGGCAGAGGGAAGTATAGCCTACTCTAGCAGTAGTAAATGGAAATGCAGATGCTCTACGCTATATATTTCTGGAGTAGGATGCAATTCAGTGCAGATAATGGAGGAAGACCTAACTGAATCAGGAAGACTGTATCAGTTCATAAATTGAAAATACAGTTCACTGGCTTAAAGTGAAAGAGACACTGATCACTGTTGTATTTATCAGTTATTTCTAAATTCATAATGATGTATGTCTGAAAATTCGTAAGTGAGGTATTGCTTCCTGTTTTATAATAATGTGGTTCCTAGTTCTTGTCAGGTCACATTAATTTTTAGAGTAGCATTCAGGAAATGCATTGTGAAGCTCTGGTACGCATCACTATCTGAATGTACTTCACTTTAGAAACAAGAAATGTGCTGCTGTATTAACTGAGGAATATTCTGTGGAGGGGGAGGAGCAGAAAGTGTTCATGACTTGATATTTTGCTATTCTGAACAGCACTGTGGATTCTACAGAAAATTCCTCAAGTATAATAGCATTTTTCCACAGGTTTCTTTCTTAGTGTTTAAGCTTGTCTTTGAATATCTCTGGTACAAAGTTATGGGCTTGGGAGCTATTGAAAGAAACTGCTTGCTCTGCATGAAGTTTAAATGGAGCACCACCTACTCAGAATACACTGATCTACATAGGAAATGTTCAGCAGCATGAAGACCGTCATATGATAGCCTTGAAAAAGTAAATGTACAAATGGTCCCTCATTTTGATTCCTGTGGCTTTCTGTTTTCCCTAATAAATATTTAACAGACACACTTATGAACACTGGCATTTTTGTGTTAGGCCGAGCTGTGTTATATCACTTTTTTGGTGTGAAATGTATTCAAACAGAAATAGCAAAACACTTAAATTCATGAATATTTTTACATTAATTAACCTATAAATTGGTTATAGAGGGATTGTATTGCCACTGGAGAATAATTGCAGTAGATTGAGAGGCTGCTTCGCAGATGGACAATTTTTGTCATCTTCTTGAGAAAGGTACAGTGTCCCGCTGAAGAAGTCTTTCTCGCCATGCACTGTGCTGTATGTTTTGTTGGTGATTTCCTAGCATTACTGGCAGCATTTCTACGTGTCTTCTGACGTGCATAACAGGCACAGAATGAGTTCTTCAAAAAATAAGTAAAAAAAATCCAGACCCGCATTAAGCACTTTTGAGACAATTGGATAGCCTGTGTGTGCAGGAAGTTTTGTGCTCGTGCTCTGTTACAAATCTGGAGTAATCATCCATGTATTATTTATACATATAAAATAGTTCGTGTATTTATGCATTTGCTTTGTAACAGATTATTTTACTAATTATTTTACTAATCACTTTACAAGCTAAAAGGGGCTAAAGTAGTATATTTCCCCATAATGTGAAACATCTTTGTGCCAGTTACAAACCGTATCTAAAGGAATTCTGCATTTTCTCACTTATTTGCGTCCAAGCACTGGTAAAGTAGCATAGTTCCAGGATGGAAGTTGAGATGTTGTTTGGTTTTGCAACAGTATTTGCTTGTTTGCTTCTGGCTGTTCCAAGAAGAGTGGGATTGCCACTTGGTTTTTGAAGTCCTTCCTTCCTTTTTTTCGTTGATTATGTAAGCATCCGTTGCTGCATTTCCATTTAAAATACATAGGCAAAGTTAGTAAAATGATTAGATGAAGATATTTCTGAGTGGAGCTTAGGATTCCTTAGGATCTATTTGATAATCACTGATTACAATGTGATTGTTTTGTTTGTTTTTGTCCAGTCTATCCTTCTGGATGGTAGGAATGACAAGAACAGGGATGCTGTCTTTCTGACTGAAGTGGTTTACCGACTTTTACTGATTATGCACTTTCGGTGGTTTTTATAACAGGGATGTGCCACTAGTTGGTGCCACAGTGTTTGAGATGCATCGTGTGGCAATACCTGGTTTTGACCTGTCAAAGCTGCATTTCTTGCATTTTCTTTGCTGTTTTTATGCAAGTTTTACATTTTTTTTTTTTTTTTTTTTAGCCTACTAAATTGTTTTTTGTTGCAGTTTTCCTCTCAATACTCAGAACTAAAATGTTCTTATGTTGCTTTGAAAGTTGTTTGCTGTGGTCTTTAAATGTTCCCCTAGACGTTAGCTGGGGACTAGAACCAAGTACTCAAATGTCTATTCCTGTGGGTTTCAGTGGTGAGACATGTTGAAGGAACTGGGCCTGGAATACTTTCTGGAATTAGAAGCTTTCCTGAAATTTCAGTTTGTAGTATGTGCTAAAACTTCAGTAGTTGGTTTTATTATTTTTAAGATAAAGGTTTGAATTTATGGATCAACTAAAAGAAGCATTGAAAAGGTTTGTGGCCATGTTTGAAGTTGGAGGATCGCCCAACTCAGTTCAATTCTGCTAACAGGAACTCTGTCAGAGCCCCTCTAGGTTAATTATTATACTCTTTTGGAAGATCTGCAGATAGTTAATTTTGATGGTTTTTTTTGTGTGCTTTGACTTGAGCTAGGCAACTTCTGCATTGATGTGAATTGGAAATCAGTGCTTTGATTTTGTTTTTTTCATAGGAGCTACTTGTATAAAAGCACTCTGTGCTTTTCATTTTCTGATCAGTGATATGCCAGTTTAACACTGTGATCAGTCCTATCCATTTGTCTCTTCACTCTGATAGCATAATAGAAGTATTTTGAATGTGTGAAAATATCATTTTAATTACTCAGAATTATTTCATTTCCAGGGATCAAAGTGGTCGGACCTTGTGTGGTGTTATGAGAATTGGCTTGGTTGCAAAGGGCTTGCTGATAAAAGATGATATGGATTTGGAGCTGGTTCTCATGTGCAAAGAAAAACCCACAAAGACCTTGCTATGCATAGTCAAAGACAATCTCCCAGTTCAAATTCAGGTGAGTTAATTTAGGATAGTCCTGTAATAATGGCTGATAGCACTGCAAGGTTTATTTGGGTAAAGGCTGGAATTCATTCCAGCAAAAGAGACAAATGGCATAGATTAAAGAATATACTTTTGAATCTAGGACAACATCTAAGGTGTGTAACATCTTTAACGTGTTGTTATGAAGTAGCTATTCACAAAATTTAACATCTTAGTCCTTATGCTGTCTAATCCCAATTTGTGATGTCAGTTTTCCTATGCTGGCAGCTAACCTTTCTATTTGGTAACTAACCAAGCTGATTTTTGTTCTCTGCTCCAATCCACTAATGTGAGCTAAATTGCAGTCCCAGAAATCTTCCTTGCTCAAGCATGTGAGTCGGTCTACGTTGTTGTCCCCTGTCCCCCTGCCTGAATTTTAAGTTCTGCATTGCAGCAGCTTTGCTTTGCTTTGCTTAGGCTTTTCCAAAATAAGTGCCTCTCTATTTTTGAAGTGAGAGCAAGACAACTCAGGTGGTCACTCATTTTAGCTTATGTTAATTATGAGCTCATAATTCTTTTTATTTACGGCTATTTCATTCTAATGTTGGCATCCAATAGACAGCACTTACAGCTAATGTTGGTCTCTTTAAAGCAGCCAGGGTTAATACCTTTTTGACAGAGTAACAAGTCCAGCTTCCAGATTGAGACATGCGCTGTTACTGAGAAACTGTGCCCCCAAATACTCTACTGCAAGTGCTTCTCTCCAAACCAGGCCCAAATGGGATCAGTTTCTCTCCTGATCTGCTTTTCTGCCTTGTGTTTATTTCCACATAGACAACATGTGTTCTGCCATTCTTGACAGCTGTTTGTTTTCACTGTTCACTTGTTCACATAAAGGGCTTGTTTTAATGAGATCATACAGTGCCTGCAGATGTAGCCCTATCCATAGCTGAAAATGATAGGAATATATCAAATAGTAGAGAGTAAACTTTACTGTTTGTAGTTAGGTGTGAGTTGAGAAGGGTTGAAAATGATAAGAAAAGCTAACATATGCTCATTTAAAAAAAAAAAAAGGGAGCGAGAACAGCAGAACAGCCATAATTAAGACATACAGACTGCAGTAAATTCCAGGCACAGTAGGTAAGATCCTATGGGGAAGCAATCTGAGGGAAAGGATTACAGAAAAGTTGGGGTAAGAGGAATCTAACTAGTGAAACAAGCAACAACTATCATGACAATAAGGAGAGGTTCTGCAGACACATCAGGTATTGGAGAGACAAGGAAGGTGTAGGTTCATTAGTGGGCAAAACCAGCACACGATGTACAGAGATGTTAACAACTTCTGCTTTATTTTACTTGGAAGGCTAACTGTGAGCAGATGCTTAAATAATTTCATCCCCAAAATAAAAGAGTTGGAGTGCAGGTCACAATAGGAAAAGTAGTAGTTTGAACACAAGTTAGATATATTCTAACTTCATAATCATGCTGAAACATACAAATACAAGGATCTAACTTTAGGATTCATCTGTGGTCATCTCTGCACTTTCGAAGGTTGAGAGAAGACCCAAAGGGCACTGAAATACCTTTCAGATACAGATCAGTTGAGATAATTCTGATGCAAGTTAGTGGAACAAATTATTAGGCAACTTATATTACTATCTACAAAAGAAATCTAGGCAAGAAATAAAATGTTTGAGAACAAATCAATTTTAAAAAAATGCACTTGACTTACTGATATGCTGTCAAGAGAGGAAGGTCAGGTTTTCCAGGCATTCTCAGGAATCTGTTCTGGAGCTGGTATTAATGGCTGAAGTGGGTGCCAGTGGAGTCTTCCATTTCAAGTGCTGTGTGGACAAGAAACAAGAGAGATGGATGGACAAGTTGGAGAAAATCAAAAGAGAAGAGTGAGAATGAGCACATAGAAAACCACTAGAGAAAGATTAAAATGATCGTGTTTGGAAAAAGGCAAGATGGAATGCAGGTGTAAGTTTCAAAAAGACATTAATGGTTATTTATAAAGGGACAGGTATTCAGTACATTGCATGGCTACCAAAGGTAATTTAAAGTGTAATTAAAAAAGCAATTGGAAGTATAGCAAGGGGCAGTTATGTTGCAAAATATGCTGTCTAAATTACGTGTGCAGATAAGAATCAGAATGGACTGTTTGGAGAAGTGGTGAAATCCCTGTTGTTGGGGCATCGAAGACTAGCTTAGACTTGGTAAGAAATGGGCTAGGTGAGCCAGTGCGGCTCCTGCACTGGAGTCTGCCACCCATTTGCACTGACGGTTATGGTTGTGTTGGTCATACTGCATACGAGAACTTTTGCATTTAGAGGCAGCAGTACCAGAGAAGTATGTACTTTCTAAGAACAAAAGCTGCTGGCAGTATTTCACACACTAGCAGCTACAAAAGTCAGCTTCTGTCTTTTAATTAAAAACAAAACAACAAAAAAAGTGATAATAGTGCCTTTATAGTGGGACTACTTAGCATTGTCATTAAATTTGCTGCAGAACTTTCTTAGTTTTTTTTTTTAAGCATGTTACTGGGGTTTTTCAGTTTGTTTTTAATGAGGGAGGCAGGGCCATATTTGTTACTGCAATGTGTTGTAGGCTTCTCGTTAGTTCAAGAGGTGTATGCACATACAGTGATTCTGTAGTTTTTCAGTTGATTAGGACATTCTTGAAATCTTTCTTGGTGACTTTCAGAAACTTACAGAAGAGAAGTATCTCGTGGAGGAGCATGTAAATGAGGCAGCTATTATTATTCGTAACACAAAGGAGCCCAAGCTAACCTTGAAGGTGATACTTACATCCCCTCTCATTCGAGATGAAGCAGAGAAGAAGGAAGGAGGTACACAGAGCGTTTTAACGTGTTTTTAAGACTGTTCTATCTAAATGTCCTGACTGTGCAGCACAGGGTTAATTAGGAAGTAGGTTTTTAATTGTGTATGGTGTGCTAACTAGACTGGCTGTTGCCACAATAGGTTACCTTATTTGTGCCTTAAAAAGATAGCAGTCACTTAATTGTCATGTAAGTATGCAATAGTTTTCATTTGCAAGCAGCATCGCTACAGTGTTAACTTTGACACCCAATGAGATCTTAGTTGTCCTTTCTTTCAGACTACTAGTTAATTCTTGAGCACCCCAGCGCTGCACAGTCTTGTTTTTAAATTCAGTCAGTCAAGTGGGATTGGTTCATAGTATCTTGGCAAACTCATAAAATTGTTTCTCTTTTTACATAAAATAACCCTCCTGCAAAGCTCACAAGTATATCCTTCTGGCCCTCAATTTTTATTAATTTTTGATACATATGTGTGTGTTTCTAGCTTTAAGAATTTCCTTATCGTGATACAATTGAAGTTAGGGTGCTATAATGCAGTACTTCT
This sequence comes from Anseranas semipalmata, assembly GCA_013399115.1. NCBI lineage: Eukaryota > Metazoa > Chordata > Aves > Anseriformes > Anseranatidae > Anseranas > Anseranas semipalmata. The sequence continues at coordinate 768,891 of VXAA01006527.1, forward strand.
GCTTCTGAATTGAGCATTGTACCTCATGTCCTTAGTGCAAAATAGATTTAGAAAACTGTAACTTAGTTTCTTTCTATTCCTTCTCCCTAACTGCCTGACAATGTAGTCATAAGCCCCTTTTTCGAGAATTGTTGACTGGTAGTATCAATGAGGCTGGAAACAAACCAAGAGAAATAGAGAAGAGCAAATGTAGCCATATTTTGTTTTATTTTTAAAATCTTGTCAGTAATTTCTGCTTCCGCTTCCCAAACCTATCCCTAGAATCTTTGCCACTGGATGATGTCAGACCTTTGACCAACTGGCCACTCTCTGTCATGACAACTGAGGCAGCTGGGCCCATGTGGGCTAGGGAACTCCCTGTCGCTCTCTTCCCATTCTAGACTTGCCACAAGCCCTTTGCTTCCTCCCTTGTCCCACATGAACTACCGATACAATGCGAAATGTTGGTCAGTTTCTCTTCATTTTGTTGGAGGCAAGGGCAAGAAGGATCGTTTTGAAAGGAAACATAACACTTTGGCAGCAGTTGGATATAGAAAAATCTTACAAAACAGATGAATGGCAAAGATTTCCTAATTGCAATGTCTGCTTATTCTCAAATTAGTAACCGTGCTCTTCTGCAAGACCATTAAAATAAATTGCACATTACTTCAGTTGTTCTTCAACTTTCCATAAGAAGTTGAGGTCAGGCCTGTTGTCACTGCAGGTGACGGATGTTTGTACAGAGGAGCACAAAGTGTAGAACAAATTTTAATGATAAAAGATTTGTAAGATTTCCACAAGGGAATAGTTTTGTGCAAAGGCTTCCATCCAAGTGTTTTCTTGCAAAAAAGGGGTGCTATTGTGGCAGTAAACTCTTGGGACTCCTGAGTTCATCTTAAAATGAATGAGGATTTGAATTTTTATGCTTTCTTATATTTAAAATGTACGTGTCCTATTTTGTTTTCAGTGTTTTCAAATATTTTTCAAAATATTGTACTTTTTTTTTAAACTTATATGGTTTTACTCCATCCATTAGAGCAGTGTTACACTATCGTTTCTGTAAAGCTGATGAGGATTGTTAGGGTAAATGGATCTTGTTTTAAAGCCCAGGTGCTTTGACGTTGATTCATCACAAGTACAATAGAAATTTATTGTATTTCTTTATAAAAGGTATGTGAAACATTACGCAGATGTCACTAAGTGAAAGTTTTAAAGGGTTAAAAATTTTTTTTTCCATAATATTTGCAACTGTTTTTAAGACATTTTCACTTAGATTCAGACCAAAAAAGTTTCATATCTAATATCAAGTGAAAATACTCAAAGAAACCATTGGGTGAAAATACCTTGATTTCCAAAGAAAGTACTGCCATATTTTTTCAATGCTTCTGAAAAAATGCCAACCAAATGTAAATACATCTTCTATGCAGTTTTAAAAACGGTCATGAGTTTATTCCATACATTCTTTTGGATGAAGGAACTCGGAATGCTTGGCAGCTTGCCGTTCATCTTACGTGTAAGATAGGCCCTTCGGGTCCAGGTGCTGCTGCGGGTTTGTCCCAGAGCCTGTGGGCCCCTGCGGCCGCTCCCAGCGAGCAGAGGCTGCGTGAAACTGACCAAGGTTTCCAGCCGTTCGGTGTTGGTCACTAATCTGTCCTCTAACCAAATCAGCAAGGTTAGGCGCAATGACCTCGTTATCAGTGCTCCCATCTGTTCTGTAGGAATGCTGTGTGTACCTTCATGCCCTGATGTCAGAATGTATCGAAAAACATTCCTGGATCTCTCTTCAGTCCCCACCTCTTTGGAAAAGTGTTCATGTTTAAACTGTGGTGTCTGCCCTATTTGTTTTTGCTGCTTGTTAGCAAAAATAAATAGCAGACCTGTGTGTGTGTGTGTGTGTGCATTTCAGTGTTCTCACAAATGGCTATCCATAAAGCTCTGCTTTCTCATGTTAAGAAGTCAAGCATCTAAAATTCCTGCATTTTGCATCAGTTTAGATTTTAAACTTAATAAACTAAATTTTTAGTCATAGCATCAAATACAAATTGGGCTTTCCAGACCAGAATGTTGTGCCTTGCAAATCAGCACTTGTTACTGAGCAGTACAGTAAAACAAGCTTACATAATAATAAAGAAGTTCAGTCACTGAAGTGGTGCTGAAATCAGCCTTGCTCCGTAACTGAGCAACCACTGCATAACCAGGCTGCCCGTGCTGGCAGGCAGGCAGTGGTGCTCCAAAGGTGCCAAGCGCCTCTCGAGGGGCACCAAGGCACTGACGCACCTTGCCTCTGTGGAGAAGACAAGGCTCCTTGTGTGGCTGGCTGTAAGTGAATGAAGTTGGCAGCCACTGTATGAAGAGAGTAAATGCAGCAGGTGGGGAGAGAATTACTGAAGGATTGGTTCTCTGTTGCAGAGTGTGAGCTAGTGTCAGGGCTTTATTATTAACTGTTTATTAAACACCTTGTATCATTGCCCTTGTTAAAACCACAAGAAAAAGGAAAGCTTTCCAATCGCATTTGAAAATTTTGATTGGGTCTCACTTTCCTGACTGGCAGAGCATGAAGAAACATGCCATTCTTCTGAGGATGTCGAAAGGGAGTCTGCTGCAAGCTGCTCACCCTCTTCACTGCCTGTTCTCTTCATCTTTCTGTTTAATAGAATCTTGCACCAAAAGTTGGCTGACTGCAACATCTGCAAGAGGTGCTCAGAACACTAGTACTGAAATTGTGATTGGCAAAATTCTCCAATGGTTGTAATTTAGACCTTTGGAAATAGCCTTGATCCTATTGGAGAAGTAAGATTTCAGTTTGCTGAAAACAATTCTTATGAGAATGGAAAAGCCCTTTAATTCACCTGAATGACTGACAACATATTCTGCTTATGGCCTTGCAGTTTAAAGGCAAAATTAATTTACTTTGTCAATGGCTGCAACACCCTTTAGCAGTTTTGTACAACACCAAGTAAAAGTCCCTAGGTATGTGAAAATACAGTTCATTGCCAATAATTAATGATTTTGCAATCAGTCATCTCTGCTATTTCTAACATTTTAAAATAAGATTCTGATCATTCATTGACAGTAGCTGTTTTATACAATACGTGAGCTTTAAGCAGATGTTTATATTGTCCAAAATAAATTTTTTTATGCCACTACATAGACGTACATTGAGTAATTGTGTGCCATAAAACATTACTCCTGAAAATAAATGAAACTGTGAAGAAAACTTAAAAGCAAATTTTGTGTTTCAAAGTGACCTTTTGTGCTCATAGAAATCAAGTACCTTGAAACTTTGCAGCTTTTATTTGGAGAGCAGGCAAGAGGAGTGATTAATCTCAGTATTGGTGTTGATGAGGGCAATAAGAAACAATGCAAATATCTGCTGTGAAGTTCATTGGGGTCAGAAAATGAGCTTATAGCACTTAAGTCTTCATTCTGCTGACTGCAGAGCCAGCAGGTGCAAAATGCAACTATGAACTATCAGACAAGATACCTGGTTCTGTTCAGTTTTACACTTTTTTTTTTTTTTTTTTCTTTGGGCTTTTTTATCCATCATAACATAATGTGCTTTTACCAGAGTAACCTTCCCATTGAATGACACAGGAGGTGGAGCAACTTAACATTAAAGATGCAATTACATTTGCAGCCAATACTACCCAGAGTAACCTATGTAAAAGTACATTGATTGAGATGTTACTAATAAATTGTACGTACAAACTCATTTTACTTCTTTCTCCTAACAACCCGATATTTTAAATGTCTTTCTGGGTACTGGATTTTGCTTATCTAGCATAAATTTTGGACTGGATGTTGTATTTCATTTAGACATTCATGGATCTCTCTTGGGACCTGCAGAGTTGTCCATTATGAATAATGAAAAGACAGTTTTTCCAAATTGTTTTGAAATTAAGAATAATCGTGTATTCATAGGAAAATAACATATTCATGGTTTTAGTTGAGCCATGGATTCATTTAATTCTTCGACTGTGTTCTTCTCATGTCTGCTAAAATCTAAAATCCTTTTAACCTGATCTCACAGATATGCAAAATCTGTCATTTGTACAGAGTTTCCAGAGAATCTGAATGCTAATCAATCCTTTTAAGAAAAAATAAAATAAAATAAAAAAATCAGGGAAGAAAGGACTGTTGTATAATACCGCTCATTACAGAATTGGCTGTGACTGCTAAAAGCAGTTTGTTGCATGCTGGATAAAAAAAAGAAAAGGGGGGGGAGAAAAAAGTATAAAGCTCCACAGAAGATGTCAGTGTCTTGTCTCTAAAATCCTTCTTTGAATTTCGTCTGCCAATTCTGGTGGTTGTTGGGAAGAGAAGATTTTTACAAGTGGGGACTACATCTCCAATATATTAATAATCTGAAAGTTACCAAACTTACTTCCTTCATATGTTCTGGCTATATGAAAGACTAATCAAACTGTAAAATTTTTCATTAGCATTTCTTATATATTTCTTTCATTGAATTATATTGGCTGATGCTGTTCAAGAAAAAAAAATATTTCAAATGTATTCAAGAGTTTTTTTTTTTTAATTCTCAGCAATTGCATGGGAATAACTTCAGAGCACTTTCTACCTATTATAATTTTTCTTTATATTTTACCCCCCTCAAGAAAATCTTCCCCTTGTCAAAAGAAGCTTCTCTCTGAAATTGTGCCATTGTGCACTTGGAAGTCACAAAGAAGGGAAAGAAGAAAAACAACAATAAAAAGTGCTATATAGCTATTTTCTGCCCTGAAATGTTCTACATTTTTAATAAGATCCCAGATTGTCTGTAGCAGTGGCCATCTTTATTATTACTATTATTGTACGAGGAGTGAATGCCTTTGCTTCTGTTGCACATGTGCACATTTACTACCTTTAATGGCTTATTTAAATTACATAACAGTGCACTTAAATTCTGGGAGTCTTATTACCTCACTGAGATGCTGCCGCTCTTTTTGTATTGTGACAGAAACCCCTTGGTCAAATTGTATCTGTCTCTTTTTATCCCATTTTTACCAGTAGATAATGTTGCGATGAAAGATCCTCCGGACTTATTGGACAGGCAGAAATGCCTGGAGGCCTTGGCGTCTCTGCGGCACGCCAAATGGTTTCAGGTTGGCTATTTGTTCTTACCTTGTTGTTACTGTAGCCTTATGAGGTTTAATTTGAGATATTTAATTTTAATGCCTCTAATTTCTGATTAGTCCCTAGTGGAGCAAAGGTCTAGATTTCCGAATTCAGTGCTGTACTATGTAAGGGCAGGCATGACAGGTAGACAGCCAACTGGTCTAGAGTTGTCATGAGGCTACAAAAGCAATCTTGACATTTTGCTTCCTTTTCTTAGTTTCTCTATAAATTGAAATATTTTACTTAATATAACTGTTCTTATTTTGCATGAAGCTGATTAAGTATTATGTAGTTATCGTAAAAAAAAAAAATCTATCCCAGCACTCTCTGCATTTAAAAATAAAAGCATCGTTAAAGGCCAGGTCTTCGCAGGTATATTGGAACCATTTTGTTTGTTTTAGGCCAGGGCAAATGGACTAAAATCATGTGTAATTGTGCTTCGTATTCTGCGGGATTTGTGCAACAGAGTCCCCACATGGGCACCACTGAAAGGATGGGTAAGTACAGAAACAGTTGAAGGCAACCTGGTCATATCTCAGGTTTTCTAAGGACTGTAGCAGTGTTTGGACTGGGGGGAATGGTGCATTGCTCCTCCCTTTAATCTGCCTCCCCCCTCTTCTTTCTACTCCCCACTAACTGCTAGCTGTGGAGAAAAGTGCTTACAGGAAGGAAAGAGAATGTATTTGTTCAGTCTATAAGATGTACTGATACCATGGAAGGAGGCATAACATTGTGGGGCCTTGCACATCCTCATGGATTTGCAATAGAATCCCACTTTTGCCTCTGACTCTAGCTTTTCAAAAGTCTTCTGCTACCATGATAGTGATGGTCCTCCCAGAGCAACCATTTCATGTTAGCAGGTTTGGGGAAGGCAAAATGCTCTGCATGTCCACAGAGGAACACTTTGGAGGCCAGCAGAGGCAGTGTTTTCTCTCACGTAGAACTGATATCCCTTTGACAGGAGGAGAATATTCACATGATTTGGCTGTAAAAGGCTTCTGCTTTTAGACTTCCTATGCAGTTAATGGAGAGCAGTTGGCTTCCTCAGAAGGTGACTCAGAGCAGGGAACAAATATATGTGCTATGAACTGTCCTCTGGGATGGCAGCCTCTGTCAGTTAGACCTGTAGTGGATTAAAACTGAAGTAAGCTGATGTGAATATTCTTCCCCTCTACCTCTCCGTATTTAACTGCAGTTATAGTTACCCTTGTGTCCATACTAATCGTAATTTAATGTCTTCTAGCCACTCGAGCTTATATGTGAAAAATCTATAGGTACTTGTAATAGACCTTTGGGCGCTGGGGAAGCATTACGACGAGTGATGGAGTGTTTGGCATCTGGAATTCTGCTTCCTGGTAAGGGGCCAGATTAACTTCAGGAATACAAAACATTGATCAGGAAGCCCAAATCCACTTATCAGTTTGCTGCTGCTGTATGATTAGATGAAAAATACCTTCGTTGTGCTCCCCACATGCAGTGGAACTAAATGCATGGCTTATTATTTAAAATTAAAAGATAAAAGAAAGTTTCATGGTCATAACTGTTTGAATGAAGTACTTCCAATGCAGTTAGAAGTTCATGGGGAATGCTAGGTTTGTTTATAAATGAACCTCTATCTCATTAAGGGGTTGCAAACAAATATGGACCTAATGACTAGCTACTTTCTATAGATTTACTGAAATCAGTGTATCTACCCAAATCATCATCATTATTATTATTATTATTTTATTATTTTAAACCTCTCACTTTTAGTTCATGCTGTTGTACATGTGCAGCGTTCACACTGATAAGTTCTGTGGCCTCTTGCTTCATGGGTTAGCTTGCTTTGTATATTTGAATCCCTTATTGGAAAAGGTGTACTTCTCACTCTGCTGAAGGTGGAGACTAGCTGTTATAATATTTGTTAGTCCCCGTTTTCATAGTGCTTCATGTTTACTCTCAGTAATCCATTTTACCTTTTTCATTCCTAGGAGGCCCTGGTCTATATGACCCCTGTGAACGGGAGCCAACAGATGCTTTGTCTTATATGACAGTTCAGCAAAAAGAAGCAATTACGCACAGCGCTCAGGTAGAAAACTCATGCTGAGGAGCTAGGTGCTACAATACTAAAGATTTCGGCTAATTAATTCAATTTATTTGCTGGCAGGATGGCTTATTTTAATGGTGGTCCTGATGGTTCATCTAGTGCCCTGCACTGGAAAGATGAAATGATATTTTATGAGTGCAAGACTTAAATACAGATGAAATATAATCCTTACACAAGGCAGCCTAATGCGTGCGCACCATTTGCATCCTACCTCAAGTGCTTACGGCACAGAGTCCTTGAGTAGGCTCCCTGTCAATGTGACCTGCACTTGGTATTACAGAAATAAATGCGTTTTAAGTTTTTAGAAATTAACATTTTTGATAGCTATCATTCCTCATAGAAGAAATGACTTTGTGTCTACAAACTTAGTTAGAAACTTAGACAACTCAGATAAAATAGTGTTGTGATTTAACTTATATTTCTACTGTCACTTTATAGCATGCCCTCAGATTATCAGCCTTTGGTCAGATCTATAAGGTTTTGGAAATGGATCCCCTCCCATCAAATAAGTCATTTCAGAAATATTCCTGGTCAGTAACTGACAAAGAAGGTAGGTATAGTTTGCTCCAAAAATCACTAATTTGGAAGTAAACTAGGGATTAACGTGGAATGAGTGAAATTCCTGAGTTACATGCTATGAATGTAGGGTGAAGATTTTTCTTTGTTAAATGTTGTGGTTTTGTGTTTTTTTGTTTGGTTTGAGTTTGGTTTTTGGTTTGTTTTTAAATATATATATATTTTACTGTTAGGAGAAAATCTGGAAGTTCTGTTTTCCAGAAGTACCAGAGGAGCAGCAATACAGCTAGGGTATAGCTCATGATTTTCTTTAAGCACAAAGTCCTTTTGGGGTCTGAAGAGTAAAAGTTCCATTCATGATTCTTATGCTGAGAAAAGAGAGACTTTAGACGGGTCAAAAAGTATATAATGAATGTACATAATAAGAATTACTCATGTTCTTCCTAGAAAACAATATACATCTAATAAAAATAACTTTCCATGTATTTCTTTTATGGAAAAACAGAACTATCACAGTTCTTGCCATAGACTAAATGTTAAAACAAACCAACAAAAAACCACTACAGAATTACACTACTTATATCACACATAATATTGGAAACGGACATCTTGCATGGCCTGGTACAATGAGTAATAAGCTACTTTGACTGAAGGTTGAGTTCTTTTCATAGTTTAAAAAAAAAAAAAAAAAAAAGGAAAGAACAGTATGGGACTAATCAGATTCCTGCTGTGGTATTTTGTTTTTCTAGTAGTTTATTCATATTACAAGGAAATCTATACTCTAGGTACAGGCTCGTCTGCTCTCAAGAGACCATTTGAAGATGGTGTTGGGGATGAGAAAGATCCAAATAAAAAGATGAAGCGTAATCTGAGGAAAAGTAAGTGCAACACTTCTCCATTCTGTTTTCAAAGATCCATTGTACAGTGGGAGCTGGTTTAAAAGCTTCTCTCTGTTGGTGTGGACTGCCATGCGAGAAAGTCTTTGGAACAAGAAATGATGTCTGTGTTGCCTTACATTGAGAATGTCAAACATTTCTTATGTGCACCCAAATTTCCCTGCCATGCTTTACTAACTGAATGATTTGTACTCTAAATGGGATTAACCTGTCAGGTCACAGGAAAATTTAAGTTGCCCAAGCAACTGAGGTATTTTATTGATCACGTCCCTCTGCCTTTTTTTTTTCCTCAAACTATTGCAATGATTTTGCTGTGTGAAGATCTGCCTTTGTGCATTCTTCCCTTCTCAAGCTAGTTTCTCAAGACCTCCCGCAAGAAAAATAAAATGCTTTACCTCCAAAACATTGACACTGAATATGCACAGACTATGTGTCTCTCAGCATTTCCGAGATCCAGTCAATTCTAGAGACTATTTGGATTGTGCTACATTGGTGCCAATTCTATGTCTGGTTCTTTACTACCTATAAAACTTGTTATTTTTATAGCAACCAGGAAGAATATAGCTAGCTGCAAAAGAATTGTATTAACAATATTAAAAGATGGGTAATTACATTTACCCAAAAGTGGAATGGCTTATTACAAACTTAAGTGTTATGACTATCCTCAGTCTGTGAGAGACCGAGGCGTTGTTTTGCTCCTTTATACAGGCAGAAAGCACTTAAATGCAAACTGTTTCATTTTTCTGTTCATCTTTTGTTCATCTCCCCCCACCCTTTTTCTTCCCCCCCTATCTTGTACTAGTACTAGATAGTAAAGCAATAGACCTCATGAATGCTCTGATGAGGCTGAACCAAATCAGGCCAGGGCTTCAATATAAGCTGCTGTCACAGTCTGGTCCAGTCCATGCCCCGGTCTTCACAATGTCTGTAGATGTTGATGGTACAACATATGAAGCATCAGGACCTTCTAAGAAAACAGCCAAGCTCCATGTGGCAGTGAAGGTAAGGCAGCCTAAAAGAATCTGCTAACCCCAGATCTTGCAACATAGAGCATGAAATATGGTTAGAACTAGTAATACTAGTAAAACTCAAGAATAAAAAAAAAAAATTAAAAAAAAAAAAGATGATGAAGCTGAGGTACTACCTAGGTACTTGAAACAGAGCTGGGCATGGTTCAGAGGGCACCACTGGTTTTAGACTAGCAGAGAGGGACAATGTGGAAATGTGGAGAAGAAGCTTCCCAGGGCTCTGCAGGTCAGCTTATGTGACGGTGGATTGAATGCTGGTGTTCAAGTACTG
>VXAA01006527.1:778872-813848 GCA_013399115.1 Anseranas semipalmata
GGGGGGGGGGGCGGGGCACGGGGCTATTTTGTTCTGTTCTACTCCTTCCTCCTGTTGGTTACAAAACAGCATGTTGGTGGCTCCCTGTTTCTCCCCTTCCTTCTATGTGTCAGTCCATTCCTGGGTTGTGAAACTCCACGAAACATGGAGTTGTTTCCTGTCTTCAGTATTTGAAGAGTACCTTTGTGCACTGGGATAAACGCTGTATGTAAATGATTGGTCTCCAGTCAGTTTTTCAGTAAGAGACTAATATCATTCAGTCTCTAGTCAACCTACTGTTGCTTCTTGTAGGTGCTGTACATGGCAGAGCTTTTGTCTGTTAAGCAGTAATAGACTGGAATGCCCAACATGAACACCCTTGTTGTATGGCAAGAGGACAGTTCAGACTGCTAAAGCAGACCGAGCCTGCTGGGTTTCTGGGAAGAAAGGAAAGTTTCCTACAGATCTTTTATGTGAAAGAGAACCTCTTCTAATAGAACTGCACTTACGATAGGAGCAAGCGCATCTGTCATTCTGTGCTTCATTTTATGTGTGTTTAAGGAGAATCGCCTTTTTAGAAGCTTCATCTGGCAACTTTCTGCTTGCTTTTGATTTCAGTTTTGAAAATCCCATTGTCCCTTGTGCTTTCAACTTCAAAGTGTCCAGAAGTATCTGAGGGGGAACGTGTTGTTCCTCAGGAAAAGCAGCTCTCTGCATGTGTGTCCTTCCAGACCTTCTTCCTCATACTTTTATTTTACCTCATTCCCTGCAGTTGTTTAGAGAAAAAAATAATAAGAAAAAATTTTTACAAAACTTGCCCTGAAAAGCTGCAACTTCTCTGCCCTTGAACCTCTCTGCATCTGCCATATCTGTGCTGGTACATACCCAGTTCCATTCTCTCTCAATGTACCTATACACAAATCCTGGGCTGCATTTCAAAACATCCCTGATTCAAGCCAAGGACAAATGGATGGTGTGGTAGATACTAGCTCCTTTTTTTTTCTTTCTTTTTTTTTTCTTTTTATTCCCTAAGCATATCTGGGTCCTGTTTTTCCAGACTTACAAGAGAGATTAGTGAGACCATTTCAGTTTCCAGATCTGACCTTTTTAAAAAATAGAAGCCTTGAAAATTTGGCTAAATATACAGCAGTTGTATGGGAGCTGAGTCTGGGGTCACCCCTGTAGTTCTCAGTTCAGTGTTTGAACAGTGATTTTTGCAGACTTTCTTCTTGGGACTACACTTTCAGGGGAGCTTCATGTTGGTTTCAGATTCTTTGGGCTTGTGTCTGGTACCTCTGTCCAACTAGGTTAGGTAGCTGGTTAAAGGAGAGGCTGACCTTGCTAGTGAAGGATGTTTTTGAAGGAATCAATTATTACCTTAATCGGAGAGTAAAATTTCATTTGCTATACAGCTACTGGTTATAAGTAGCATGGAGAAAGCTAGGAAGTTGTGACATGCTTCACTAAAACTTACTGCAGATGGAGTGGTTTGTTGCTCTGCTAGCTGGACATTCCCTCACCTCACATCTTGGTTCAGGATACCTGAGTTTGTTCCCTGTACACCCAGCTTTCAGTGTTCCTGAAAGATGCAAGCAAGGAAGGTGATGTCAGCCCTGTAGCTTCAGGGATACATTTTGTATACTGCCTGGGTGCCTACCAACTGTCATCTGCACTTTCCTAGGAAACTCCAGAAGTACCATCTTCTAGGAGTATAGTGCTTTAATTCTCATGAGACTGTTTGTCCTGTTTGCCCCACAGTCAAATCTCTTCATCTGTCTATACACAGAGAGAGAGAGGAAAAAGCGTGCAAAACAATCTCCTTATACTGCTAAGCAGTATCATGGAGCGGATGAACTTTTTAATTTTACCCTGTTATTTTGCATGGAATTATCAAGATGAATGATGCTCATGAGTAATTGCTGTCTTTGAGACAAAAATTTCTGTTTGTGTTGATTCCACTTTTGGAAACCTGGAACTATTTTCTCCATTGCTACTGTGCTTTTCTCCATTTCAACAAAGGAGAAAGTGCATTTTCTAAGCAATCTGCCTTTATTAAGTGTATGGTGGCCATTTTTTTTGTGTTGTGATCAGCCTTATATTTGTTTATATTTTTTTTATACTGTTATCTATTTTACAGTTCATTTCATGTGGTTTTGTTGTAGGTATTACAAGCAATGGGGTATCCAACTGGTTTTGATGCAGATGTTGAGTGTGTAAGTTCTGATGAAAAATCAGATACTGAAGGTAAAAATGAAACAATGTCTTCAATCTCAAGCAATAATACTGGAAATTCTACAGCTGACACCTCCACTACCCTAGAAGTGAGTATTGCATAGAAAAGTACAAGGGATGGAGACGTGTGGGGTTTTTGTTTTCTCCTGTCCTAGAAGAGGATGATGTTTTATTTATGGCAGTGGATGAGGAATCGAGAGGGTTTCCAGTCTCAGACCTGCCACAGGCTTTGTGTTACTGTGGACAAATAACTTGATTTTTGTGCCTCCTTTGCTAAAGTTTAAGGTGGAGTAGCCATATTATGCTCTTAAGACCATACTCTTTTTGACAGGTGATCTCTTTTTCTTTGCTTACATATGGTCCTAGGAGTGGGACAGCATCATCTTGTTTGCTGTCTTTGGGCTTTAGTAATGCAGATCTGGCATTTTCTCTTCTGTAATAGGTTTCTCAAAAAGATATAGTTCCGTAGACAGTATTTTACTGATACATATGAAGACCAGTGAAAATACAACAATTCATTAGGAGATGTTGAGAAATGTAAAGCCTAATACCTCTGTGCATATTGAATGGCCTAGAAAAAGCTGCATTGACAATGATCCAATTTCAATATAATCTATGTTAATTTCAGCACTTGTAGCTGAAGTCAGTTGCTATAAAGTATGTTGTGCTTGTTTCCTCACTGAAGTTGTAAGACATATAGTATTCCTCAAAGGTCAAAATTCCAGTAACTTTAGCTGTCCTGGCTGAATGTCCCCAGAAATCATGCTAGGATGGGTCTGTAGTACATTCGTTACATGTTTTCTTAAAGTATTTCTGGTATTTCTTTTCACAAGTGTGAGAAAGCAGGAAATTTTAAACTGATGCTTAGATGTCCTCTCCTTTGCCCTTCTCTTTCTGATTTCCTTGACCAATCTTCGTAATTGATACAAGGGACTTTAGAGAAGCATTCTGTGTAAAAACAGAGTAACAACTTTTATTTATATATTTATTTGTCTGCCTGATTGCTCTGTGGCAAGCTCTCGAGGCTGTACAGATAAACCATTGGAGATCCCTGCTTTATTTTTAGTCATAATACTTTTTTCCAACAATGGGGGGGGGCGTATACTATGAAAACAAGTAATCATTCACTTATTGAAGTATTTGTCAATACATTGAAACATGAATTTCTTCAGTTGGAGGTCACTTTCTTTCCAGACAGTGCATAATCACTGATGACTCAGTTTACATACGTATTTAGTCCACTGAAATATCTCCAGGGAAAAAGAGTGTGTGGAGCTATTTTATACTCAACAAACTGACCTGTTAGTTTTCACAAAAGTGGTAATCTTTTAAGAAGACAAAGGTATTTCCTAAGCTGCATGACTTTTGGTTTCCGTGTTTATACTCTGGAGACAATTTACTTTCAAAGGACAGGTCCTGGTACCAGGACTCCCGATCTTTATCCAAAATAAAAAATTGCTTTTGAAAATTCAGCTTTCTTAATCCATCCTTCTTCATTAATGAGTAGCCATTCATATCTGTAGCTGAGTGCACTATAATGCAGGCCAATGTGCTGGTGCACTTGCATCTTAGCTCTACCTTCCTTGCTTCCCAAACAGTTCCAGATATATTTGTTTTAATCTGTGACCTGGGCTGAGACTTCTGCAGTCAGAGCTCAGTAGTGCCAGGATGTAATTAGATCAAGCAGCAGAGATGTGTGCAAGGCTGAGAAGGCCAATCTCCCCTTTATCAGCATTTGATTTCAAGGAACTTGACACCATGGCTTCAGCTTCAGCTTTGGATACTCTCAGGGTTGAAATTCCAAGTACAGCTGGTATGATGTTCAGTGATGTGTAGACACCAGACCAGGCCCTGAAGACGCTAGCTTGATTATGGACAGAAACAGAGGGTTTAACTTCTGTCTTTTACAGTTGTTTGGCCCCCTGCCCTCTAGAGAAGAGACTTTCTATCCGATTTTCTAGTGCAGCATGTTATACTGAAGCCAAGGCAGTGTTGTCTTTGGTACAGGTCTGTTACTGGAAAGTCTAGTGAGGCATACATATTGGGAACAACAAGCCATTGCAGAGGCTTGATACAGTGATAACGCTGGCCATTTGACACTGTCAGCCATAATGCTGTTGATGTTTGTCTGCCGTTTGAAGACATAAAGGCTCTAAAGCAACACCATAAATGTCTCTTTAGGTAAGAACTCAGGGTCCTATACTGACAGCAAGTGGCAAAAACCCAGTGATGGAGCTTAATGAAAAAAGAAGAGGTCTGAAGTATGAGCTCATCTCTGAGACAGGTGGAAGCCATGACAAGCGCTTTGTGATGGAGGTGAGTGAAACAGAATTGTAGAGTTGGTAGGTGGTTTTACTAACAGTGCTTCAGTCTTTGGAGTTGCTTGCTGCTACAATTTAGATTTTTTGTGTTTTGCTTTTTGCAGTGCACAGCTGTGGTGATGTTTTCAGGCTTTTGTATCTCTTACTGCTGCTAGACTGGGGAAAGGAATGTCTTTTATGCTTTAGGAAAATAAAATGAGAATTAAAACTGGATTCTGACAGCCCCAAACCACATCATGTCTTGACATGAGTAGAAGAAAAGTAGAAGATCCACAGCCTGACAAAAATATCCAATTAGCAAATTTTGCAACCATGCTTGGTAACCCCAAAGTTCGAATCTCCTGTTGTCATCTTAGCAATGGTATTTGGAATGACTGTGGCAGAGATTAAACTTTTTTGTCTTCTCTTCTTCATCTACTTGTGCTATCTCTGAAGTAGCATTGAGCTTTAAAAGAGGTATGAGGTAGCACTCCAGTTAAATAGTGTATGTATAGTGTAGGCAAAGGTGTTGGTATATGAGGTATTGATAAAGATGAGGGGGCCTCAAAATTTGACTCTGAAATCCCCTGTTTCCCAGCAGTATAATTTATTCGTTGAGAAGTTCAAGCATACTGGTTAAATCAGTATCAAATAGATACACTGGTCCTCTTTTAATTGCACTTGTAATTTCCAGGTTCCTAATATCAGTGATGTAATGGTTCATGTGATTATGTACGTATTCTTTATCAGCTTTGTGTTCTAGAAGCAGTAGAAATTTGTCATGTAAAACACTGAGGTTTTTTGGTTTTTGTTTTTCTTACTACTGAAGCTCTCTCATCACTGACCAGTAGATGCAGCATGGTATTCCCAAGGATAAATACTAGACATACTCACTCATATCTCAATTTTCAGGTAGAAGTAGATGGCCAGAAGTTCAGAGGTGCAGGCCCAAATAAGAAAGTAGCAAAAGCAAGCGCTGCATTAGCAGCACTTGAGAAACTGTTTTCTGGGCCTAATGCAGCAAACAACAAGAAAAAGAAGATTCTTCCTCAGGTAAGAACTGTTACTTGCTTTTTGGACTACTCTGTTATCACAGCTCTGGGTGGTTTTATGATACAGGAGCTCCTAGAGGAAGCAAGTAATTTCAGTCTTTTGTCTCATACACACACTGTAAGGTTTCTATTTTTATTATTCTACAATAATAATTGTAGTACAATACAGGATGACAGTTGGGACCATATTGTGCTAATACTACTATGAAATATTTTCATATTATTATTAAGGGGTTTCACCTAGAGGAAATACAGTAGAAAAGGAGGCACAAAGAGAGGTGGTGATTAGCCAGAGGAAATAAGGTCAATGGTTGGGTGATGACATGGAAGTCTATTGTGTGTCAGGCCAGAGCCATCCTGTGTTCCTCCATCAGCTAAGATACTTAGACTTAGAGAATAAATCATTTACAGGTTGGCAAAGGCATTAACTGTAGGTTCTGGAGTAAGTTGAGATTTTTGCACCAGACTTTTCAGATGAGACATTTTATTTAGTGAGGAACACTTCTATAATAAAAAGCTCAGTCTTGTCCATTAGGTTTAATAGCAACAGTGATTTCTCAAGTCTATTAAGTTTAAGGTTGAACAGAGCAGAAACTATCAACAGTGTTCTTCCTCCAGAGAACTACTGTCAGAAAAAAAGCCCTGAGGATTAGCATCTGGGTCTCTTTTGTGCAAATATGTTAGAATTAGGATTTTCTTGTCATTTTGCAGGAGCAGAATGTATCATAAAATACACTTACAAAAATTACAAGTCAACTCTATTTTTCTCTTTGTTCTCTAATAAGAGTCCTCCTCAATTCACTAAGACTTTTGGTTAGGAGTATTTCAGTTTCCATTACTGTGTTGAAAATCTAGTAAATAAGAAAAACACTACCTCATAGGATAATGTTCCACAGGCAGCTAAGATATGAAAATGACTTCTGATTCAGGCACTTACTAAATTTTGATTTTTCTTTTTTACTTTTTTTGTGTGTTTACATGTTCTTTTTTTTTTTTTTTTTTTTTTTTTTTTTTTGCAGAAGGTCAGTGATGGCAATAACTGCCAAACTAGTCTTTGAAATATCTGGATATGCATGATTTTACTGTGTTTTCAGAAGGCAGCCGGGGGGCATCTAGTACAGCTCTGCTCTGATGCAGTGAGCAACATCAGGGTCCGCAACTCCTTGCTGTACGCGGAGTTCTTGTGGCAATGGGAAAGGAAGGTGGCATTCTAGAAGAAGCTGGTCTAAAGCAATCCAGTGTTGTCATGAGGTGGTTTTGTCTTTGTGGTGAAGTCCTGGCCCTGCTGAAGATACGTGGATTCAGAGTGGTAGGAGAAAAGCAAAGGCCATGTTGTAGATCAGGGAGAGGCAGTTTGTAAGGATGTGGGAAAGACAGCAGGAAGGCCCATCAGAGAATGGGGCAGAAACTACTTGTGTTCCATCATGCCCACACAACCAAAACTGAGGTAAATAAAGCATGGCCTGACCATGCTGCCTGCCAGGTCAGAGTGAAGTGAACACACTCCTGGATTCAGACTGCTATGCAGTCAGTGAACTAGGAGAGCTCTCGCTTGGTTTCTGTCAGTCATTTTTTAGACGTTACTTCTCCATTCTGTACTCTGCCTTAAACAAGGCTTGTGCATCAAGCATGCTTAAAGAGATTTAGGAAAGGTGGTGATTTAATGCAGATGGCTTTGTATTTCCAGCAACGCTTCCACCTTCTGAATTGCTATTATTTTTATTACTCTGAGCAGACTAAAGGAGTTGTCAATACAGCTGTTTCAGCAGCAGTCCAGGCTGTTCGAGGTAGAGGACGAGGTGCTTTAACACGAGGGGCATTTGTTGGGGCAGCTGCTGCTACTGGATACATAACACCAGGTAAGGCATGGCACTAGTATCTAATACTTTAATTCTGACTGCTAGTGTGTTCTATTCCATGTGTCAGTCAGCTATGCAAGTGACCTCTTCAACTTCATTCATCTGAGATGAAGCAGAAGAGAGAATTCATGGGACTTTAAATAAATCAGAGCTGAAAAACTTGCAGTACCTATCCTTTACAAGTCTGCAACTTGAAACTCCATGTGCAGAGAGCATGAGCACACAGTTATCCTCATAATGGCTTTCCTGGCTTTATCATTCTAATATCTTTCTTCATAGTTCACTGCCATGGCACAATTCCCAAAACTCTCTTCCTAGGTACAGAACCTCTTGGATCATGTGCCCTTTAGCACTAGGACTGGCTTTCCCAAGAAACCCTTGCAGGGATAAAGCTGGCAGGCTCAGCAGTCACTGTGATCCCAGAAACTTTCCACGTGAATTGGGCATGTGAGCACTGTATCTATCAATAGCTTCTGTGGTGGCCAGAAAAAGAAAAATAAAAGAATTTACATTCATACTCTGGCTGATGTTAATTCATCATCCTTGCTGTGTTGTACCAATTAGCAAAGGATCTTTTGAAATCCAAGGGCCTCCTGGTTCACATTTATACTTCGTACTTACTGTACAGAGCAGGTGAGTTACTAATCAAGTTATTTCACTGCTGATTCCTCAGGGCAGATTTGCAACCATCACAGGCAAAACTATTTCAGCTTGAAGAGCTGAGGTGCTCAACTGCTACTGGCTGGTCCAAAATAGTGATGATTTTTATTAACCAGTAGGTTGCAAGCAGATATGAAGGGCACACAGAGTGTAAGGTGTTACAATCCAAACACAAGAAAGTTTTAATAAAATGTTAACTTTCTCTTTCTCCTTACTTTTCAAAGTGCATTGTTTTTTGTGACTTTACATTGTCTCTGAGGCTTGCGGGTAACATGTGAAGGGAGTCTAGACATTGTTTTGACTTTGAATAAGAATCACAAATTTGTAAGAATGAGATGCTGGAGATTTCTTAGTCAAAGCAAATCCAATAGCTTCCAAAAAAAAATAAAATGTATACTACTCATACTCAGGTTTTCAGATTACAGCAGGAGCTCTAATTATAACTTTCAGCCATTCACACATGCTAATTGCATAACCCTGTTGTTTGGTAGACCTGCTTCCTGGCACAGTCAACAGCATGATGTCTTTATTGTTCCTGTATGTTGATGTAACTATAAATATTAAAAACCAGTAATTCATTTTTAATGGCTGTTAACATTGTTTTTGGAACTGTCTTTCTGTCTGAGGAGTCATTTATGAGACATTTTAACCTGTCAGGGGCATGCTCCTTGCCAGCATGGAATTACTCCAGAAATAGGTTTAATTTCCCAGTCACTGCAGTTGTTAAGCTTTTATTGGTCTTGGCCTACACAGATTATTTCTCTTCATCCTCTTCTCAGAAATCTGTTTCTTTTTGTGATGGACTAAAGTGATCCCAGCAGGTGGGGTGAGGGGAGGACACGACCTGTACAATCTTAATTACTGAGATATAGTAATCAAGATTGGAGTTATCCACTGTTCCTGTTTGTCTCACTCCATAGTAATGCCTAGCTCTTTGGAAAAAAGATACTGTTTCTGTTTGCATCTATTTGTTCCCATGTCCTTTGTGAAACTTTTAGCTGTAGAAGTGGCAGAACTTTACTGATGATGACATGGTATCTGCCACAGGCATCTAGCATTCCCTTCTTTATAATGCAAGTTGAGGAAAATGACTGTTCTCTGCATTAGACTGTATTTGTATTTGTATTTTAGGGGTAATGAAAGCAAATATGGGATGTTTAACTGGATCATGCCAACTCCATGCTCTGACAGACTTGAGAGCTTCAGCTAAGAGAAAATGCTAAGGAAATGAAATATGGAATTTTACTCTTTGATGCTGAAGCTTAAGAAAGTTATTGGGTAGCTTGTTCTTTAAACCACTGTGTAGAAGGATTGTAGTGTTTTCAGCAGTTTTTATATGCGTTAACGTGAGTTTGGTTTTTCTGTGGTCCTTCGTGTACCAGAAAAGGTCCCTTTGTGTTGGTGTGCTAATACCAATTGTCTTCAGATACCGCGGGAAATGAAACCCATCCCTCATCTGTTTATATTGCAGGCTATGGAGCACCATATGGGTATAGTACAGCTGCACCAGCTTACGGTATGTATAACCCAATAATTAAATTAGAAATGATACAGAAACTGTTTTGCTAGTCCAAATGTAGCAGTCCAAGTTGGCTTAAGATTTGCAGGAGAAATTTAAGAGCTTAAAGCTCTTAAACCATGACGATGACAACACTTTTATGCCGTAACCTTGTGGTTCTTTTTTGGTTGGAGTAGCTTTTTTGCCTATGCTTTGCCTGATTTGTGGAAGGACTGCTTGTTCTAATTGCCTGTTCCCTTTCATACTGAAACTGAATTGAAGTAGTTTTCTTACTTTTTACAGCCAATCTGTGCTCCATTCAAAGACTACCTAAGGGCCTATGTCAGCATCTCTGAGCAATATTTATCTAAATGGCTTTACAAATCATTGGCAAAATGTTTGTCCACAAGTTTAATTGGTTTGTGGACCAAGCTCCCTTAATGCTGTCAACTCTATGAAATCTCCAGTACAGTAAAAGTCTATGTGCATACACAAACTCATCCCCACCCCACCCCACTCCTCCTGCTGCAGGCTAAAACACTGCTGCTTGGAACAAGCAGAATGATTTTGTGTAGCTTATATTGTTAGTGATTAGACTGCGAGGAAGGTAGGATGTGGTAATTTGCCACAATGATTTTACTAAGAAACACAGTGAAATTAGGCTGGCAAAGCATTGGTTTCGTGAAGACTGTAAAATAAACTAAAAATCAGCAATGATGGAAAGGTTTTTCTTACCTCAGCTTCTCCCTACCCACCTGCTTTTTTTATGCTAGACTAACCAAGCGTATTTACCTCTAACTGGCCCTTTTGGTTACTTTGAATGAGGTTTATGTGGCAATGGGAGCAAAGCAGTTTGGAGTCAGTGATATGTCCTGGCACACACAAAAAAACCTGCAGCTACCAGAACACATCCCACTGTCCTGTCCTGTCACAGGACTGGAGGGAAATCCTGCTACTCAAATGACAAGTTGAGTACATTTCAAGGCCTGCACTTTTTTCATATGGGAAACTGAGCTTGTGATTTGCTACTCATTTCTAGGTTTTGTAGTATTTGTAATATTTGTTCCTCTCTAATCTGTATAGCTTGGGCAATAACAACTCCCCTGATAGTATTACAAAAGTTAGAAATATTTTCAAATGTTTATTTCATTACTTTCTTTTAGAGGTATGAGCTATAAACAGCAGAATGCTGCTGCTTTATTGAAAATGTTCACTTTGCTTGACTAAGACCATCTGGCCCTGTTCTATATTCCTGCAGTGGAAAGGGAAAGTACAATGGGCCAATGGGCTGCACTTAACAGTGTGGAACTCTCCCTTCAAAATATACGCAAACCTCTCTAGTTCTACAGATCCTGCCCCATTGACCAGCCGAGTGCTTTGACAAAATGGCAGCTGACCGCTGTGCTTTCCCATTGAGTGTACTCCATGTATTGTCTTCTGTGTTGTGTTACTGAAAAGAGAAGGAACAGCTATGTGTTTTTTCAAGGAAAAATCAAAGGAAATTTAGTTTATGGCTTACTTCATGGTATGGATTTTTTAAAAATCCCTTTAGCTCTTTCCAAGCTGTAGTGACTGGCTATAACCAGGATCAGTGGTATCTGCACATATGCATTTTTACAAGCCAGGGACATCCAGTGATGTAACACGAATCTTTTCCTGGCTGAAGAAGATGGTACAACTGTTATCAGTGCTCCTGCAGCATGAGTTTCACTTGCAGCTTTTTTTTTTTTCCTTCCTTTGTTCCTTCCGTTTTGTGTTTTTTCTCATGATGCCTATTTTGGGAGCTGGAGTTTAATCACGTAACTGTGTATATGTGACATATCACTGACTTCAAAGCATTGTGGAATTGAATGCCCCCATTTTTCACATAAAGAGTTTCTGTTTTTAATGTCTTATGATTGTGATGCAAAGTACTGGGATAATGCTTTTTGGCTGTAAGGTAAACATGTCTCTTTGCCTTTGTAAGCTGTTGCATGTTGGGAAACTTCACTTTGATCATCTGGTGCTCTGGAATACCTGCTGTTGCTGCTTTGTGATTTCTAAATGGATACATAGGTTAAATACTAGAATTTAAATAGGAAAGAATAATTAAAAAAAAAAAAGGCATTTAATTGTGCAGAAGCTTGTGAGGCCACAAGAACTCTAATAACCATGAAATCAGACAGATATTAATCTTTCCAGATTTGCCACTTCAATACAGGATAGCAAAAGCAAAATAAAGAAGCAGGTGCAAAACTTACTGTAGGTGCTGGATTATTTGGCTGATCTACGTGGATGCTTATCAAAACTGCTGGACAGTTTCCCTGTGAATTTTCTTTTATGCGTAGTAGTGCCTGTCAAGAATATCTGCAATTGTTACTGGCCTGTGAAATAAGAACACAGAACAAGGTAGTAGAGATTAATTATCATAAAGATTATGAAATAGCTTTAAGTCCAGTCTCTTTTCAACAAAATACACACACTATTTTTGAGAACACTGCTTGCTTTAATTTTAACAAACACCGGGACAAAAATAAAAGCAAACTTTAAGTTAACCATCTGTTTGAAATAGTACAAAGTGTTGAAGTGTTACTGTTTATGGGACTCTGCACCCTAAAGTCACACTGACTGATCTGGAAAAGGTTAATGAGAACACTACTGTAAGCTCTTATCTGACTTTCTTGGATCACTGAACTTATTTGGAGTCCTCTCCCTTTTTTCTCTCTGTAGGTTTACCCAAGAGAATGGTTCTGTTACCAGTTATGAAATTCCCAACTTATCCTGTTCCCCACTACTCATTCTTTTAGCAAATGGCAGAAGCTAATTCCTATTGATTGAACAACACAGTACAGTACAGAATGTTAGAAGAAAAAAAAGCCTTTTTATCCTGTTTTCTTTGAACACATACTTGAGCAAAGTCATTTGTAAAGAAACATCTTTTTCCTACTTTTTGATTTTAACAAAATGCAAATTTAGTTCTCTAAAACTTGAAAAAAAATGTTCTGTGAAATGTTACCTCATTTTCAAATAACTTATACCAGCCTTCTGTTATAGGGAAGAACTAGAAGCTTAAATCTTACGTTTTAAATGAAGTATCCGATTATGTAAAATTAAATTTGTGAAGGATGTATAGAATATAAAACACTGATCACAAATAAACTGTTTTGTTGTAACACAAGAGTACTGCCTGTTTCCTAATGCAGTCGCACAGATTCAGTTAATGACCTGTACTTGCTGTAGGGTTATTTAATGCAGGGCATAGTTCTTTAAAAAAATAAAATATAAAAATAATAATAATAATAAACACACACAATAGGATCTTCAGTTAAAATATAACTTTGTAAATATTATGGTGTGTAATAAACTTAGTAAAATATGGGTTAAATATTGTTTTATCTTATTTTATAGAGCTAAGCATCCGTATGTGAGTTTTCTTAGAATCTTTAAAATCAGCATCCTGTAACTCTCAGTGATTTTAAACAGTCTTAATTATTCAAGAATGCTTTTCACTTGTACACAGAATACCGAAAAACAAACAAAACAAAGGGAATTAATCTTAGACTGTCTCTTTGTATTAGGATACATTCTGTGAAATACATATTAAACAAAGGAAGTTCCCACAGAAGGACTCATTATGTAATTACAGGGATACACAGTTAAGTCCGTATTGCCCAGAGAAAGGACACCAATAATGTTACAATCAGGTTCTTTAGAGCTCAAAAGCTGCTTATTTTCCTTTCTTTTGTTTTTACAAAAAAAATAAAAATAAAAAATTGCACTTGTTCTTGTGGCCTTCTTCACTTTTAATATTGTCTGCCCACCCTTGATTTTCCATTCACCATTTTTGCAGAAAGCATTTTAGTTGTCAATCTCATATTAAAACAAAGGGTTCTCCTTTTTCCCCTTACATTTATAAGAATCTAAAGCAGCAACAGGGTCCCCATGAAAACTTGCTATTTAATTGTCCCAGTTCTTGTTGAGTGCTGCTGTGGAAAGTGACACACTTCAGCCATAGGCCAGTACTTTTCTTAAGAGTTGGTGCTGAAACCAAAAGAATCTTCTTTCAGATAAGAAGCGTGTGCACCTGTCTGCAATTCCAGGACAGGCCCTAGCTCCATGCTGTCTCCATGTTATTTTAGACTTCTGCAGAAAAACTGCTGGGCCTCTAATGAGGGATTCAAGTAGTCTTTATTAAGGTATCACCCCCACAAAATAAGCAGCGTTGCTGGTTGTACTTCTCTACTCAGACCTCATCAGTTGCTTTTCAGGAGGTTTGCTTTAGTTCATGCTCTTTTCAAGATTGTCTTTATACACTCTGTTCTCCAACAGACTTTGCTGTTGAGGCAGGGGGGTGCTTTATTTATGAAGAGGGTGTAAGAACAGTGCTTAAAGCAATGTAAAATTCCTCCTCCCTTTTACCCCCCATTACAGGGAAAGAAATATTAGAACAGTATAATAAGGGATGGCTTATATAACAAGCTGCTCTTCTTGGAATTAACTGCAGCTGTTAAGCTAAGTATTTATACTTAGAAATGTGTTTGTATCTTAAATGTTTTTTTTTTCTGACATAGCTCTCGCTTTTGTTTGGTGTTGGTGGTACTTTAATAAAAAATGCAGATCTACTGACAAGTAGTGGTGAGCCTGCTGTTCTCATCCATGCATTAGTGTTGAAATAAAGAGCAGGGTCTTGGAGATGTAATCAAATTGAGTGGTGCTCATAAATCACCAATACGTTTTGCTGGCCTATGGATGAAAGGAAGCCATCACGGAGCAGAAAAAGCATGGCTGATAAGAGCCCATTTTTGTTAATCAAATATTCATTAAAGGAAACTTTCCTCTGCACACGCCCCCCCCCAACCCCCTTACCCTTTTGGAGTTCCCCGATTGGCAACTGTTTTCTTTTTTTCTTTAATCCCCAGATTTGTAAAATTTCTAACAAAATATTGTCTGAACCAATTCTATACGATAATCATTTGTATGCCAAATAACTTGTTCCTTATTTCAAAAACAAGGAGGGCGCTATGCTCTTTTCCAACATGATGGCAGTCATTTCAGATGATTGATAGAAGTCATTTTTTATTTTTTTGTCATTTGTTGGGAGTTACTAACCACATTGTAAACTTGCCCCCTTGCTGCATATTTTACATTTCTCTGCTTTACTGAAAATATGAATGAGCTGTCAGTTCTTTGTTTAGAAAGTGGTAACCTTGGAAGTGTTAGATGTTTCAATACCTTCAAAGAATTAAAAGTGCCCATTTTACAATGAAAATTCCACTTGCAGCTGAAAGAGCAGAGAAATTTAAATGGAGCTTTAGCTTCAGTCAGTCTCTCTGA
This sequence comes from Anseranas semipalmata, assembly GCA_013399115.1. NCBI lineage: Eukaryota > Metazoa > Chordata > Aves > Anseriformes > Anseranatidae > Anseranas > Anseranas semipalmata. The sequence goes on from VXAA01006527.1 coordinate 793,766, forward strand.
AATTAACACGAAGTTCTTGCTTCTCTGCTCTTTTCCCACTGTAGGTGGTTTTTTCATTGACAGTCCCTATTGCCAGCCTCTCAGCATCGCACCTTTTATTATTCACTTGGGCCCTCAAGATTTCTTCTCTGACTTCTAGAACCATCAGGTTGTGTGGCTCGAAATGGCATTTTGTACATGTCTTAAAAGCAAGAACAAAAGTGGCTCGTTTTGAGGTTTCTCAACTTCAGACATGGAATCTGAGCTTTTCCCTTTATTTTTTTCCTTTTTTTTTTTTCTTAAAGTGTTTCTCACTTCTTGAACTTTGTTCCATTTGATGAAAAGCAATACTTACTTCAAGCCACAGTCCTTTCTTTGGGTACATAGCAATAGATGTGTATATACTTCTGGTTATTTCTTTACACTAGAAGGGAAAGACTCGTGTGGCGGGGGGGTTGGGGGGAACAAAACAAGAAACAAAACCTAGCAGGGCACTTGCTTTAAGCAGTGAATCCTGCGTCTACTTCCACTATTTAAATATTCTAGAATTTTCATACTATGACTCTATTTGCATGTTTCCTATAAAAATTGCTACAAATACTTGCAATGGTCACTCTTGAAGCAGTAGTGCTTTGTACCATTGTACATGTCAGCAGACATGAAATGTAGCAAAAAGGTGGAAGAAAAAATAGTATATTTTTCTCCAAAATATAACTAAATGGTATTCTCTCTCTCTCTCTCTCTCTCTCTTTCTTTACCACATCATTAATATGAGGCACAAAAAGGGTAGGCCTGAATTGACTTTGAAATAGTTGCTTTTGTGTCTCTTAAAATCATCACCAAATGATAGGAAAGTGTAGTATTTCGTAAATCTCCAGTTCACAATCTTTGCTGCTCAAAATTTACTAGTCTTTTTTTTTTCCTCTTAAATTTGTATGATGATATTCTGAGATTGTGAATCAGTAATCAGCAATAACTGAAAGGTAAATGTCCTTATTTATTTAAATGGTATTGGAACATTTATATGTTGCAGTTAAGACTTTTAAGCAGTTTTCAGCAGGTTAATACCACTTTATTCTCATTCTCTCCGGACCTTCATAGCCATATGCACTTGTATAAAATAAGCAGAAATTTAATGACTGTAAGCTGAGATCGTGATATAAAAGGTAAGAAATTTTATTTTCAGCTTAAAGAATATTTTTATTGATTTTTTTCTAAAAATCTCACATACCTCTGACAATCTTGTATATGGCACATTTTTATTATGTTTTGTTTAATTCTAAATGTTTAAACAAGTAATACATAGGGCTGGATTCCAACTTTGTATTTTTCAAGGCCACTTCAAATATAGCAGTTTCAGTTAAAAAAGAAAATATTACTTAACACTTTTAAGAAATAGTTTGGTTTTATCAACAGACTGTTCTACTTCAAATATCTTTCTCTTGCATAGTCCAAAAAGCTGTATTGATACTGCTGTGTATCAGGCACCGCATTCCTTGCATACTTGTGGAAAACGTTTGGGTAGGTACCAAAGCCATGGCCTGCACTGAAAGCCATACCATGGTTACAGTTATAAATATGAAATAAAAATGTGAAGTGGAACATGTGATATTATCTAACTAATAAGAGAGAAATTATTTCCCTAAACTATTAAAGCTGAACTCCAAGTGGAGAATGAAAGACTTTGATGATGTTACAGTTTAAATCTGCAGAGATCAAATTACGTTAGGCCAAATTCATTCATGAAGCAGCCAGGTTTGCTTTCCTCTTGTGGGTGCAGTGGGAGGAGAGGAAGGCAGGCAGGCAGTGATTTAACTCTGCATGAATAAGTTGTTTAGCTGTAGTTTTCTAAAGCTAGAAATTAAGACAGAGGCATCCATAAATAATTATTTTCAGTTCTGTAGTAAATGTTTTAGATAATATTTTACTTGGAGTAAAATGGTTTCGGATTATGACTTATATGGTGCACATGATATGTGTAGTTTTAAAATACTTGTTTTTTTATTTGCATTTATATAACCTTACATTATGCAAAGTTGCATAGTACAGTACTGCACTACTGCAGTACCTGCAGTACTTGAAGTTGCTGGAAACAACTCTTTTTATATTAAAAAAAAAAAAAAGAAAAGAAAAAAAGGGGTGATGTATTAGCATTTTAGGGTCTCAATTCAGAGATGAAAGCATTAAAAAACCCTGACTGATCACACTTTATACTGATGTAAAACAGAAAAATACTTGGTATGGAATATGTAGTAAATCGGGCCCAAAGCTTGTTGTTTTGCATCAAAATATAACAGCAAAAATAAACTATATTTCTTTTCAATATTGAAAACATCAAAGTCAGTAAATAACTGCATGTGTAGGTTCTCCATAACTCAGGATATATCTGGATAGAATTCATAGGCTGATGTAGAAAAATAGCTGTCAAATATTGTTAGTATTGCTAATGTTGGCAGAAACCTGATCTTGCAAGTGGCCTATGTATTTGCACCTGGGGAAATGAACTTCAGGAACTTACTAGTGACTTGCCCGTTAAAGCACATAACCATTTGATTACATTTGCAGGTGCAATTGGTGAGCCATCAGAATATCCCTCCTATTTGGTGGTGCAGATTTTCATCTGCTGTTATCTTCAAGGTGCAAACACAGGGCTTGGTCTGAAGCTCACTTAAAATTCTATTCATTCTTTCAGCCTGTCAGGCTAAGTAATCCTGATAGTGGAGCAGCAGGCTGCTCCGTTTCCTCTGGAAGACACTATTTTATATGCTTCAAGGCAATGTTAAGGCGCATTATAATGAACTTCTCTTGAGTATTCCTTTCGTAGGTTTAACTGATGACAGTCTGACAAGCAGTTATCTGTCCAGTTCAAGGACTGATTAATAAAATGCCTTGCTGACTTTGAGCTCTTTCTTTGTGGCCTGTATTTGGCAGCTTAATCCATCTGTATTGGTTTCCATCAGCATTGACTGTGAATTTACATATTTTTCTGTCATTACCCTTTTAACTCCTATGATCCCAAGCATTCTGTTGTTCTGCTTTTTTGACATTTTCACTTTCTTGGATCTTTCTCCTCCTCTTTTTCACTGAAAAGATGCTAAGTTTCTTTGGTGTATTTTTGCTCATTAGGCAAATACTTATGTCCAAAAATTGTCCTCTTGGCTTTGCTGCACCCCTTCACAGCAGGATGGACACCACTTCCTGACGTGAAATACACACTGTACTTAAAACTCCTAAATCCTGTTTTTGAAGCCATTTGGAATCAGTGACAAGACCCTACGGTGGTAAGACTGCCTAGGACTGTCTCATTCACAGTGGGACTTGAGCAAAACATTCACATGTGCTGAAACGTCACTCATGTAGGTTCCACAAGTGCCTAATACATTGGCATTTGAGAGAACAGTTAAGGACTGCATTCTAACCAGTAGGTTTTAACCTAACTGAAATACCAGACTATTACTACACGAGTAATTTGGATAACATCTGCTTGATCAATGTTGTAACAACCACTGTTTTGCTAAGGCAGAATTAGAAACTGCTTTCTCTTGCATAACAGTTGCAGGTTTCCTTTTAAAAGCCACCTCACAGGAGCATGGTCTGAAGTGCCTTTTCTGTGAGATTGAGGTCTGCTATTTGATGGCTACTGAGCTTTGTCTTTCTGGATATACCCAACAGTCAAATGTGGAAACCTGGTTCCATGTGCTTTGTGTAGCTGCTGCTATCTTTGCCAATTCTGCAGTACCATTTCTGTGAAGCAAAACTATTATTTTGTAGTTTGAATTTCTGGTTCATGGAAAAGAATTCTGAAAAAGTTCCTTTCAATTACTACACATAAATAGGACACTCAGGAAAGTCTGTGTTTATTCACTTCCCACCTTAACTCTAGTTTTAGCTAACCAGATGCCAGTATGTATTTTGGGAGATGATGTCTGGCACTTAAAGCTCTGGTTCCTTTTAATCCTTTACATTGAAAAACTGACCTGTTTAATGTACTATCTGGATTGGAGATGAATGGCATTAACATTGACTTTGGAAGAATAACTGTGAGCTTGAGTGGCCTGGTTAGTTGACATTGAGGGAAGTGAGACTATTTAAAGAATTGAGAGATTGAAATACGGACTGTTCCATTGTTCCAATAGCATTTATTTGCTTTTAGCTGTTCTTGCATACAGACCCATAATCAGGCATGTAGTGGCTTTCCTTTTCTAACAGTTTGGGTTTCATGGAACCATGAGAGGGAGAAATGCATAACCAGCCTGTTGAGTTGTCAGACTGGTATCTGAAGTGCCCATGCAGGACAGCAGTCTTCAAAGGTGGAAACCTCTAAGTACTGTTTACTGCTTACCATACCTCAGCATTTTTCTTCCTGATGGTTGAGTGACAGCTGGAATGGTTGTGATTTTCCCAGATATGAAACTGTGAGTCTTGAAGAAATAACATATTTGATGAGGGAACTTAAATCCCACTTTGCCAGCCATATGAGATTTCTACAGGCATGTTCTGTCTAGAGAAGGGTTTAAGGCAGCCAGATTGGTGTGAAAGGACAGTGCTGTCTTGAGCTAGTGTTTTAATTACAAATGATACAAACACCATAGAAAAATCTGCCTAAACCTTTTGAGATCTAATTCCATCACTATCCTGTGCTTGCAAGACTGTACGTTATAGCACCAGGGTTGAATGACTGTGAAAGGACTTGGCTAGCTGAAAGTATGGCACATGATGCTTCCTGCCATCATGTCCTCTCTGCCAGTGCTTGCTGTCTTCCTTAAGCACACATTCAGGAGTTGGAATATGGTGACCTTATTCCTGGGCACTGAGCCACGCAGATGGAGGGAGGCCAGCCTATACCCATGAAGGGACTGTGTAACATGTGGCCTCTGTTGCCCAAGCAATTTCTGTTGGACACAGTACACAATCCAACCCTCACAAAGGCAATTTAATGCCTGGGTGGGTGGTGTCTAATTTGCTGTCATGCAGCCAATGTGAGTTAATTAGATGATTCGGCAATTGTCATAGCTCCCAGTTAATGCGCTGTAAACCCTGCTGCCATAAGTTTCACTGCAGTTGAATACCTTTGCTTCTGTGAATTCTGTGCCTCCCACTGCTTTTTCAGATCTCCTTATAGCATCCCAGTAGATAACTGATCCTCTCAAATTACAGAATTTTTATGTCGATGTTTCTAGATTCTTGAGAACTTTTAATCAGCCAATGAAAAGCTTTAGGGAACAACAAGTTTTCCTAGAAACTCATTCATGTGCCAAGGGACTACTATTTTTACTCATGTGCAAACGTCTATGAGAAGTATTCTGATCTCTCTGATCACTTGAAAGGGGACTAGCACTCTTTCTGTAAGAATACTTGCCTTCTGGCAGGAAAAGAAAAAGATTTAAAGTGTGTCTTAATTTAAAATTATTTGTGCCTTTTTCCTTTCATTGGACTACTAAGAGAAATTTCCCTGACTACAAGTTCCTTGCATTAATAGGAAGTAGAAAATGAAGGAGGAGTGGTATGAAGACTTCAGGTGGTCTAGGAAAAAAAAATCTCCTTTCAACTATGGGACATCAATCCCCTGGCAATTCTAAAACTCCAAGATAGTAATAAATGTGAGCAGCCTCAGTGTACCATCCTTGATCCAGTCCAGCAGTCCTCAGAGAACAAGTCTGTCAGTCCCTGTATTTTCAGTCCCTGATCCCTGACAGAAACAGTGTAGAAGCACATGATCCCTTCCTTCATTTTTAATTCTGTATCCGAGTCCATGGATCATCACAGTCTAGCGGTGAGATTCCCAAGCATCCCAGCATAACTGTGTAAATGAAGAGCAAGCAGACAGTATAGTAGTTCAGTCTTAGACAAAATTCCAAGTTTCCTTCTGCCTGCTTTGCTCCACAGGATAAGATACAATCATTCTGTTTTAGAACTTAGCACCTTTAGCTAAATCCTCTGTAGCCAGTTGCCTGCTAATAAATAAAGGGAAAAATGTCTCCCACCTTCAAATGAGTTCCAAGTCACAGAAGCAGCTTACAAAAAAGGCTCCTACTTCCTGAGGCTCAAGAACTCTGCCAGCTGGATTCTTTTGGATACATGATGAGATATGTAAATACAAAGTTCAGATTGCTGTTCTCAGTCATGAAGCAGACTGGACCTCTCCTCTGGCAACAAAAGAATGAATATGAGCTCTGCTGGACTCACTGAGAAGTTCTGTTAAGTACAGTTGTACTGTCTTAAGAACCAATAACTGAGCTTGAATGCTCAGGACATAGACCCTCTCAAGCCTACTGTTGAAAAAAACTATTGAAAAATGAGATACTTTACTGACTTGTTCAAAGCAGAGATATTGTAGTTGCATCCACTATCTATAGTATATGAGACATCTTGTCTAACAGATCATTGCTAAAACAGAAGAATGGAACCAATGATCTGGTTTGCTGTGAAACTGATCCTTAGTGTAAAGTGGAAATTCTGCTACAGTAATTTTAGAGCAATTCACTGAAGCAAGTCAGCACTGAAATCCTACACTTATGGGTTGTAGCAGTTTTCACCTGTATTTTCTTTCGAACATTAACCACTTAAGCTGGTAATTAAGTCTTTAACATTGAGAGAAATTCTCATCACAAAGCTGCTTTATTACTTAACCCCAGAAGTTATGTCTCCTTAGCTTAATTTCTCTCATCTAAATCCATACCTATTTGTGTGCAGGTTCTTTAGTGCCCTGAAACATCTTCCCATTTGCCATTGTACTCATAGAAACAGGAGTGATTCAGTTGCAACTGATTTATGTGCAACTGATGCTTAAGATAATATGAAAGCATGAGTGGGATACATACAGGCCTGTTGCTCTAGTCTGGGGTTTTCTAGAAGAAAGGATGCTCTTTCTGCTAGACCTGTAAGTGGTAAGTGGAGATGTGAAGTTCTAAAGCAAATTTCTTATTTTTTATGTTGTTTTAACTTGTATTTGGTGCCTTAACTCTGAATGTTATATATACACTGTACCACAGGTAGTTTAGTGGATAAGTGTACTTTAAAAGAAGTCATCAAGTTAGGCTACAGAAACTGTAGCAAAGACTGAAGCCTTCTCAGTGGAAGAGTTCTCTTGCATGTTTAATTAGTAATCCACTGATAAACAAAACCTGAAGAATTTAAAGAGCATATAAAATTTTTAACTACAGATTGAGACTGAATTTATCCTATTTCCAAGTTCAGAAGTTTGTGGCAATAAGATAAAGGTACAATCTCTTCTATGCTGTGTAGGTAAACAACATCAACGTATTACAGCTGGCCAGAAGTGCATGTTTGTGAAAACCTCTGGACTCTTATCTTTACTAGAACAAATTACACTAGAAGGTATTAACTGAATGTAGTCTAGAAGGCATTAATTGAATATAGTTGGTTATCTTTCATCCACTGGTACAGGGGACTTGCAATGAGTCAGATTTGCAATTAATTTTTAAGTCCGAAATAGCATGTGGACTTAAGCCTCATTCCTGCCTCTTACCTGAATCTAGAAGCTCCAGATGCCTTACGCTGCTTTGCGGTTTGGAAGGTGTAGTGCAGCTTCTACTTGAACACGTTTGCTTGCTGAATGCATCTGGTCCTGGTAGAATGGACTGAGGCAAAAGAGAGAGAGAGAGAAGAAAACAGTGAAGGTAGAATGCTCCTCTCCAGTCTTAGAAGGTTAAGTATAATAGACAGGAGGTTGCAGGGAAAGTTGCACTGCCTTTTCCAAGGCCATAAGTACAGTCTATGGTAAAAACAGTAGGTTTGTCTATTGTGGTAAATCAGCAGCCTTACTACACTAAGAGCAAGGCGGAGATGGTATTGTTTTTTCAATAGTTTGTAAGAAATTATGTAAGAGATTTAAGCTACCCATATCACAAGCTAAAATCTGCTGGAGCAGACTGTACTCTTTTTTTTCTGCTTCAGTAAACAGGTACAGGATGGAAAGAGGAGGAGGAGGAACAGGAGAAATCCAATGAATCATAGAATGCTTTAGGTTGGAAGAGACCTTAAAGATCATCTAATTCCAACCCCCTTGCTATGGGCATGACACCTCCCACTACAGCAGGTTGTCCAAAGCCCCATCCAGCCTGGTCTAAAATGCTTCCAGGGATGGGGCATCCACCATCCATCTGGGCAACCTGTTCCAGTGCCTCACCACCCTCATAGTAAAGAATTTCTTCCAAATATTTTATCTAAATCTACCCTCTTTTAGTTTAAAATTCTACTTGCTGATGCAGCCCTATCCACAACGGAGAGACTGCTCCATGCAGTATAGCATGCAACTGAATTCTGGTAGGGAAAGGAATGCTAGTAGTTTTCCCTGAAGGAATACTAGTAACTTATTTCTACAATGACCACAGTATTCTAGACAGCTTGCTTTTGAAAAGAACAGCGTGGTAACAAGGGAAAGCCGATACCACTTCCACAACTACGTGTTATAATGTACATATTTCAGGTCGCTAGTACCGGTATAACTAGTTATGACAAAATAGGTTCATCTTTCCAGAAAAGCTTATTTTGACATTCTATCTGCTTCTGTTTTTTTAATCTAAAGGCAGTTAATTGTAGTACTGATCTGTTTCTAAGGGAGTAGAGCAGAAGGTAAGTTTCAGCTTTGTACTTCAAAGCTGCTGTGAGTAAGTTGATTAACAGTGTTCCATGGAAACAACCTGATGTACGTGTTTATTTTCTTTGTGCTCATTTCTATGTTCTTAGAAAAGCACAAGCTTCTATAAGCATAATCAACACAAAGTTACTCAGGGTACTGTGTCGTCTCAGCAGTGGACACTAACTGCATCTTCAGTCAACAGGCACATATAAATCAAGCTTAATTAAGAGGAACAGAACATCTTGGCAGGTTTGCTTTACTACTGGCACTGTTACAATTTAATGATCTATGCATATGGAAATGTGTGTATTCCTGCACTCCCAGGATAACTTTTAGTTCTGCAAGATGATCCTGTAAACTAACAAAGTAAAATGTGTTTAGTGTAGAAAAGAGTATTATTCCTTCATTATTCCCACAAAGGGCTGTTTATAAGCAGTTGCAAAGTGATACTACTCAAAGCAGAATAGGGTTGAAGAACAGTATTCAGAGCAGTACAGCTTTTGGAAATTTAGTGATATGAATTTAATTATGAAACTTCTGTACTGTACAGATTATTTCCTGTGTTTTCAAACTAGTATCCCTGCTGCCCTGCTCAAAGTAACAGGATAAAGACAAGTGTAGTTTTCCAATAACATGTATTGCATGGAAATGTACTGGAAGAAAATGGAGGCTGTACTGCTGAGAGCATATTCTACTATACAGAGCCATTCTCTGGGCAATGCTGCATAATTTAAGAGTGGGTAAATATGCCTTCAGGGACAACACAACACAGAACAGATGTTTAAAAAAAAAAAAAAAAAAAGAAGCCTTGAAGCTTTGTCCAGTCATACACTTCTTATTCTTCCCTGAAAAAAGGGACGGGTACATTCATACGTGCTTAGTGAGTTATAGATCAGATATCACAAAGGCCCTTAAGGATGAATGTTTTAAAGACAGTTTCCTTTTGGACAGAAAAGAAAGGAAGTTGACTCTGTCTTCCAGTTCCAAAATGCAGTGTCTTATTTCTGATCCTAACCCTAAATCAGTATTTATCGACCAAACTGACTAAGCTTTTTAGGTTGATGAGCTCTCTACAAAGCAATTCTGTTCTCCTCTCAAGCCTCTGCAGGGGCCAACAACTGGTGCTTAACTACTGCTTTCACTGCAGCATGTCACCTGTCCTCCAGCTGTCCCAGAACTGTTCTGGGACACCTGCATGTCTAAGAGAGCAACACTCTGTGGGGGCAACTATCGCAAGTGCTGAAGTAATACAGCAGAGCAAATCCCAGTGGGCTGTATGCTTTCTGAAGTCCTGCCCAGATCTTAGTGACAAAGTTGAGCATGAAACCTGTACTGCCAAAAATCCTGCCCCTTAATAGGAAGGATATCTATGGGAAGGAGATATGAAGCCTGAGACTTTGAGGAAAGGCTGGTGTCTTCCAAGTCCAACTCATCTTACAAGTTTTTTTATTTTTGTTTTAAATGGTTGAGCTTCCATCCACTAAAAATCACCATCAGACTAATCAGTTCAAACAATTGCTGCTAATTTGGGCTAAAATACTCCCCTTGTGGAACCCAAACTACCACCACCAATCCATCTGAAGAATTTTTTAAACAAGGAATCAGCTGGAGGCAGGACACTGCAAAGAGTGTGCATACTGCAAGGCAGACAGGAAATCTGGCAATGCAGTATAATGTTACTTTTCTCATGACAATTACTCCTACAAGACCAGGAAAAGACTGAGGCAGTGCTTTGGGGCAGTGTTTCATGCTCAGCAAGTTTGCAGAGGGAAGGAATGCAATTCTATAAATCACTTGTACTGTATTTCTGTTTCTAGACTTGAATGACTTTCACTTTTCCTTTGTGGGTCAGCATAGTAAACATTAAAGAAAAGGTCTATTTTTATAAATCTCTTTCACCAATAGAGAGGTCTGACCTGCAGCCACCAGATGGATTTATTTATCCATAGAGGACAGATTGTTTATTTTTACACTAAGATTAGATATGGCACTGAATAAAACAAAATATGGCCTTTGAACTATCTAAACCTTAAATCCTATCACCAAATTACATAAATAAGTAGTACAGTGGACGATTCCATCTTTCTTCCCAGTAAGTTTCCCTCTCAAAAGAAGTTACTCAGAAATAAACTTCCAAATGAAGTACAAGAGATCCTTGTGGTCTAATTACAGAATACTTTACAAATCAGGAGGAATCTTAAATATTTTTAATAAAGTGAGCTGTATGTACTCACTAGCTAAAAAAGCCTGCAAATGTAAAGTAAATGGAATGCTCTTTGGACATTAAGTTGCTTCCTCACGTGATGCTGTACCCAGTACACTTGGCTTCATTTGGCTTCTGTGTTGTGGTTTATATGCCAGCCACTGTTATGAACTGTACACAACACCTATATTTGCACTGTAATCTTGATTAATTTGCCACTGATTGTAACCCAATGCTACAGACTTCTCTGTATATAAAACCATAACCGTGTCCCATTTGCTTCCAATAGCATACAATAAAGGCTTATCTCTGTAAACAGGAATTATGTCCTTATGACTCTTTTTTTTTTAATTATTATTTTTGTTTGCAGTGAGAAAATTGGCTTTAAGGTTTTTTGAAGCCTGGGAAGCCAAACCACCAAAGTCTGTTCTGCTTTAGTCAGGTAACAGGCTCAGAAGAAACTTAAGAAAGGCTTCCAAGGCTGCGGTCTTATCAGAGGTGATTATTAGCAAAGCCGTGTCTTTGAGTTGGAAACGTAAAGCACATTTACACAGTCTGTAATGAGTGGATTGCCTTCCTTCACAAAGGTTGTAGTGAATAAAGTGTACGGGTGTAATGTCTGACAATGCACTGACATTGTGCGAGGGCTGCTGCACAAAAATACCGGTCGGTGTTAGCCAATGGAAGCAGTAACAGAAAAGCTCAGAGAAGGCTGTGATGAGACTACCCAGGAAAGCAAGTTTTACTTCAGAATGAAAACATTCATTTTCTAGTATTTAGTTGATTGGTAAAATGGGATGTTTATTTTCTTAAAAGTTAAATTATACATATGAAGAACCAGCAGAGTTCTCTCTCAAACTTTTATTCTCTCTAATCCCTCTCCCTTCACCGCATTTCCTAGAACATTAAGTTCCCGTGGTCCTGGTTTGCCCTCTGAGGTCGGAAGCAAACACAAGCCATTTCCCTGTCCAGAGCCACTGAAGGTACAATTGAGGATACCGGGAGAATTGTGTGTCTGTTGTTGTTTGCTTGAGGCTGCATCTCATGGCAAGATTTACTGGAACATGCAAGTATGTCCAGTTGCCTGGAGTTACAGAACACACTTTTATTCTAGAAACCAACATAGAGAAGTCGTTTTATCAGATATCCCTACCTTTTCTTAGAAGTATTTTTATGGTCTTTAATTCAGCTTTCCAAGTCTAAGTGCAAAGGTCATTAATCAAAGTCAGAGGAGTTCAACCTTGAGGAAGGTTTAAAAACCATTACAAGCTGACTAAAGTTGAGAATGCACTTAATAAAATTAGAAGTCTGGAAACCCACAGCTTAGCATATATGCCAATGGGAATAAGACTTGGTGTGCAACTTCCACACTCAACAAAATAGCGTGCAGCCAGCTGAGTCTGCTGTTGTGAGGCAAACAAGTCAGTTAGCACACAAGAGCTACTGAGGGACCTCTGTGCCAAAACTGACTACACCATGTTTCCTTTAAAATGCAGAGCTGCGTCAAATATTTAGCAAGTAAGATCCATAAAGAACTGGCCATAGTCAGTTAAGAAAACACCACTAACACTTGGCTGAAACAGAGGTCCGTTTTACCCTATATGTTAGCGTAATACTGTACCTCTGTACATGCTTAATGTTAGCTAGCTTATTAAGAGGTCATTCAGAAAGCTACCTCAGGATTAGCATCTCAGACGTGCCGAGAAGGCTGACAGCTCTTCAGCCGTAGCCTGGCAATTGCTGTTCAGTGCCAGCTAATGAAATGTACTGGGCCTGCTCCAGGAGCAGGCGGATGTTCTGTGGCCTCCCAGGAATGAAACAAGGGGTAGATAAGAGAGTGGCACATGGGAGGAGTAGTACTATACTGATTCCAGATCAATAAAAGAGGCTAGCACAGCCATCTTTCCTCACTGTGAAACTGCCTCGCATCACCGATGTAGTTTTATTCCTATCCTGCTGTAGCTAACCTAAACTTGCCGAGGCAGTTGCATGGAGCCTTGCTTAGGACAGGGAGGCTGCTAGTTGTGGCCCCTTGCACGCACTACAGTTCTACTCCACTCCCCACTAAAAAAAAAAACAAAACCCAACAACAATAACAAACCAACACAAACGACCACCCAAGTCTGTCTACTTTTTCTCAGCAGAATGCAAAGTCTTTACTACTCCAACACTGAGTGCCATCAACCTGTGGCTGAAGGCAAGCAGTGAACTCTTCAACAGAAAGAGCCTTCGTCATGTTCAGGCCCTCCCCACAGTTGCTTGACTGCTAGCCCCATCCCTTGCTGGCACAGCACTGAAGGGATCCATGCAGAAGGAACCAGCTGCTTAATGAGCAGGAAGCCCAGTTTATCTTGCTGCAATCAGCATCACCTTGAAAAACTGTATTTGATACAGAGGAAACTGGAATAAACGATTTATTGACTGATGTCCATGCAACTAACAACCCAGCTTGTTGCTTCCATGTGACCTGATGCATCCTAACCCTGACAAAAAAAATCAGAGAACCAGCTCTAGTCTCACTTTGCAATAAACACACAATACCAAACAATGCAAATTCCATGTCCTACTGTCTCTTAATGTATTGATGTAGCTTGATTTATCTTGGTGTTGGTTCCCTTTTCTCATGAATACAGAACAGATCCCAACTGCAAATTTTTGTCCCAGGCAGTTGGGATGCCAAGGGCTCCTATTTACTCAAAAGCACGCTTATAGCCTGTGTACAGCAACCACTAAACCATCCCTCATGGTGGTCTATTTTAATGCTGTTCTATTTTAAGAGACTTGGAAAATGGTAAGGAAAAGCAGTTAAAGCAGAGTGAAAGTAGAGATCTTAATAGTGCCTCAAACAAGGATGTCTGTCTTCTCCAGGCTCACAGATACCTTCCACAAGGCTGCTAGACATAGCCGATGATGCCAGGTTTCCTTGCCAAAAAATCAGAAGGCTCTTGTTTCAGCATTTAGGTTTCTGAAAACTTCTGAACATGACAGTCTGAGCCACACCCTACTTGCCACAGGAGACCGGTAGCTTGGGTTACAACCATTAGCTGTCACTCAGAACAAACACGTAAGCATGGGATCAATTTGTATTGTTCCACAAAGAGTACATAAGAAGCCCTATTACAAACCTATCCACTGGATGCCGGTGTACTGCTCGAAATTCCATCCTCCACACAACTTCTGTACTCGGTGTCAGGCCCACCATCGAGACCTACTCTCCCCAGTGCCAATCTCCCTCACTGCTGCAGAACTCCCTACCAGAATTTTACACTTACTTGAGTACCACCTATCCTTCTAGGGCTAGCTGTCAATAAAATGCAACACTAATTTCTTCACCACGCCTGTCCCCTCTGCTAAGCTAGCACAAATTCTTTCTGAACAGCACCCTTTCTGCAAGAAGAGAAATGTCACCCCACTTAATTGCTCACAACATGATGCTGACTTCGATCTTCTGCTGCAGGATTGAGTTCCAGCAAGTCAGCTAGAAAGAGTTCTCTTTCCCATTTGCCAAGCTGTAAATTATCTTTCCCTTTTGTCACCCCAATCTTTGGTACTCTCAACTGAAAGAAACTGAAGCTGCTAACATTTTCAGGGCCCTGGATTCATCCTCACTTTGGGTTATACATTCCAACAGATTTGTAAAGGTATGAAAAGCCTGTGTGTACTTTTGTTACAGCAATACAAAAAGGCCCTTTCTTGCTCCAGGCATGAACACAAGGCAAAAACCTAAAGGGGCCTTTGGATCTCAAAAAAGGGTCACACACCCTAGCACAACTAACACTTCCCTCTAGTGCCCTTTACTTAGGTGCTGACGCATACCAAAGATGGGATTTCCTGCTTGCAGGAAAGGCAGACTCAGCCCCCTGCTCATTCTAATTTATTCATAAAGGATTTTTTTTAAACTGGGCCATTTTGATTACAGCAGAAGAGCAAAGGCTATAACAGGGAAAGAAGACAAACTAGAGCTCAAGTAAATCAAATTATGTTGCCATGCAAAGCAGTTCCAAACTCCTACGTCACTGACACTGCACAGCTTATAGTAACACAATTTTTGCATGCAGCAGAAAGCAAGCCTAGGGACAGGGACGTGAGTTGCAAAATACAGGTCAGTTATCCTGGTTTTAATGAAAGATGCTGTTAAATGTTGAAGATGCATAACTTCCTGTGTCTGCAGCTTGGGGACTGCAGAGATCTGTGGGTGCCTCAGTTTCAGCTATCAATAAACAAATCTGAAAGACAAAGGTGAGACCAAATCCAAGTGACTGGAGGAAGTGTGAAGAGACCTTTCTCCATCTTCTATTAATCCAGTTATTCAAAAAATCTTCCTTATGCTGGTTAAGATGAAAGAGTTAAAACCCCAGACGAGCAGCCAACTTGCAGGAAACTGATCCAAACTGACTTTGAGGGCTCCATTTCTATGTGGTCTGAGAAGAAAGGTGCTTCAGAGAAAGCCAGGAGCCAGTCTGCAAGCCTCAGCTACAGCTGGCAGATCTCATTCAGGTGAATTTATCTCGACAAGAATGAAGGCAGAGCCCTGGCTGAGCTGTGCCTGGCTGAGGCGTGATTGCTCCTACACAACAGCTTTGTACTTGCGTATGGAACGCACAGAAATCAATACACCATGCCAGTGATACCACAGTGTAAAAAATAAATTTTTAAAAAAAAGGGGGATCTGTCTCTCTTAGCTCTCGCTGACCTGTACAGAGTGGAGCATCACAGATTCTTTGCCATTATACCAACCCCTTGTTCACTAAATTTTTTCTGCATATAGTTGAGGTCCTTAAAGAAGGCATCTGCTTACAACACATGACAGAAGCCCAACAGAACTGGTCCACCAAAACTGGGCTGCTTGTCTGAGCAACTATCTCAAGATATTTTATGCTCTATTTGTTCTCTCACCTTGCTTGCTATGTGCACAAAGGGCACAGGGACTATTCAGGGTTGTCTGGGACTATGAACTGGCTTGTTTTATTACTGGAATAAAGTAAAAATTAAACAGCTGAATGAAAAGACAACATCCTCCCTGCAAAAATAACAAAATAACAACAACAAAACACTCAGACCAGACTAGCACACACTCTGACTAGGAAAATGAAGCAGTATTCAAGTGAAAGATGACAAATAAACTGAATTCAAGTATCTTAAACAGATCTCACTGGGAACAAACGAAAGAAGACTTGGACAAAATTTAGAGCTTTCCAGTTACACCACTTACTACTGGCCTTCTCACTCCACCCTAACCACACAAATCAGCAGCACCTGTAACATCTAAGACATTAACATGAGTTCAGACCAGGCGGCTGAGTAGCTACCCGATTCTAAAAACAGGCCGTTACTGTCATGCTGAGACTGAAGGCACTCAGGAGCTCTACAGTTCACTGCTCGTGTCTGTGCTAGCAGCAGCCGTCTCATTCATAATTCACAGAAGTCTGGCACAGGCTTCCAGAGCCCCTCTGGCATGCCGGGTTTTTCACTGTACCATGCAAAAAAACACTTCAGGGAGATGCGCAGTCATCACCTCTTAGAAACACCATCCTTTCCCCTCCATGCTAGATGAGATCTTGTTCCACAAGTGACTCTCAGTGGGATTATGCCACAGTCCTACTATGTCCTCGGTAGGTGGAGAGCTCAGATGTACACTACTCCGTAAGCAAACAGCCTTCATCCTCCTCCTCTTCCCCATCCATTTGATCTGGTGCATCGTTATTAAATTACCATAAAACCACTTCTTCAGCCTTCAGGGCACAGAAGGCATTAAGTCACTTCCCTCATTTCTTGTCAGCCAAGAACTGTGCCAAAACCACAATGGTTTTCTACGGTATTCTAAAAGAACTGATAAAAAACCTTTGTTCATGCTGTGAAAGCTGATAGCAACACAGCTCTCAGACTCATCTCAGCAAGTATTTTACTACCTTGTCTTGTGCACAGAAGTTGAATGAAATCTGCATAGTTTCCTTTTCCCTACATGGGATACAGTGGCCACACAGTAGATTAGAAAACCTCATCAGGAGTCATTCAAGTGTCACCTCCCAAAGTTCATTTATCAATGTGGCTTTAGGGCTACCCTTTACCCTGGATCACAGACAAGTCTATGCATTAACAGATGCTCACAGCAGGGAGTTTAAACACACAGCTTTGATGTATTCATGGTTTTACACTAACCGTACACTCTGCATGATGAGGGCTTCTGCTTCCTATCTGTCAGGCTGCAAATCTCATCACTTCTGCACCTTCTGGCACCTGTGAGTCCACAGTGACTGCGATTACCATCTGAATCGCAGATTCAGATCTGAAGCACTATAGAACCTTGCTAAAAAATCAAGACATTTGCCATACAAGCTGTTGATTAAGGAGAATCTCTGCAACATTGGAATGAAAACAGCGTGCTCATTTCTATAAAAGTCTATACTCTGAATAGTTATCACCTCCGGAGAGAGTCATGTACAGAGCTAATCTGCACACGGAAGGCCCATACGGCAAGATCATGGTAAAGCAAACAACTTAGGTCATATCACCACCAACTGTAACTCGTCACTAAAGCTGATTAAAAAAAAAAATACTTTTGTCTTAACATTTTAATTAAGCCAAATTTAAAGTTTTTCATCATATTCTGAATTTTTTTTCAGCATAATGTGATAAACTTTTGCTATGCCTCATATCTCAACCAGTACTACTAAAGCAAGAGAGTAACAGAAAGACTTATTGGTACCCTAAGACAAGTTCAAGATGTACTACAAATATATCCCCTAGATTTATTTCATACATACTTAGATTTAATTACACTCCATCCTAGCAGATCCTTTTCATACAAGAACATAACACAACTTTCAGAACAGAAATTCACAGGAGACTAATATGGCATGTCCTCGTCTTATAACTACTCCAGGTATCTCACAGATTGTAGATTTTGGATTTGCGAAAAGGAAATGAGGGTTCACACAGAGGCTTTTGCTAATGCTGGGTACCTAATATCCTCACATTCCTTGGAAAATTCCAGGCTTAATGATTTGAACATTTCTCAACAATTCATTCAAATAAGCAATGGTCTATAAAGTTTAATGAGAAGGGTCTGCATGCTGAAAGTAGAATGTTCTCATGAAGCATTAAAATACACTTGGAACGTGCCTTCCAGATCCAGCTGTGCCACTGCAATAGGTCCCTGCCCCAGCAGCTCTGTCACTGTCACCCTCCCACAGACTACCACAGCCATGGACTTGCTAGTTAGTACAGTTCCTGAAAGCGCTCCCTAGCCCGTACCAGGCAAAGTCAGCTGGGTCTGTTTACGCAGTTTTGTTGCTGGTCTAAACTAACGCCTGTTCATTTTGTAAGCAAATTATCAAACACTCTACCAACTGCTCTGCTGGCAAATCAGCACGAGTCATTATTCTAACAGCATACAACAACTGGCACCTGAGGGCAAAAACTTTTGATGCTGGCACTGCATCTGGAGGAGATCATCTATCCAGAACACTAAAATACGCTCCTCTTTGTTCCATCCTGAAGCAAGGGAAAAATCCTAAGCACAAAACAGTGATGCATATCTGGCACCCACATTTGATTCAGAGTGATGCGTTATGTCACGTGTGATCTACATCTAGCTCAGAGTGCCTTTCAGGACAGAGCCTATGGTACTCCCTTTTCATAGCAATGGCTCCCTCAGCATTTGTGCATCTCCAAAAGACCAGTTAGCACCTTTCCTAGATCACCTACTTACAGAACATCAAGCTCCTGGCACACTTACCATGGAAACTTTTCACTATGGTTTAATCTGTCCACACAGCAGCCTTATCTATAGCAAAAAGAAGGCTCTTAAGAACAGTTCTCCAGGATGTCTTTACTGCAAAACCAGCTTAAGATACAAGTATTAATCCAACCGGATTGAGAAGAGCCTCAGCACACATTAAAACTCTGTCTCTGCTGCTGCAGACTAAGGATTTGATTCCATAACAAATAACCATCAGGCTGGCTGTAATCCCCCCCACGCTAGCCCTGGTATGCCTGGTGTGAATGTTGTCATCAGGAAGGGAGTAGGAACAAGCAGCTGGGAGAGGACTAACCTTTTGGTGCAGTCTGATCATTGTATCAGTTCTATCACACTGTAAATATGCACCCACGAACAGTTTAAGATGCAAAATACTCATCAGAGAGTGTGCTTTTTAGTAAAATTGAAGGTTTAGGACTTGTAGAGTTAATCATTAGAGAAGCAGAAACTCAGCACAGATCTGAGTGTCCTAAGGAAAAAGATTAAATTTAAGAACAGCATGAGAGAAGTACCTGAAAGTGTTTTAATTTTCTTTCTTTACCTCTTCTCTGATATATATAGAATTAATATGACACACCAAGCAGACTGAATAATACACATAGTAAGGATGAGACAGCACAAGGATAAATATTATCTTGAAATCTGCATCTCTTGGCTGGATGCTGTTTGGCATCCTGACAGATCCTGTCTTTTATAGTTCATTGCTTGAACTGCCTAATTGCTGAATTTTATTAAAATAGATTTTAGCTCCCTGCAAGTATGAAGAACTTTTAATTAAGCATAAAAAGATCATTTAACAAAGATTATTTCTGTTAAGAATCTTGTTATTTAACATTGCTCTTTAGAAGTCTTTCAGGGTCCAGGATTTTTACAGTACCATCTGCAGTAATTTCATCTATGTCAATTTGGGCAAAATCTTGTCATATAATTACTCAATTAAAAACAAAAATAATTTCACAAAATTGCTTAGCAAACTGCTTCTGCAGTTCTCAGGAGGAGATCTGATAAATCACATTCTCCTCCTGTTACCTCAGGATTAGCAGAGAAGTTCTATTTACAGTAGTTTTTACCCTATAGAAATGTATTAGTATGCATTAGATGTGTAAACATATAGGCTATAGATTTTTTTTTTCTGTACAAAATTAGCTTCTACACAGAAATAGCTTCCTTTTACACATCCATACAAATGTTACCTCAGTGATTCTAAGATTTACAGGAGTAGATTTTTTTTCTTATTCCAGCTTTCTTTACATCCAGTATCTGAATATAATCAACATTCAGCAGAGCCCATAAAGGGAGGAGGAAACCAGGGGTCTCCGTGGGCAGAACACTACAAGGCAGCCACTCATCACATCACACATGAAATGGCTCAAGTGCACGGTGCTTTATTAGTTCTCACATCCCATTTAAAAGCTTTCCACTTCAGGAGGCCTCATTTCACCTCTCAGCAAAGTTGGCGCAAGAAAGAAACAAACCTGACTGCAACTGTGACAAACTGGCGTAAAAATTACCCCCCCCCCCCCACACCAGAGAGCGGACC
>VXAA01006527.1:815225-855061 GCA_013399115.1 Anseranas semipalmata
CCCCGTTTTCATTATTTTTTTTTTATTTAAGAAGGGCCTTCATGCAGCTGGTTCACATTAGCCTCCTCGTTCAGTCACAGCACACAGCCCCACGTGCCTGGGGACTGCCAAACAACCCGATTAAGCTCTTAAGTGAGGCACCTCCGTGAAGAGTCTAAAGTTAGGTTGGATGAACACAAGCCAAGCTGTTGAACAGATGGAGTGAAATCCTCCTCTTGATAACAGGAACTTTGTATCACTGCCATGGATAAGAAGGGCAGCTAAAAAAAGTCAAGGAGATGGTTATATAAATTTCAAGAAGGCTTACCAGCAACACTTAAAGGTAAAGTTTTTGATAGATCTAGAATATTCAGTTCCATTTGAAGACCCTGCACAGCCAAGAAGTAAAAGCTCTGCAACAGAAAGGAAATTGTAGCACTAGAGCTACTATGCCACAGAACCCTGGGAACATAATGATGCAGCACAAAACATGCAAAGCGTTAGGATGCTGGAGCCTGGAGCACACCAGACTCTTTAAAACAACAACAACAAAAAAAGGAACTTATTTTGAGTTCAGTGCACAAAACCAGCTGAGAGGCATATGTGAACAGAAAGATAATTACCTATCAGGAGATAACTAAACATCTTATTAATGCCAAAAATGCTAACAAATACATTCATTCCTCTTCGCTTATATGTCTGTAAAATACTCTTGCTTATAGCAGCTTTGACTTGATGTCTTTTTTTTTTTTTACCTTGCTTATTCATAGTCTTGAATATCTGTAAATTCATCTTCCTCATCTTAAAAATGACCTGCTTCCTTGTATTTCACATGTAATTGAGCTTCAAAAGATGTGCCTATCAGCAGAAGATCCATTTTTCTTAATTAGTTGTGGATATTTAGATGGAGTCAGATGTGAAATATACTGGTAATATTTACTTCTGAGCATCAAAATCCTTCAGGTAGACATCCAAAATAATCTATGACTGGAAACTGGCTATAAAATATTTCTTAGGAAACATTATGAAGCAATTAGTTTCTCATCATGTATGTTCCATGGCCATACTAAAAGGAGTATACACAGCATACAGTTTTGAGGTTATGTTCACTTAGTGGGATAAAGCAACTTTTCCTTAAAGTAACTCATTTCGGGAGGAAAGAGGAAGCTATACTATTTCCCATTCCCTTTGGGAAAGGCAAATGGATGAATTGCTTTGGGCTTTGGTTGTTTCTTCTCCCCCTTGTCTTTCCCCTATTTACCTTCAAACTTTCTCTGAAAGGTGTAATTACTGTGAAACTGCAGAGCTGAAATTACCAAGGGATACTAGTCTGTGAAAGACAAAGCAGCAAAGACTACACACAGCCTTATAATGCCATTCTCTTACAGCAAAAGTATGGTTAGAAAAGTGACAGCGTGATAACAGCCTCCCAGAGTAGGGCTGCTTTCAGAGTCACCTTTAGTCATTTTGGTGACAAAAATACATTTTTACTCCTTGTTATCTCTGCAGAACATGCACAGTTAGGGGAGCCTGATCTGCACTGTGACCCAGTTAGTGCATTCATCCAGTTGCACAGCTAAACCCTACATTCAGCTATGACTAGAAGATCCTAGTGAAGATGACGTGAACGACACTTGACCCCTCAGAATTTATGTTGCTGATGGTGATAAGCAGAGCTAGGCTACATTTATTTTGCAGATCGAAGCAGAATTTGGAGGGTCGTGGAAAAAAGCATTCTAAATTAGACATATTTGAGAAATACTCAGTCACAAGCCTCAAGGTGCACAAGGTCATTTTTGCAGTTTCTTTTTTCAAAGCAAAACCTAGATTTTGTTATATAAAGCAGCGTTAGCAACACCAAGAATATGCAGTCTTTTTTAGCAAAGCCCTTTGCAGCATGAATATAGTTTTGGTCTTACAGAAGCTTGCAGATCCTAATGCTTCTATTTTAAGAAGACATTTGGTTTTGTATTGCAAAATATTTAATGAATTTCCTGTTAAAATGAAATGAAACGACAAAGTAGTTATACAATTTTACTAGTTTATATTTCAATTCATGAAGTATACACACTGCAACTATGCTACCACAATGTCCACGCATCTAATATTGATGGAGTTACAGGTTTTGTTTTGTTTTGTTTTTGGTATTAAACAATAGAGATAATGTATGCAGTTAAGGAAAAAAGCTTGGACATAGCATGTTCTATTCTGTAGTTACAGAGTACATTAGCTAGCATTAGTACAGTAAACAAGAAAAAGGTAGAAATACAAAATAAACCAAATATCTTTATATACAAACCAGTGCCTCTTATTGTTACCAGCTTATACTCACACTGCACACAAAATTTATCCACTGATGCAATAGATACTTCAGCATAACACAAACCATTATAAATTAAAAAAATTACAAGGTGCAAAACTCCATTCTACAGCTTTCTGGTGAGAACTCAAGACAATCCAAAGAATAAGAAATCCAAGCACGTTTAGCACCTATTAGTGCAACTGCATTGAGCGTGGAAAATGACCTATACAACCTCTGAACATGTTAACAGGGAAGCCAGCTGGACAGCTATAGATGCTCGCAGCTACACTCACGCAGTGATTTTTGCCTCATATATATCTCAGTTTATTGTTTCTTTGTCCCATTCATACCTATGTGCAAAACTAAATCGTGGAAGCTTTTTCAGAGCTTCACAGAAGGCCTGCTACAGCCGGTTAAAAACAAACAAACAAAAAAAAGACAAAAACAACAAACAAAAAGACTTAATTGTCAGACCATCCACATAATTAGTACTTATTAGCAGTTCTGGTGTTGGGGATTTTAACGCTGTTGATATGTGGATCAAACAATATGACACAGAAGTGAAACGGAAATTTGCCAAGAATTCTGATTATTCTTGTCTAGCACTTAGACAAGGCTCCCAACCTCAGGTTGTGAATTTGTTTGGCAGCCCATGCCAAAAAAAAGCCCAGAGTTGCATAGAATTGAATAGTAACAGAAAGAAATGCCAAACACAGAGAGATGGATGCTGCATCTAACTAAAACAAAGTGGGGTTGCTCCAACAGGAATGCTGAAATCATCCCCATTCATAAAGCAAAACATGTCACCTCCTACTCTCCATATCCTACCTCTGGGGACTGCTTTCTGGCACTGATGTAGTTCTTGCTAAAGTTGTCTTTTTTTTCCTTTTTTTTTTTTTTTTTTTTTTTTTTTTAAACTTTGTTAGTGACACTTTTCCTTTCAAATAAAATATTAAAAAAGGTTATAACTGTAAAAAAACCTGTCATATGTAAACTTAACAATTAGGGTTTGGTAAGTTCTCGTACCTAGTCTGTGAAAAGCCTCCAGCCAGACCGCAGAATGGAGTGTTTCTCTGAAGAGTTTCAATCTAGCTACATCACCTGTTAAATATCAGTAGTATGAAGATCCCGTGTCTAGCAATAAAGCCATTTTTGTGTTTCCATCCTCATTATCACTGACCTATTGAAAACCTGACATGCTGTGTTTCTATTGTATTTACATTCTGGTCCTCTCATGTCACAGAATTAAACATCTGGCCAAGGAAGGCAACAAAAGGTGTGTTAAGAAGGTGTTTGACAGAACTGCTTTCAACAAGTCTCTTTTCCTTGGACTCCAGTCACTGTTTTTATAGAGCTTATTGTTCTGTTGAACCATGTTTTCTTTGCGGCCTGTACTTCATTCAATGCCAGACCCAAATGGTGTTCCAAATCCTGCAAACAGAAGAGTAATTTCTTTAATTTGGTAGGTATTCACAGCACAAAGTTACAGGAGTTAAACTTAGAAGGCTGTAGGACATCTACAATCTCTTGGCTACTGTAGAAATAGAACGAGTCTTAGATAAATTAAAAGCATAACAAGCAGATTAAAACAAAAAAAATATATTTGAAAAGTAAAACAAGCCTGTGCCCTTGCACACAGCAAAACATTCAGCTTTCTTTAGTACATGCAAACCCTTTAATTCTTTCTGAGAAGGAGGTGTTCCCACCAGAAGCGGACCTTCTACAGACTAATTTTTAAGTGTCTGTGAAGAAGCACTGACACACCAGTTTCAGGCTAGCAGAACAACATAGTCATATTTTATACAAGTACCTCAAATACCTGGGGTGCTTTCCAATCATGTTTTGAGAAACATGTCTAACATTCGTCATGTTAGTTCTTCATTTAACATTGGTTGCGAGATAAAGAAATGCATGATTCAGTATTTTGTCAGAACTTGGATTTCTTCCAAGACGTTGCAGAATTTCAGTCAGTAAGTACTGCACTGCAGCCAGGCAAATGTCTGGAAGTTGTAGTAGCTGGTAAATACAGTTCATGCAATTTCAGTTATTTCACCTGCATACACTAAGTTTCAGACCCAATGTCTGGTTAAACAAGCCATACAGGAAACAGCAGGTTACAGTTTCAACCGAAAGGAACCGTTCCAATCCCTCTACAACAAACACACTTTTCTACGAATGCAGACACACCATATACAACATAGAGACAGAATGAACCCCCAAAGTATTACCTGTATTTTACATTCTGCTTCCACAAGCTGCAGTTTGGTCTGGGCCAGCTCAAGTTCCATCTCCCTCAGCTGATTTTTCAGCGTTTCCTTCTCCTCATCTGTGTCCTCATCTGAACCGTCCTTGGCTGAACTAGCAACCTTCACACGGCCTTCTTTATTGAAGAACTCCCGGCAATGTTCACAGTCATCCACTTTTTGCTAAAGTAAATACCTGATCGTGAATGCTTGTACTGAAGTGCTGACGATATTATCACAGCCTTTTCCTGCCTCTGCTCTGGCAGAGCAGCACAACGTGGGAAGGACCACTAATGACCTGCACACTCTTAACTATCAGGGAGCACAGCCAAGTAGGAACTCCAGCCATCCCCAGATCTGTGGGCTCTAGAAACACTGCTGTATTTTTGGTAAAACTGTTTGGCTAAGATAGTAGGCTCTGTAAAAGACAGCCAGAAAAATCTACTCAAAAAAAAAAAAGAAAAAAAAAAAAGACCCCTCAGAACAGTTAACATTTATTACTGCCCAGCATGAAAACGTAACCAATAAAGCATGGGAGAGAGCTGACAGCTACCGATCCCTCCTGCAAGATCTCCCCCTCATAATCTTCTTTCCAAAACTGTAAGTCAACAAGGAATGCTCTTTCAACCTTCTTTTTAGTAGTGACGAATTATGTTCTTTCTGTTATGATTTTGCTAAAAGATTTAAACGTTGTAGACTGTGGTTCTATCTGGTCTCTTACCCGTATTTTCTCAATTTCAGCTTTATTTGCTGTTTGTTGCTTTTCCAGTCGCTCACTCAGCTGGGAACAAATCTGAAAGCAAAATTATGTTACCAATTTATAAATGTAAATTTTCTCCCAGATGAATGCTAAAGCACAGATTAAGTGCTACAGGAATATTAATATGGATAGTTTAAGGGCTCTGAGAAAAATCAGGAAAATTGGGATACTACATTAAGTTGTTTCATTCCATACATACTCTTCTATGCCTATAGGAAAAAGTGCAGTTTCAACATAAGTTATTAGCAGTTTGGCCTTGCTAAAGGAATCTGAAAAGACTAGGATAAGCATGGCTCTTCTTGTTGCCTTTGGGACAAAGGCACCAGCCAAGACACCAGAAGTAATTAAAAAAAAAAAAAAAAAAAAAAAAAAAAGGTCAATTTCTCAAGACCTGCATGACTTAAGAACATTTTGACCCACTAAAAAAGATGTGTGAATTTGTTCCCTTGATACCTGATGATCAGGTGCTGGAATTCCAAAGCAAAATCTCTGAAAGGAAAAAGGGCATCTTTTTTTCTTCTTAGGTGAAGTTACCATCTGACTGAAGAAGTGAAGCTTTTGGAATAAGGTAAAACTTTGATATACAAGAGCCCACTTGAACAATGTTAGGCTGTCACCGAGGCTGCGGTGACTGGTGATCTACAAATACCTATGTCAGGGGTAAACAGAACTGACCATCACAATCTCAGCAAAATAAATGCAAAACCAAGTGCAAGTCTCCTGCTTAAAATAGCTAAAATGTCTTCTCAAAGGCATGGCACAGAAATCTTCTAAAATACCTGAGAAAGTCTTGTGATTTGATTGCAAAACACATAATCATTAAGTTGTGCTTACCTGTTTGTAGTCACCAATAATAGAGCTGTTCTTTTTGATCTCTGACTCTGCTTTATCTAGTTCCCTACGACACATTTCCTTCAGCTGTAGGAGAAAAAAAAAAAAAGTAAAATGTCTATGTATTTGTACAACCTGAAAAATAAACATGATATTTCCTCTTCCTCCTTAACTTCAATACTTTTTGCACAGGGCGGTACTCTACTGGGAACAACAGTCTATCTCAGCTACACGGAAACAGGGAAAAGCTGGATTCTGGTGTCTCTCATTGCTAGAAAAATCGATGAGTTTAGAGAAGGAAGTATTAAATGTACTGACAGGTGAAGTCCTATGCTGCCTCTCGGTGCAGCAATCTCTGGCACAGTCTGTGCCTTTGCAATTTAAAGTTAAAAATTCACTACTCTATGAAGCACCTGACAGGAAAGCAAAAATTTCTGCTTTGCTGACGTCCTTTACACTACAGAAGAGGCACAGACATGACTTCGAACATTATGCTCTTCCCACGCTTGTCACTCGCCCCCCCCTCCCCATACTGCAGAGAAATGTGAAAATGACAGAAATGCCCTAACCTGAGCTGATTCTTCTTCTAGGCGCCTCTTTTCTTCTTCTGCATCAATCAACTTCTGTTTGGTCATTAGCAGTTCCTTATTCAGAGCATCTGCCTTTTCCTCCGCCTGAAACCCACAGAGTAGGGTACAGCACTAAAGAGAGGCTCTCTTGCTGTGCTGACGCTGTTAGGCAGCCGTGGGCAGAGGCTCCAGTAGGACACAACCAAGAAAACAGTCTTTTCATTCTTATTAAAAGCTCATTCATTGTTACTAATAACAATAACACTATCATTATGGAAATTATTTTTCTGAAAGAGTACCATCTACAATGGCAAAGCAGCAATAAATTAAAATTAACAAAGTACACCACTATACTCCATCACCCCAAAACTCTCCCTCAAATTCAGTGATTAGTTTCAGCAAAACTGGAGTAGGGCTTGCTCCAAAGAAACGCAGTTACAGAAATAAGTGTTTTCTCATCAAAACTGGATGCTGACCAATACATTTTGAAGACAATGAAAGGTACAGAACAGCTCACAATGTGCAAGATCAATAAATGACAATAATCAGCTTAGACATAAGTTCAATTTGCAAACATTCAAACTCGTATTGAAAACAGAATTCATGAAAAATATCTCTAGAACACTGAAAAAACAAACACCTCCGTGATGCCTACCACTAGATTTGATACCATCTTTATTACATTGCCCAGATAACACTTCATGAAAAAATTTAGCTGCCAAAAAAAAATGTCAGACTCCTCTTTTAAGAAAAGAGATGTCCTACCAGAAAGCATACAATCCTACAATCCTTTTTTTATTTTTTTATTTTTTTTAGGAATAAAGATGCATAGCTGAAAAATCTTGGGCTCTTCATAAGCCACCCAAAACTACCTCTGCAAAGTAAGACATCTTTTTCCTGTCTTATACACAGCAACTCAGTACTTCCCAATAGGTGTATGAATTCTACATAAAAATAGATCAATAACTCAAGTGATACATAAAATGTTCAGAGAGTAGCTGTACCATTTCCCTTCAAAGGAAGAAAATCAGAAAGTGAATTTTAGTCCCCTAAAGTCCTGCTGATCCTTTAAAACAGATGGCAAAGGCAAAGAGAACATCTTTTCATTATACATGGTTTTTAAGCCGTTTTAAAGTTAAAGAAAACTGAGATGGTGGGAGTCTAGCAACAGCAGAAAAATGAAGCCTATTTTCTGGTCTAGTGCAAAGGTTATTAAGGAATTTCTCATATTTCCAAATGCTTTGCTTTGATCTTTTAGGCTGCAAGATTTCAGACACACTAGAAGGTATTAGAGAAGGTGTATTAAACAATGTCCTTTGGTACTTTTCTTTCAGGACATCTGGCTAGTAGAATGGAACTTACCATTTCAGGTTCCAATTAGAAGAATCCTGAAGTAGGATCAAACCTACCTGTCTCCTCCTGGGGAATAACCTGAATGCTACCAACATCATTTACCATCTTTGAAATCATGAGTGTTACATATCCACTGGGGTATCTCAAAGATTTTGCTTAATTTTGTTCCTCTCTTAGCTCTCCGTTTAAACGAATCAATATAAAAGTATAACTGTGTTAGATGGGCTGAAGCAGCCACAAACAACAGTTAACAGATACAAAAAGCTTCTTCAGTACATTTTATTTTGCTGGCATTCACCCTCTGAGTACAACCACTAGGCAGTCTGCATAGCCTTCTATGAGCTATCTTTAACGAAGTGAAAAAGCATAGGTAATAGGAAGTGAACATACCAATGCTTTGTGAAAACCCTGCATGGAACATACTTCTATGATTCCCACATTTTAACACTATAGAGCAGTAGATGTAATAAACCTGAAAGTCATAAAACAAACCTCATTAAGAGCAACATTCATCCATTAGCATCAACATTTACTATGAATATTTTTCCAACAACAAGTTTCTAGGAGACCGTGGGAAACCAAAGTTCTCTGAAGCAGATAAGCCAAAACATTTTAAAGTCTGTCAACTCCTGCACTACATGATTTTCAAAACTTATTTTCCTTTCAGATTTCAGAATGCATTCATCTTGGTACAGAACGAGAATGCCAAACACAAGGACTTGAACTCTTCTCCTCATCTCTCCAAGCAGATAGACTAAATGTGTTCTAGCCTACTATGTGCACTACAAATGCCAGTATCTTTCTGCCTCTGCACGTCTTGTAAAAAAGCATATCCTAATAAAATCTCCCAGACATGACTATGTAAAGAAGGGAATGGGAGAGCAAGCTTAAAAAAATTACTGCAACAAAGCAAACCTGAAGCTTCCTCCTGAGAGCTCTACTGATATGGGAAACAACCACTGACGATGAGTTCACGTGGGCGGATTTCAACAAGCCAAACCCAAACCACAGTAACTTTTTCAGAGTTGCCTGAGGTATCTGAGAATCTGATTCCACTGAGAGCCAGATAGACTCAGATAGACTCAGATAGACTTTCAAGAGAAGTCAATACTTCAGAAAAGCCCGTCTGCTGTGAGATCATATTCATGAAAATACCAGTTGAAGGAAAACAGAATACAGAATCCATGCTATTATTTTTGTAACAATTCAAAGACTTGATTTTGCTCCTGCTACACTTTTTTTCAGTATTCATATAGAAGAAAGTAATTACTCAAGTCCAGGCTTAGAACCTCTCTTCTCCCTCAAATTACACTGAATGCTTTTCAGAGCAATCAGTATTTCAGTCAGCAGTCCTAGTTCTTGTGGATATGTGACACAGGTCTATATATCATTGTTCTGCAATAAGGACATGGAGGAAAGAATCCTATCCCACCCAAATAAATACCACCACATTCTGCAGCATATTAGATACCCTGTAAACGTGCTCCCCCAAACCATGTAATGTGAAAAGCTGCACCTGCTCAACCTGTGGTCTTGAGAGGACTACAAGTAGCCCAGCAGTCTCAGAAACAAACATAAAGGCAATCCCTAACCCTGAAGGCAAGGACACCAGTGAAAACACATCCCATAAGGAACAAAGAACATGGGATTTATCAGTCCTGTGAACAGAAAATGCAAATTTACGAAGTGCGAAAATACTCTGTGATACCTCCAATAAGAGGAGTAACTAGGAATTAGCCCAGTACCTTGTCTCCACCACAGAGCATAAAGAATGTCTTACATTGTCTAAATCTTTTCGCAGAGCAATCTTGCTGGTCACCAGTTCGTGTGCAAGATCATCATTTTCTTGCTCAAGCCTCATGTTTGCTTCTTGTAGACGACGGTTTTCACGCTATGGGAAAAAAAAAAAAAAAAGAAGTCAAGAAAAAGGTGTTACCAGGTATTTGTCTATAAAACACAATGTTTACTGTGCCTGAACACAAAAGTCTATCTTATATCTCAAGTACTGAAAGACAACTCTACCTGCATGAAATTTAATGAGAACAAAAGCATATTGTAATATAATAAATATAAAATAAAGTAAATTAAATATTAGCCTTGAGAAGAAACCATACATAAATAACTCTGCTCATCTATTACTCATTGAGCTGGAGAAATGTGTGGAGAATGCAATGGTAGGGGTGTCTTTCTGCCATTGATACCTTGCCAGGAAGTTCCTACAAAAACTGATTTTCTTGGCTGAAAATAAAACTTGCATGCTGGAAAAAGGTGAGAGAGGATGGTCCTAGGAAAGCCACTCTATATTCTCTTGCTACAATTTCCAGCACACAGACAGATGTTAAAGTTTATATACAACTTTTCAGCTTAAAATATATAAATGTGTGTATATGTGTTTGTTGACGTGTTATGTACATGCACACAAAATTATATATAAAATATATTCTTATATTTATTTGATAAACAAATATTTATAAAATTACATACTTACCACATCATACATCATTTAAAATCAGGGAAAGGAGTAAAGGCAGGATTATAATCAATGGAAGATAGAGCGATAATCACTTACGAGTTTTCTTTCTGTTCCTGACATTTGGCACAATCAGCACATTATATAAGTGCCAAAACTGGGCTCTAGTGAAACAGTTTTATAAGCCCAAATATAAATTCACACTATTCTTCTTTCTGTTGAGATGGTGGGCTCACAACAACCCCATCAAAATTAACATTGCCAATACAACGAAATTTACTTGATGTTCACATAGTCTGTTTTCCTGCTATATCAAAACTGGTCACAAAACAAAGAAAACACCTTCAAGAAGAAAAAGTCAAAGTAGGAATTTCCTGCAGGTACTGTGTATTAAAACAGATTACAGTAGGTAGGCATTACCTCAAATCTTTCTATAGGATCCTCCTGTTGAGCTTGCTGCTCTCTCATGGTATGATATTCCTTTTCATATTTCTTCAGCTTTTTCTGGCTAATCTAAATTAAAGCAGCCCGTTAGTTCCTGTCCAGAACATCAATAAAAGAACACACAATTCACAAAGGGTTATGGCACAAGCTTTGGGCAACTCCTGCCTTCTACAGAAGACAGCTAATATGTTCACTCAATTTTGAGTGTCAAACCATTAGACATGGTCAAAAATTCTATTCCACTCAATATAATCACAGAAGTATCCCTTCCTCTTATCCTTTTGTGAAACACAGAGAAGTTTTTAAAGTGATCCATGGGAGCATCCTACCTGAATTTTCCTTGGTACTATACAGATATTTGGTGCTCCAAATACTACAGCAGCTTAGCAAAACAGATTGCCTTGAAGCCCACAATGTGTTTAATTTCTGACTTAGCATGATGCTGAGGTTTCTTCAGCTGCTTTTTCAGTTCTAACATTTATCATCATGCAGAAGTGTTTGCTTTACTTTACACGAGGCTGCAAATGCTGAAAAGGCAAGTGCAGGCTCAGCTGACTTTTCTGTTAGTGTTGCTCAAGCTTAGTAGAAAACAATCCAGTCCTAGAGTCACCTAAGTGTTTCAGACAAGCAGCAACAACTCAGAAGCATGTATGCTCTGTCCCCTACTGCTCTGGGATTCGGAAGACTGGAATTCTGTTGCATCTCTGACAGACTGCACAACATTAGGCAAGTGACTCCCTCGGGGTCCCAGTTTCCCCTTCTGTGAGAGGGGAGAGAAAGGTGGTGTTAAATTCAGTATTTTGTGCACACTGTTCAAGTCCTACAGGCACAGAGAACACAAGAGAACCTACAATAGATCCTGACCCGCGTATTTCTTGGTGTCAGCTATCAGGTGTGCCCTACAGTACAATGGTTTAGCAACACAGACTATGCTAAAACCGCCATGAGCGTTTCACATGCAAGGCAGCACCCATCTAAATTAAACCGCTAGTAAGAAAAGCTGCTGAGCCTTGATTATTATTTCAGTAAACCAAACAAATTAAACAGCTATGGATATGTTTTCCTCTTAAAAAAAGGTTTTGTCTGAGAAACATATTAAACTTCATATGCATAAATGACAGACAATGGAAAACATGCTTTAATTTCTCTTATCTGTGGTTTTTATCATTAACTATCTTACTTGAAATGAGCTGTAGAAAACTGGTAGGTAGGCTCCCCCTAGTGAGAGTTGCACAGAAACATTTAGCTGAAGGTACTTAGGCGATATTTTGGAGAAACCAGCCCATTTAACTGGAGTCAGTCCAGCCCCATCACAACTGCAGAAGTTATTCTTACTAAGCAGCCCAGACAAATACTCAGTGTTAACCCTTTACTGACAATATAGCCAGTAACTTCAGTAGATTACTTCACTGCTCTGTCCCTGCTGAAATACTGCCTGAATTGTTGGGTTTCTTACACCAAACCTCAAGCTATATAAAGGTGAGCTCTTGAAGTGAGACATCCAGCCATGTAAGAGCAAGGGATGGAAGTCACACCATTATAATTTCATCTTCTACTTTTCTGAGTGC
Source organism: Anseranas semipalmata (assembly GCA_013399115.1). Taxonomy (NCBI): domain Eukaryota; kingdom Metazoa; phylum Chordata; class Aves; order Anseriformes; family Anseranatidae; genus Anseranas; species Anseranas semipalmata. The sequence continues at coordinate 827,745 of VXAA01006527.1, forward strand.
ATCAAACCAGTTTTGCCTCTGGATACTAATAATGAAGTGATCATGAGAACATTTGCTGTTGTCACTGGTTCTTGCCACTGGAGCTCTAGAGGGCACCGTGCTCTGGGAGTCAGCAAGGCCTTTGGGTTTGCATGGTGATAGAAGGCAGAACGAACACTGAAGTCCCACCCGTTTTCCAGGGGTGCAGAAGGCAGCAGTAACACTGTTAACATTTGACAGCAACACTGAGCAGTGACTTTAAGAAACTAGTGTTGTCTCAAGCTCATCATTTGCTGACCTCCTTTACCCCAGAATGCTGTTGTAATCACAATGCCTTAGCCAGGCTACTTCTCCCTTCCTATAAATGATTTATTTTGACATCAGACCCTTTTCTGCTCAAAAGCACTTCCAGATACAGAGCTGGAGATTTCTACTGACAGCAAAGGACTTGTATTTTAGGTCAAAGAAGGCAAGTATGTGCAGCACTCCAATCAGAGGCAACACACATGGATGAGATACAGAAGTGTTCAGCATCTGTGCAGAGCCCAGTAGTGCAGTCTGCGCTTTCTCTCCATGACCTTCCACTTAATCCCCTGAAAACACACAGCACTCAAGAAAGCAGCATACAACCTTGACTGTTTGCTTTAACTACTTCAGACAGCACTGGGAATGAAGGGAAATTTGGCACAGTGGGAAGAGGAACAAGTTATTTGGAAACATGAAAGGCAAATGCACTCATTACACATGATCTTAACCAGATGTGTATGCAAAGTCTAATCTATGGCTAATGTCAAATGATTGGATGAGCTAAAATAGCTCGCTTACTTCTTGATTATTTCCTAATTTCTACACTAGTATCATATGAGACATGCTTGAATTCTATGGAGAATACTACTATGCATACTGCTACTACTCCAGGATGCCTTGAATGTTAACATACAGGGGAAGATGTGTACTTATTGCACTGATGCTACAAAAGAATTCCTCTAGTGAATTTTAAGAAAAAAAAAATGGAATCATACCAGTATATTTGAACAAAAGTTAATCTATGTGAAACTGTAAAGAAAGAATCACAGCTTCCTTAAAAATATACAAAATAAATGATTCAAGTTCCATTTTAGAACTCAATCACTACATCTATAAAGAGGAAACAATAACTTTCTTACAGTAATTTTATTCTGAAATTCCATTTTAAGGGCTTATTCCAAAATGCCAATATAAAGCTTTAGTTACAGTATTTATTGATTAGAAAATCAATTGACTTTCAGCTGTAAGATAATGCAATATTTGATGTATATAACTAAAGACAATGTCAACGGCTAGAACTTTTATGTCACGTAGTTATACTTAAGACATAGGGCTTAGTGGGTAACTGAAATGTAACAAAAAAAAAATCAAACAAAAAAACTCCGCTGTGTGCCTCAGCAGTTCAAACACACAAGGAAGCTCACAGAGCTCTCTGAATAAGTTCTCTTAAAAAATAGGAATCATTGAGATTAATTCATTTACAGAGAGTACACGTTTCTGGGACAGCGTCTCTCCAGTCTACAGTATATACCGAACTCTAGTTTCTATTCTGTTGAAAAGAAGGCTCCTATAAGGATCAGAGATATTTTACTGTGATACATGATCTACGTTATAGAAGTCAGAGGTCTAATCACCCTCGATATTTCCAAAACATAGACTGTTATGAACAGTTAACCAATGCTTTGTGGGAGAAGTTAAACAACTGTGATGACCATATTAAATGACAGTCTGGATTAGATTGTTAGCCTAAGAACACCCTCATGGAAAACAACAAATACCTACAAAAGATTCATGTTCAGAAACATCTGCACACCAAACACTATATGGTACATGTCAGAGCTCTACTTCCAACCAGAGTGTCTGAGCAGTTTTTTCCAATACCCAAATGAAAAAACAAAAAGGAAGCCAATACTATAAGCCTCCTACTCAGGCTGCTCATGAATAACAATTCTTCTTAAAAAAACTTCAGGTAACTGGGGCAGTTCCAGACAACATACGACTCTGCCAGCACTTTGTTTAATTTTACTTTAATTATAAAGAAAATCCTCTTCAGACTACAAAGATCATAACAGATTAACCTCTTATTGTCAGCTACCTAGAGTACAAGTGAAACAGTCTTGAAAGGGAAATTCACTTAAACCGCTTTTAAAAAAAGCAGCATAGATCCCCCACCATAAAACAATGATAAATCAAAACCTCACATGAAGAATATAAGCCTCAAGATCATTTCCCTAGCTTGACTTGTAAGAAACTTGAAATGCCAAATTGTATTCCTTCATCTCCCTAGAAGATCTGTAAATCTATCAATGTATTTTTAATGAACTACCTATTGCAGTACATAAATATCACACGCATGCACAATTAAAAATAGCCATATTCTGTCTGAAAGATAACATCTTGTTTCTGCATTATTTACTCGGTTTTAAATGAAACCTCCCCACCTCTTCTCAATGAAAGATACTACCACCCTTTTTGCACCTACTACCAGAGGAGGATTTCATCGAAGAACTGTAGCTATGTCTGTATTTCATTTTAGTGCCATTAGTCTTTTTTTTTTTTCGTTAAGTCTGATTTTTAGTATCACTGAGTATTGCTTTCTGAAAGTCAGTCTCTCTTATTTCTCCAGGTGGGCCCATATCACTGAAAATCTCAGGGCTTTACTGTATTTCACTGCAAAGCATCTGCAATGTATTTGCATTTGGACAAGCAAGTTGCAAAGTTACATACGGAGACTGAAATTGTACCCATTAAAGATATGCTCACAGTTGCTATCACCACATCTTTACCTTCATATTGCATGCTAACTCCATCAGCTTTTTTGCATTTTCCTCTGAACGATATCTCTTGGGCAGCTGTACACGGAAGAATTTCAAAGCCCCTTCAAAGTCAGTCAGTAACAAATCATCCTTCGTAGTCTAGAGGCAAGGAAAGAAGAATCAGTAATTGCAAAGCAGATTTTGGACAAATACTGAATTCCCAGAGACAATAAAGCAACAACAGTTTTGTAAAGCTCTCAAGAACATCTACTTTTTAACCTTCTGCAAATAGTGTTCTATTTCTGCAACCTTCTATTTCCCTGCCACCCCATCCCCCAAAAGCACTCTGTTGCACCGAGTATACCAGACAACAGTGTATGTACTATAAGAATTTGTTTGCTAAAAAAATAATAAAAATAATAATAATAATAGTTTTTTAACAGGCATCTTAAATTTTGATAGTGTGCATCATGGTGCACAAAACACAATGTTAAAAGTTGTATACTCACTTTTAATAATCCCAGTGCAACGTTAAAGATAACACTTATTCCCTAAAGAGAAAAATAATGACAAAATAAATTAGTTTCTCGGTATTTACAACCATAGCTATTAATTTATTTGGTGGGTTTTGTTGTTTGTCTAGTTTCTGTGAAGGTGAGAACCAGGATACTGCATACACTACATAGTGTAACCAGGTACTACATTAAATGACAGGCCCAGAGAATGACTTTGCAAACAATTAGGAAGGTATCTTTACTGGACTACCATTATGTGATAGCAAACCAATATTTCAGCACAGGTTTTACTATCTCCTTAGCAGTTTGAAACTCCAAAATGATGAAAGCACTGTACTTTATTTTATTTTTTAATGACTAGTTGGTCAGCTCAAGGTCATTTAATTTTCATGTAGCAGCTTCTGAAAACACTGGAGTCAAATGCAGCAATATATACATAAATATATTAATTTCTGGTATTCAAAAGTTAGGATAATTCTTATAATGGAAAAGAAAGTGACTCACTTTAGGACAGAGTCCCACATCATCTACCTTTGCCACTACTTTTTATAAGTGTTTTATTTAAATTGCCCAATTAATTATAAATAGTCCCTATAGTCAATAGTAGCATGCAACTTCTTAAGGGGTACCTTCAATAATCAATACACACTGCTCATATTATTTCAAGATTATCCTTCTTTTCCCCAGTGAATTATTTTTTCACTATTATTTTAAAATGACAAAAAAACCTTAAACCTTCACTATGAACACATTTACTATTTATGAATTTAAAATGTGTTTCTAAACAAATAAAACTGATTTTCTAGATACCATCTGTTGCTTTCTATTACATTGGCACATGGACAAAGCAAGCAGCAGACAGATAAAAGAGAAAGGGTAAAAACATTGACCAGGAGATTTATGAATGCTGAAACCCTTCAGTGTAGGAAATGCAGACAAACTGTGCTACTTCACAGAAGCAACTGCGGATCTGGTGAAGAATGCATGAATAATGTTAATCGGCAAGTAAAAAAGTAAATCATTAGATAACTCAAGGATGCTTCAGTAAAAAATGTGAATTGTTCATTTATGCTAATAAGCTCCAACTCAAATTACACTACTTACCAACATACTACCAAATATACCATTTTAAACATGATAATGTACAAAATCTCAAAGTAAAGCATTTTGCTTTCTAAATATATTCTGAGAAGTATAAAGAGACTTCAAGTCTCCTCGAAAAAGAGCTCCAAGCTTGTGAGATTACCAGCACAGACGTTAGCTGAGCAATTTTATATGCAATGACTTTCTTGCAATGGTGTTCTAGAAAAAAAATGTTATCATTGTGTATAATACAATTTAACAACCAAAGAAAATTGGAATCTTTCATCTACATATTTGTAGATTAATTTGCATCCCATGAGCACTGTATGGAATTAAATACAGATTAAACGGTATTCTATGAAATGGGATATTATAATCACATATGTTCCTAATTTGTTTCTTTAAAACGTTGAGAACTCTTTTTCACTGCAAAAATGTAACACTTCTACATAAAAATAAGTATCATTTGCCTAGCTCTGAAAGAACAGATAGTAACAAGGACATGAATCAAGATAGTGAGAAACTGTCAAAAGTTACCAGTAGTACAAGTCTCCAGTTATAACACATACCTCACATAAGAGTAAGTCAATAATATGGAAGACCATGTAGAGAGGGAATTTTGCAGTGAACAATGTAAGGAACCACTGGGAAGCATACATGTGTGCTTCAAGGCTAATGTCCAGAAAGTGGTTATACAGATCAGGAATGTATTCCTATGAATAATAATTCAAAAAAGAGAGAAAGAAAGTTAATTTACACTATTTTGGAGCATTAGCTAAAATCCTGAAGTAGCGGAAATTGGGTACAGCCCTTAGAGTGACAATTAGTGCAGAAAGGCAGGCTTCTGTCTCCATCATGCCTGACAAGACAGCTGTCTGACATGCTAAAGAACCTTCCAAGGATGCTGAAGGCTTGTCCCAGTGTGGATGCTCAGAAGGAAACTGTATTACATGCACAACGAGTCCAGTCTCCAAGCTCTCACCCTAGTAGGAAACCCAGACTGTGGATGTGCTGACCCTGCAGAACCACCCTGAGGCATGTCCGCAGCGAGCTCAGGAGTCGCTGGTATGACAGTCTGTACGAGAGCCACTCTACATGGCCAGACACGTCTGTCTTCAGACCTACTGCGTACTGCCAGTGCTATCCGACTTGTCTCAGGTCAGCACTCTCTATTCTCAAAAAAACTCCAGTATGGATAGTCCTCACTCTTCATCCTTACTACAAGGTTACAAACAGCATTCATGTGCAAAACAAATTGCTAGTTTTGCTAACGTTTTGAATTGCAGGCTCTGATCCAGTCAGTTCACACAGGTTTGAGCACCTACCTGCATGAGGCGCTCCAGCTGATAAAACTTGCAGTGCAAATCTTCAAAGTTTTGTTTGAAAAGTTCCCTGAGTCCATAATCAAACATGATTTTGACCAGAACACTGAAAGCTTGCTCTTCAGGCATCTGTGAGAAGAAAGTATATTTATCACAGAGCATTTAAATCTTTCATACTGGTTCCATTTGCCCTTACTGTTTCTCCTCCCTCTTACAGAAAGGCCAAATTATTACTTTTTAATCTGGCCCTAACCGGTTTAAAAGCAAACAAGAGCATTAACACACAAAATGAGGCCTAGCATTGGAAACTGCACCTCATTCTTATTCTGCGGAGTAAACCACCTCCCAACTGCCCAACTAAAAACTCATTTTTCAGACATTGAGACCAAAGAATCTTCTTGTCATATTTTTTCCAAATCATGTCAGAACCCTACAGATTTTGAACAGCGTAAGTCTGTCACTTACATAACTAAGAGAAAAGCAATATTGCTAGAGAATGTTTAACTGGATCTTTCCCTTATTTTTAACTATTTACCTTTTTAAATGACATTATTAGATTTGATGTTTATTTTTCAGATGCCATGAATAAGAGAGACCAGCAACTGCTAACAAAAGCTCTATTTATCACAAGTCAGCATCGGTTTGGAAAAGTTCAATATCCCTTTCCTGCCAAAAACTGAAGAAATACTCGTCATGGCTTGTCAGTGTTTAGACATTTCTCCCAAACATCAAAATTCAGCTTTTACATTTCTATAGCAAAGTCTGACTTCAGGTCAATCACTTGTTCCTGTGAAGGCCAGAACATCCATCTCAAGTATTCTATTATTAATCTGCAGATGGAGTCTGTTAAAACTGAAAACTTTGCTGAGACATACCAAACTGGGAGTGAAGGACTCCTTCTCTGCAACACTTTTTAATATTTATTTTCCCTAGCAGCCATACTCCAAAGACTGATTTCAAAGAGAATCAAATAAAAAGAAACTTATTTCAAATTTAGCCTTTTCAATGCATACTTCATTCCCACAGGCAACACCTATTGTTAAGAAAGAATTCTTGAATAACTGATGGTCCATTCTTCACAGCCAGTCTCTCTAATGCAATGAATATTCAAAAAGTGGACACAAGACAATGAAAAAGATAAAAAGAAAGCACAGATGTTTCAGTAAAAGTGTTCAATTCTCCTATCAGAAAGTAAAACCCTTCTTGATCTGATCAGTACAGGCAATAAAGGAATAACTAATTGGTCATCAAGCAAATGTTTCAGATGACGGTTACAATGAACTAAAACGTTGTTATGCTTAGTCATTTGCCTAATGTTTCAAAAGAATGGAGCTTACAGTATCTTTGACATCCTCCACTGACTTTACAACTTTATGGAAAATACTACACTGAAGATCAGACTTCTACTCCACACTGCAGAGAAGTCTACATACTTAGTTCTCACTGGTAGCAGCAATCACTAAAAATCAGCTTGGGAAAAGAAATCTCAGACCTCTACTGGGCTTAGCAACTGGTCAGTTTCAACTGCCCATGCTTGCAATACATGCACTGATAAAAAGCAGACGTTACTTTAAAAAAGAACGATCTATAAATAATTTGTACAGATTTCTAATCCTCTCATATTTCCCAAGCATGAGTGAATCTAAAACTTTTGCTTCTGATTTACAGTAACCATAAATCTCTCTGGCTTCTGAACACCCAAGCAATTAAAGGATATTACTCTGCCGAGGTCACTTTTACCAACAACAATTAAGTTTAAAAAAGCATTCTTAAGTATCTTAACAAAAATAAAAACTATTTTATCCTTCAATGACCTCCAAAACCAAGAGGCACAAAGGCCTACAATACAGTAGCCCAAATAAAGGCAGAATAGTGTTCAGAGCACTGAGACCTAATAAACTGACATCCCATCAATGCCACAAATACACAACTTCTGTGTATACAAGACATATGGCAATTACCAACCATGCTTCTGACTGATTCCAATAGAAAGGTCTTCTAAAAAGCTTAAATCTGACCTTGAAACCCTTTAACAGAAACATTTAGTGTTGTCTGATACACAAATTCCATGCCTACTAGTGATCATGAGTACAAGCCTGTAGAGTTTCAAATGGAAGGGGTCCTGAAACAGAAACACAGTGAAATGAACACTGACTGTAGACAAGAGTTGTTATAAATATCCCAGTAAGTTTTAAACAATTTACTCTTCTCTGTCTAAAATAACATTATTATTGACCAACATTTAAGTGGATAAGCAGCCTGCAACCCCGCTACTTCAGGAATTACCAATGTCTGTCCCAGACATATGGAGCAATATTTATTCTTAAGCTTAAAACAAACTGGAAAAAAAAACCACCACTTACATGTAGAAGAAGCACAGCAGCAAGAAACGACTGGCCTTGACAGTAGCCAATCTCTTCATCATAGACAGAATAAGCCTAAAAAAGGAATCAAATTTTTACAGCATATCTGTCTCAAGCTAAAAGCACAATGAAAACAAAATGCTGCATTAAACACAGCTCCATAAAATTTTCATGAGGTGTATTGGTGCCAGTGAAATGAGAAGATAACCTGCATGAAAATCAAACTGTGATATATAGTGGTAGTGTCTGGTTACAGTGATGCACCAAGACTGCTGCAGCCTATTAAGCTACTTATCTGAGTGCTTTTACCTCTAAACAGCTGCTACAGGGATGTTAGGAGGTCATATGGGGAAGATGGAGAAACACAAGGAACACAAAACAACGAACACTGGAAGCTTAAAACATTCTGGTTGAGATACAAACAACAAGCTGTCCACTTGTGCTACTAATTTCTGCCTTTTAATAATCAGCTTCAATGCATGCCTGTGGTTTTATAACATAGCTATCTCCAGTTTTAAAGACAACTATGTATTTTTCCCAATATCTTGGCTCTTTGCTAGACTAGCGTATCTCAGATGACAATTCTACAATTTCATTAGTCATATTTTGAAAAAGTTTCACTCTGTTGTTTGCATTACAGCAGTTTTTATGATATGGAGGTGTGATCTATAGAAAGGCAGTTATCCACATTTGCCCTGTTGTGATAAAAACTCTAAGATACCTTATTCTTTCTTCATGGCTGCATTTTGCCTATGTTTGATACACTCAAATCAAATCACTCAGCTGTTACAAAAGTGAGCTGCAATAGTGTTGGTCAGGGAGGCCTGTCACGAACACTCATATTGGTTCTTATTACCATCTCTAAGCAACTACACTAGATGTGATGAGCAGCCTTCCTGCTCCCCTCTCTCTCTCTCTCTCTCTCTCACTGCATTTTAACCTTTACCTGAGGATCTGTTGTGCCCCTGTCTCTGCATTCCTCCTAACAGGGACAGCCTGCTCTGAATTCAGCACGATGTGGCTTGTGTTTTTGTACTTCATTCAAAGGAAAAAGCTGCACTAGTTTTAATGTGGATATAAGGAAAAAAAATGATGATTTCTAAACTCAAGTTCACTTACTCACTGCAGTGTTATGTCTCCTTTTGAGAAACAGTCACCCGGCCACACAAACTTCACATCACTCAGCAGGAACAAAGCTCAGGAATGCACTTTGTGAATTACAAACTGATCTCTTGAATTAATTTGCTAATGCTCACACTGTCTCCATTTTAGATTAAAAAATATTCATTAAAGAATGCAGAGAACGTTGAACAGAAGAAATATCTATTCATATAGATATTCATATTTCATATATTTCATCTATTTCCTGTAAACGTTGCATTCACGCTTCCTGGCATACATTACGTGCAAAGGACACATCCCAAATCAAAATATTAATTTTGCAAGAGGCGACATCAGCACGATTTCCTGCATGTGTCCCTACTTTGCCAGAATAATTTACACAATATTGACAACTAGGGAGCATGCTGCGGTGAAAAGCTGTTCTTGATCACTGTGGAATTAGCCCTCATCTCTATAGCAGCATATAATCTGTCCAGCTTGATCTAGGCTGACATGTCTAGAATCACGTGAAGTTTCTGTACTAAACAACCTAGTGTTCAGGAATCCAGAGGGCTTACTACTTTAGATCTCCTATCTGAATGTCACTATAACCAGATAAGCATCTACAATGAAGAACCAGTCTGAGTCTAGCACCAGTCTGTCTCCATGATACAGTTAACTAGAATACCTACACATTCTTCTCAGGTAACAAAGTTACATCTGTTAATGATTTTAAACATAAGTTACCAAAACAAGTAAAGAAGAATTTAACGAATACCTTGCATATTTTGTACAGGGAGTCCTGGCCATCTCCTCCAGTATCTTTAAAATAATCATGAGCAGGGAACGTTCGATTGATGTCTCGGGTGATAGCACTGTCTTGTGGAGACTCCTATTAGAAAAAATAAAAATAAAAAATAAACATTCAGGTAATGTAATGTAATGTAAATTAAAACACATCAAAACAGAATAAATTACAATATGCTAGGACTGAGAGTTAAGAGACTGGCATTGTGTTCTGTACCCTGTTCTAAATTTAACAAAATACAGTCTACTCAACCAGAACAGACTGCCTGCAGGCTGGCAGCTCCAGATCACAATCTTGATAGATTTGGTTACCTAAGCACATCTGGGAACAGTCAGTGAGTGGCAGAAAAAGCACACACACAAAAGCGTTCCAGGACATTGCAATGCAGAGAGCAGCCTTCCCTTGGAGTCTTCTGAAAACAAATGGTGCCTAGTCACATTTCATTTATCTTACAACTGCAGAGGGTAACAATCAATTGTAAGCAGCTGTATGCTGCTGTGCTAAGTTCTTTCATTCATTCTCCTACATGTTTTAGCTAGACAAACCACTCTTCATCCTCCCAACAAAATTAGGCAATACAAAAGTAGAAAACTGAGTATGAGCCCAAGAAAGACAGTAACATAGAGCAGAACATAACATAATGCAAGGACAGTTGCCTATATGAGCTGGGCATTTCTGCGTGAGGAAAATGGACCTTTGTTCTCTACATTGCTCTGATGCAATCATTTTTAGATGTCCTAAATGCTTTGAAAGCTGAACAATAACAAATAGCATACAATAAAAAAAAAAAAAAAATAAAAAAAAAAAAAAAAAAAAAAAAAAACAAACCAACAACACATTAAACATGAACAACAGACTTAAAAGACAATTGGAAGAAACACCATCCAAGTCTGCATCAAGTCCCCCACAAAAAGTAGTGAAAGCTTCTGGTAGAGATGAAAGGAATTTGACAATGCATAATAACTGAATACAGCAAAGAGTAAAAGGGAAACTTAGGGCCTTTTCCTCCTGACTTCAATCTGATTTGAATACCACATGATCTCCCTGAAATTAGTGGACAATACTGGCCTCAAACAGCCAACCCTATTAGGAGTTGTCTGTATTGCAGAGGACGGGTCAGAAGGAATCTTAGTCGCTCCCTTGGCGAAGTATCCCAGGAAAAAGTTTCCAGGATATGGAAGAGGTTTGTGTCAGACACACCGTGTGAAACCATAAGCATTAGTGAACAACATGCAGCTCAGCCTAACTTGCCCTCCACAACAAATTCAGGTTCTGGCTAGGAAAATAAGCAGGTTGCATTCCCACACTGAGGTCTTCTCAGGTCTCTGCCAACATTAAACATGACAGAGAGATGTGCTGATCCATCTCACCGAGTTCATTCAGTTCATTCTGCAAACTATTCCCTGTGCAGATGTTTAAGCCAGAGTTCATTGCACTGCAAGGAAAACTGGGTATCCTTTGAAAACTGGAAAAACAATATGCTTTGGTTTTGTTTTGGTTCATTTTGTTTTACAGTTAGCAAATGAAGTAGTTTGCTTATTTAAGAAGCCAATGGAAACAGCTGATATGCTTCACATGGCCTTCCTTAATACAGAAAACAACACTAAGAAACATATGTATTTAAAAAGCCTGCATACCCCGAACAGTGACACACATGAAAAAATTACAAACCAAGCACACAGAGGACACCTGTCAAAAGACTTGACATAGTTTCCTAAACCTTACCTTTACAATCATTCCTAACCAACCTCCCAGCATTATATGATGAGGTGACTGGAGCTGTGGACAAGGAGAGGCCAGCGGATTGCAAGGCCTTTGACACAGTCTCCCACATTCTCCTTAAAATCAAATTGGTGAGACTTAGGCTAGATAACTGGAGCACAAAGTGAGTGGAAGATTGCCTGGACTGCTGGGCTCAAATAGCCGTGACCAGTGGCGCAAGGTCCAGCTGGTGGCCAGTAACCAGTGACATCCCTCAGATCAGTGCTGGCACCAGCAGTGCTAATGTCTGCCTTCGGGACCTGGCTGGTGGAAGGGAATACCCCCAGCAAGTTTGTGACCACCACCAAATCAGAAGGAGTAGCCAGTATGCTGGAAATAAAACAGAAACAAAATCCCTCTGTTTATCTGTAGATATTTCTTTTTGCCTACAACTGGTCCCTCTTTCCACTATCGAAAAGAGGGCTTTCCTAGCCATGTAATGAGAGCAAGAGCTCCTTGGTAGTGGGTTCTCGGCAGTGAGTAATCATCTGAAAAGATGCCACAATAATCATTAAGCAACCATTGCTCCTGGAAGGGTCAAAGCTCTCTTGTTAGATGGCATTGCTGGCAATGACTGAACATTCGAATAAGAAAGCCAGTCATCTTCGCATCGGAGACATCAGATAACAGTGCTCCAGAATACCACTGCAAACATCCAAGATGCCCTGTGGAACCAAACTGGAAGAGGTGTCTTTTTGTTGCTGTTAATTTTACTATATTCAAAAAACTTGTGTTTTTGTTAGGCAAAGGAAAATAAGTTTAGAAGTAAAATAATTTTAGAGTACTTGATTTAATCAGCACGAATACAGATTTTAGTTGATCTTTTTCTTCACCAAACAATATTGCAAACAGGAACAAAATTACAACAGTGAACTTGATTTTCTCTTCCGATTTTATCCAAGTTTAATGTTCCTCTCTGTGGCTTAATACAGACATTTAATTAGGAAAGCATTACACTGCTATTAGAATCAAGTTATTGGATTGTTTTGGAAATGATATCAAAAGTACCGTACAGCATTTCAATTTGGTATTAATTAACATGCCAAAGAGGTCCGTTTCATTACAAGGAAATCAGAAGCAAACAAAATCCAATGCTAAAGAAACTTCATATATATATAGATAGATAGATAGATATAGATACAGATATGTGTGTGCGTGTGTATGTGTATATATACACATAAGCCTTTTAAGGCAACAAAGACAAGTAAGATGATGGCTGACTGTCAGCTTCAGCTAGTTTCACAAGTAGAAGAAAATGCTCAGAAATGAATTCTGAGAACTTTAAAGCATGTGAATGAGGTTTTTGTGTTAAATTCCAGCTTCTTAAAAGTCTGCAAGACTGAATTACAGTAAAGTACCCTTCTTTGCAAGACTGCAGATACCGCTCACTGCTAATAGCAGTTTGTGGCACTATACAAGTGGATTTCCTGAGTGTTACCTGTGTTCTGCTGCAATGGCATGAATTACACAAAATAACCTTAAATCCACTTGCCTTTTAATTCACTTATTAAATAGCAGAAGCAAAAGCACCTGGTTGGAAACTCTTAGGATGGGCTTCTCAAACAAATCACTCATTATTACTAAAGAGAATAATTAGTGGTCTCTCTCTGACTTTGCGTGACTTGCTCAGTACTTGACTCCTATATTTCAGTACAATTCTTCAAGTAATCTGTAAAGCTAGTTCCTGCAGCTGAAACATAGCTTGGTGAGAGAAAAATTAACGGAAATGATAAGGTTTAAAAAACGTTTTTCAAACCATGGCTTTGAAATCTCTCCATTAGTACAAACTGCTGCAATCCAAGCATTGTGTAACCTTTTCTTTACTCCTATTTTTATACCTTGCTGTGAGAATTGGCTCAATGGGCAATTTCTCATGCTTTCAGGGGACTGGGAACTGAAGGAAACCCTTCTGAACCCACACCCTTCACAAACTGGGATTGAAAAATAGAAAGCTAAGAATGACAGGAAGAAAAAGAGAGTAATAAAGAAAACAGAATGGAAAACAGCCATGAGAACTGAGGCAAGCGCAGTAAAGATTAAAATTCTCACAACAGTGCACTGCTCTGAAGGAAAGCAGGAAAATGTGGATGCTCAGACTAAGAACATAGCCTTCCTCCCCCTCTTTTATGCACTTTAAAATATTAGTCGAGTTATACTAAAAACTTCCTCTCCAGTTGATTCAAAAAGAAATTACATGAGTAATTACGGAAACCAGGATGCAGTCTAGCAGATAAAAGCTCATCTATCATATCAGCCTACCTATAAAACCATACTGGTTCCCACCTTCTAAAATGGACACGCTGGAAGGACATTTGACTTGTACTTTTCTCCTAAATTTAGCATGTTTATGACCTTCCCGTGAGCATCCCAGGATCTACAAACCGTATCATGCAGTTATAATCTTGATCAACATCTTCAGACTGAGACTGTGTTACATGGAACCTTTTCCTGTAGCTTAAGCCACACTTAAAAGATATCGAAGAGCTGGAGTTGATAGTACCTCTTTACAGGGCTGATCTACTTGCAGTTTTCAGCAGGTCAGATTTATTCTTCCTAATCCCCTACAAAAAATGAAAGGATGAAGCAGCAGCAGAGAATTGCTGAAGGTACAAGAGATGTGATGAAAGAAAACTGAAATAAATTATTTCAGTAGAGGAAGTTGCCTGCTGGAAATGGCTCACCACTGAAGGATCAGCTCCTCCCGTCTCACCTGGAGAAATCAGATGTGACATAAAACATAGAGTCCTTGCCTAGACATAGGCTGACTTCAAAAATGACATAAGAATGGAAAAATGATAAGGTCCACACCTTAACACCACCTCCCAAAAGATTCAAAATACAGTTTGTTCACTGGGGTGACACATCCACCTAATAAATGATTAAAATTCTAAACATTTAAAGCTTACCAAAATGAAACCATTAAAAAAGTTAAGAGAACTAAAGTAATTAAAAAGAATTAAAGAAAACAGTCCAAGGAAAAAGCTGTCTGGACATGGTCCTGGGCAACCTGCTCTAGGTGTCCCTGCCTGAGCAGGAGGGGTGGACCAGATGACCTCCGGAGGTCCCTTCCAACCTCAACCATTCTGCAATTCTGTGAAATGCCAAATAAAGTACAAAAATCAAGAAAATTAAGAATTTCCTTGACATAAATCTGAACTCAAACACCATCCCCATAAGAAAACAAAAGCCAAACTCTGATCAGTTCTCACTCTTGACACCATGGAATCAATTTTCACACTGCAATTACCTGACTTTGCAAAGCTTTTGTCCTACAGCCAGAGATTACTGTGAGAAGAAAGGTCTAAGGATTCCATCAATCAGTGACGTTTTATGTGCTTTGTCCAGGGTCTGATCAGCATGTGGCATGTTGTTGCAAGACATATATATGCAAGACATATACAAGACATTCAAGAGAGCAGCAAGTCAGCTGATAGCTTTCAGCAGTTGCAACAAGCAGAAAAAAAACGAAGCTGTCTGAAATTTTATGGACAGCAACAAGGATAGTGTTACACCCTATGGATAAGTTATTCTGAGAAGATCTGTACATTTCAAGTACATCCTAAAATACTAAAAGGTCTTTCAATAGCTATTTTTAATGTTTGTAGGGCACCATGTCACCAAATTCATTTTGCAGGTTAATGGCACTCCCAAGATTACTTTCAATACGTAACATTTACGCCAACTTTTACACAGAGTGCACCTCCTGCATGGGTCTTGGACCAAACCATTGTGAGGTTTTGGTAAGAAGAACTACACCTGTCACTAAGACCTTAGGGATCTATCACAAAACCCACTTTCAAAGCAACATACTTGTTCACTTCTCACAAGAAATGCTGCCCTTAGAACATAAGGGTTACCTGGAATTAGCACTCACCAAGAATATTCACAAATAAATAGTAGTATTTGTGGAAAAAAACTGAATACTTTAGAGAAATTCGGCATGGGCAAACAGCTGCAATTTGATACAATAGTGCATTGATACAGCATACTTTCAATCCAAATATGGCAATATAGTGCAATTCTAAAAATAAAAGTGAATCCCTTGTGATATCCAGCCCTTTAGCTGTGTTCATTTCCTTTTAGGGCTCAAGTTTCCCACAGGAAAATTATAGAGAGGAGTTTGCCTACAGTGCCCTACATCATGTATGGATAAAGCATAAACACAAAATGTATGATGGAAGGTTTTCTTGCTCTTGGCAATTACGTAAAAAACAGACTATTTAGAGCAATAAAGTTAAGAGGGAAAAAACCCACCTACCCCAAAATGAACACACCTTTATCAGCACAGTTACATAAAAGTCATCTGAGACAAGACGTGAAAACATGTGACATATCATTTATTTCTTCAATGTATTTATGATCCATTCAGACCTTTCAAATAAAGTGTACAAGTGCATTTCCGAATAAAAAACTACACTCTTCACACAGCTCTGTAGAACACTACATTTCATCAAGAAACTTGAAGCAAAAACTTCCTATTAAACCACCCATGCATCCTTTGGCTACAATAATATCACTAATCAACAAGTACTGCTATTCAATTCCGAGTTTCCCTTTAAAGAGAAGGAGCATCCTAAAATATGCTACCCCTTCCAAAGACCTCTCTTTAAAGAGAGAATATTAAATAAATAGCTAGGCTTTTAGGCAAAACAGTAAGGCTACTTAGTACTGTTGATGCATGATCCATACATTTGAAGAACAGGCAATCCTAGGCTATGTGAAATGCGTCAACAGCCCTTGAAATTTTAGTAGTATCAAGATTACATCAATCCAAAATGAATGGCAGACAAAAGTGTAACCAGTGGAACAATCACTGAAATATGTGCAGTTTCTCTTAGGGTGGGAAGTGCTGATAATAGATTCAGAAAAAAGTGTTTATAAAATTCGCTAAGAACCACACTGACATTCTTAAAATTACATATTTTACAAAGCCCTAAACAGTGTGACTGTACAATTACTGCCATGTTAAATTGGTTGTTTTAAAATACATACATATATACGTATGCATGTACATCTACAGCAAAAAGGAAACAAACCAAGAGATGTATGACACAGCTAGAGTACAGATCAGCTCAAAGGGAATAATACATTTCTTTGAGTTTTAACAACTCATAGCAAAATTACCTCTTGGAAATAATTATGCAAAGATTTGGGATCAGGTATTTACATACTTCGCTTTAATGTAGTTCCATTTAATTTTTAAAAATATGTAGGTTATTTTTAAATCAGTAACATTTGTAATTTTTGGCTCAACTATAGTTTTTCCTATTATTAGCCTTAGCTGAAAAATCAGCTACAGAAATGTCTATTAAAATAATGGGGTAGAAGTACCCCTCTCCCCTCTATTTTAACAACAATTCCGAGTTGGCACAAAATACATATTTTTGGAGTCACAACAATAACCGTTCCTCAGCTGTCCTGAATATCAAAACGCCCATCTTCACCATTTCCCCCTTCTCTTGCAAGGTACAAAACAGAACAAATCCAGGCAGAGATTAGGAACATTAAGGGGCCTAAACTGATACCTTAATGTTCCACACTGTGTCACAATTAAACACAGCATTATCGAGTCTTAAGGGTTGGATTGGCTCAAATTCACCTGTTTGCTTTTCTAATCTGCTTTGGTGGATTTTTTTCCCAGTAGTTTTTCATAGCAGGGGTTTCACACTCACACCTCTTTCTCATCTTTTAATACAAAAACAATTTCCAGCATTAAAAGGTGCACAAAGTTCTTATAAACACACATACACATTCTTACGTGTGATTTCGTCTATTCCTGGCCTTTTCACTGACACTCAAGAGAAAAGTACCAGTTGTAACACTACTCATGTAAAGAGATGGACCGTCTCCCCCCAAAAGTTCCTCGTAACAACCCTCAGGCAGATGCCAAATCTCCACAGAGCACACTGAAGTAATCTGACCGGTGGCTTCTGCTGTCCCAGTTACTGTGAAGGAGCAGACATAGGTGGAATGTAAGGACAAGAGAGCATCCTTAAAGTAAGATCGCTCCACTGTATTTTGTTCAGCAAAGCAACCTAAAAGCACATGCATGCATAGCCTCCCATGCTTGCAGTTTAATTGTAAACAGCACGTGGGAAAAAAAAAAAGAAACAATTAAAAAAGGTACTAATACAATTTTGAACTCCCTGAAGAAAAGACATACCCACGAGTATTAAGAACAGTAAGAAAGCTCATCATTAGCAATTGCAAACTCATTTCCATCCTGTTGCATTCATTAGAGGAATACAAAATTGAATCTAGTGTTTACATGCTAGAATTACAATAGAAACTTCATTGCAAAGGTTACATATGGAGAGAAATTTATCAGCATAGCAACTTGCAACACACTGTGCTGTACAGCATTTCTAAAGACATCAGTTTGTGAAGACAATATATGTGATGACAAATCCTTTCAGACAGTTCAAAAGCATGGCTGGAGGTAATGCTGCTTCCTGTTACTGAAAGGATTAACTGCACCATTATTTTTAGTGGGTTTTAATGACAACAATTGATCCTCAAGAAATACCTAATCCCTCAAAAACTGAGGGGATCAGAAACACACATGTACCTTACAGCCCTCAGGGTTTTATTTCTTTGTACACTAAACATCAACTCCTTTGACAGCATCTACAGAAAATGTTTTAAAAATGTTTTTATGAAATACTTTTAATACCCAGTAATGTTAATATTTAAAAATACTTCACAGTGTTGTACTAATGTAACTTCATAAAACAAGCAACTTTAGTCAGCTAAAGCTCAAAGCTTTACATTATATTAAAATTGTCCAAAGTTTTCACGCACACACAAAATATCACTAGCACTATAAATATACCTAAGCCACTTTAGTGCAAAGTCTGTTTTTACTTCCCCTGACAAATCCCTCTATATTCCTGCCAGCATATTAAAATGTCATCCTTTACTAATCTAATTATTGATTTTCAAGGATTCACTTACAGTTGAAATCCCAAAAGAACTTCTTTTTTCAATTTACAATAAAAGTAATGACTTGCTTTATTAAGCATTTGATTGCTTGTATCACATGATCCTCGTAACATTTAAGAATGACTCACGTATGCACAGCAAGACTTGTCTGAGTTCATCTTTAGGAGGGGCTACTTGAACTTATGTAACTTTTTAACCAAAGGATATCCAGTAATGCCTGAGAAGCCAAGGCTTTGAATTACAACACTACTATCCTCACCTTACAAATTCATACACAGAAAGAAGTCGGAACAAGAGGCCCAGATCGCCCTCCCTCGCCGTGCCGCTGACTGGGCCTTCGTGCTGCGGCCGAGCTGCCGCCCGGTGCCGCGCTCCTCAGCACAAGCAGCGAGCACTGCCCTCAAAACGCGCTCGGCTGTCGAAACCCGGATTCTAACTATAACCTGATGCAACGTGCAGCCCCTCAGCATTTCTCACAACTTCGTAGCACACAAGGCGCCTGCGTACAGACCCGCGCCCAGGTAACAGCCCCACGCCGACGTGGCCTCCTGGTGTCTCCCCTGAGCGGGGACAGGCGCTGCCGCGACCAGCTCCACCACCACCACACCTCCTCCCGCGCGCTTCCAGGCCAAAACAGAGATGAGTAACAGCTTCTGTTTCTCAATTTCAGTAACCACAGATTCATGAGGTGGAGAATCAGTTTTCACTGGACAGATTGCTCAAGCACACCAGAGGTTGTAAATAAACCACTTGAGTCTGGATGCAAGAACATAAAACTTATGTTAACATTTTCACGAAGTGCCAAAGCTCAAGAGATGCAAATGTTCCATGGGTGAAATCCACAAACACTTCCTTGCAACAGCCACTAAATGCATGTAGAGCAGACACGGGCTATGCCTTCTCTTACACGGCAATGGGAATAAAAACTGGAAGGCAACAGAAGTCAATAATGAGTGGAGAACCACGAGCGTAGCTGTCTGAACAACCGACATTTGACATACCTAGAAAATCTTCTGTCACAGAAAGGAATCGGAAAGCTGGCTGAAGCAGCTGGACTAAATCCAACTCCTTCTCTATGGCCAGAACACCTCGGACATTCAGCCCCAGCACAGGCTCACTTCAGTTATCCCATTCTACCTGAACAGAAACGGAGCAGCCGAATCCCTGCTCCAGGCCTGGACGGAATCTGAGCGCTGTTGGCGCAGGGAGCCCGGGGCTTACACAAGCTGCCCTCAGAGCACAGCACAGTGAAAAGGTTAATCTCCATCTTTAAAAACATGTGTTATAAAGGATATGACCTGAATTAAATACTCCATTGTTTGACACAACTGCAATTTACATCATAGCATCAGTGCAGACACACCGCTGTCCCACAGGTTTCGTTTGTTTGTTTTCACTGGCAACAACTTTCAGTTTCTTTTTCTAAATATAACAGCATCTGTTTTTACATATACTAAATTTTAATTTTGCAGAGCTTTCCTCTTCCAAAATCATTTTACATATATCATTTCAGTATTAAATCATCTGCCTTTGCTTATCTGCAGAAAACGTCTTTCAAAGTGGTAACTTTGCAATGCAAAGGCAGTAGTGGAAATAACAACTTAGAAGCTTTAAGATGTTGGCCTCAAAGTCAGGAGAACGCTTTTCTAGTGCAAAATGGGTTGTTTTCATGATAGGGGACTCTCCCATCATCCTAAAGGTAGGACTGGTTACTTTGCCGGAATCAGTCTGTAAAACCTGCTGGCCCAGCAGTCCGAGCAGCCCCAGCTTATCCCAAAGTCTAACCTGACCTCAGCCACACGTATTTCTACCACACACTGTTGTGAAGTCTTAGGGTCCCCAAAACAAGTAAGAGGTTTAGTATACCTGATTGACCTTTCTGAGACCACAGCCACATGCAAACAGTATTCATAGTATAAAGAATATGAAATACAAAGAAAGCCTTATGTTAACCATGCTTTCTAGATCTCCGAGTTTCAGCAGTAGGAATGGAAAGAGAAGAGCAGGGAACAGACTGAAAGACGCAGGCAGGCTACAGTAACAGGGAGGAAGCACAGCTTCCACATGGAGAACAAACGGACCCAGCCTGGGCACCTCTCCATTCCGGCCCAGCTTCTCGCTTCCAGAAGCCTCAACAGAGCAGTCCCAGGGTTTGCGGAGCATCCATTCCCTTAAGCTGTGTAAGGGAAGACGCCTGCTCTTCCCCCATTTACAGACGAAACCGTGGAGGCCCTTACAGCTCTTGGGTCTCAGCAGAACATCAGCTACAAATGTGCTTGTTCAACTTCAGGTAGAATTGGTAGCGAGGTAAGTTTGTTTTGAATGGTATCACTGAAAGGATGCGTCACTGCATTCTGCAAAGTGGGAGAAGGGAAGAAGAAGGTTTGAAACCTTAACAACAAAATAAGGTCAGGCAAATGTTTTAGCAGGTGCTTCAAGTACCCAGAGCTAAAGATGTGTTAAAACAACAACAAATTAAAACTTCTAAAACCTCCACCGCCTCATAGAGAATTATAATTACCTGCAATAGATGAATAAAGTCACTAGAAAAATTTTAAATGGGCCTTTTGTTTGTAATGTCTAAAGGTAGGCTCCTATGCTCAGATATTAGTTCCTAAAAAAAAATACTTTCTAAAGCACAAACCTGAATTAGGAGTAGAAGTTTAATCAACTTCAAACCCTGATGTGGAATAAGATCAGACTGAAAAGTTTCAGGCTTCCGGGCTCATGAAGGTTCAGTACAGCCGTTAACATCCATCAGCTGGCAATACCACAACAAATATCAAAAATCTACTCATCAATTTTGCATACTATTTCCATCTGACGTTACATATATTCTCTGGAAGTGTCTTTTTCAGAACAGACAAACTGCTGAAATTTAGGACTTCTTACAAGTAAAACCTTTACATGAAGGGGAAAGGGATGATGCTGCAGAGATGCAGTGTGAGACTAAAACTTGGGAATTCTCATTCAAGTCTTTGCTCTAAGACCCTTCATGCAACCTTGTGCTACTCCTGAGATTCTCTGTGTCTCAGTACTTTGTACCACTTTCTTCCTGTAGATTTATGACAAATATTCAACATTGTCCTTTGGCACTCTGACACTGAGCCACGGCAGAATTCCAACTAGGAGGAACAAATTTCTGAGTGATAAGAAGCTTAAAAATACAAACCCCCTAACAGTAAATAATGACTGTAGA
Source organism: Anseranas semipalmata (assembly GCA_013399115.1). Classification (NCBI taxonomy): domain Eukaryota; kingdom Metazoa; phylum Chordata; class Aves; order Anseriformes; family Anseranatidae; genus Anseranas; species Anseranas semipalmata. The sequence goes on from VXAA01006527.1 coordinate 849,601, forward strand.
AACCAGTAATATTTAATAAAAAAACACTAACGGTAGACAACAACAAAACTTTTGCTTCACACAAATTAAAAAACATTGTCACTTAATTCAAGATTATAAAAATAATATTTCACAAATTTTCTCCCAGCCTACTTGGAAAACGACAGTATCATCACAGCCTAAACTTCCAGTCAACTTTTTTTTTTTTTTTTTTTTTTTTTTTTTAAAATCAAGAATACTAGATGAAGCAAGTTACCACACTGAGAAGTTGTGCATATAGAAATCCTTTCCCATGGTACTAAAAAAAAATGCCACCGAATTCCATCCTGTAAATTGAACTTTCTAGCAGCTTAATTTGAAAGTGAGGCAGATAACCCTAATAAAAAATAAATGTATAGTCTGAGATGGAGTTTCAAGATTAGTTCATTTAACCATACCACAACACACAATTTTTTGAAGATATAATTTGATTTCTGTATTCTCTTCATTGTGGCATTCACATCTGCAATGCTCTCGATACCACTTTCTAAATCACTAGGCACACTCGGATACAAATATAGCCAAAAAAGGCTTAGTTTCATATGTACAATGATGAAAGCGATCCAACTAGAAAGTTTGCTGCCTAACAATTCATAGCACATACTGTGATGAAAAGGACTACAGTGCCTCATGCTAACTACATGGGCAAGGGATGTTAAATGGACTGCTGAGCAAACAAGATAATATATTTCAAGATTATTTCTTCCACAGTTGGCACAGTGAACAAGATTCACCCCTATGCAGTTTCACCGAAGACAACAGACTCAAATGCTATGAATAATTAAAACATCTAATCACCTACTAACCTTGATCAACCTTAAATTAATTGACAGAGAAAAAAAAGATAAATTAACACAGACAAAGTAGAAATATTTGACACTAAATGAACCAAGCTACTGAGGCAACACTAAAAAGTGCCTGTAAAAACACCAGATCAAACCTGAATGCATCAACGGCTGCAACTCTGCTCTTCTTCATCTCTCAGAGACCTCCAGATTCTGACTTTCACCTCTTATGGAAACCACCTGAGCTGATGAAGACTTTGAGATGAGTATGGCAACTGAATAAAAGCCCAGCTATTAGGAATATTAACGAAAACTTTAGCTGCAAAGCAACAACAGCTGCAAAAATGCATCTACATCTGTAACAACCACTACAGTAAGGACAACTCTAGGCGTATAGCTGAAGTAGCAACTGCTTCAGCTCAGGTTAAATCTCTACACCATCATTTGGAGCCCTTGATTTATTTTAAACTTTCCATATTCTCAAAAACTAACATACAATACTCCTACTTAAATCTTTTATTCATGCCAAAAAAACTGAAATAAAAGCAACAATATTTGTACTCCAGCTTCCACTTAAACCTGAAACTGCCATTTTTAGGGTTTTAGGCCCTAACAGATTATTTTCTTCTATTAAATTTAATCAAATGCTATTTTAATGCTAGGTTGCATCACTTAAAGACATGGAAATGTTAGCTCAGGTGAAGAGTCAGAGAAAAGCTACTGGGGAGTTTACCTGAGAGGCTGTTCCAAAAATACCACACACAAATGCTTTGCTCCTAGTGACTAAAGCCCTTAAATTGCACTCCCAAAGCCCTCCCATGCCATAATACCTACAAAACACTAGAGAACAATTAGCCAGCTGGTGTGCTGTGAGCTTATTATGCCATTTATAAATGACTCACTACACCGTTATGCTCTGCTCCCCCACGGCTGTCTGGCATATTCAGGTGCCTCTAACCAGAATTCAGACTGCAAGAGCTTTGGAGGACGAATCACCTCTGCTATGTCTGTGCAAAGATTACGGTGTAAGCCCTTGCCCTAGACACTGTCTTAATACAGAAGATAACAAGTAACGTTGTGAAGGCACCAGGATTTAGATAACCTTTGTCCTTAAAATTTCAGGTGAACTAAGGAGGAAGCTTATCTGGAGAGGTTTGGACTAGGGATGAAATACTCTGAATGCAGACCACAGTATGACCTAAACACAGTTTGTAACAGCGGCTCTCAATCCAAACTCAGCAGGGGGTCTGCCCCAGGAGGGGGACCACGTGCCCATGCTCGCGGGGAACTCGTGCACCAGCGCTTACAGCTGCCGAGGACCAGGCACGCCGCGAGTGCCGCGTTACCCTCCAGGGCACAGCGTGGAAGACGACGGGCCGGGGCTCGCAGCCGGGCACAGAGGAGGGTACATGGATGCGTGAGGGAGGGGCAGGGTAGACCACTTTTAAAAAGTGGATCCTGGTCAATGACAACAGTAGACCTGAAACCAGTCAGCAAATACACACAGTCTTCCCTTGGGCCAAGAGAATTACCCCGGTTCTAAAATATTCCTCTGAAATTAATTTTCCCTATTTTTTTTTTCCTTTCCCAGTACAACTAACAGTGTATACCAACAGCAACTTCAACACAAGAGCTCACAGAATTCCCCAGTCACAGCACTCGAATGCACAGACCGGGGGCACAACAAACGAAGTGACCCGCAGGCAGTCGCGGTGTGACACCACCTTCAGACCAGGGATGTGCTGGGCAGGGACGCCCCGTACCAAGCAGAGCTAGAAAAGATGATGCAGATGTAATCCATTATTACAGGAATACATGGTTCACAAATACTTTCATATTCCAATATGGCATCAGTAAAAAGACAAAGATATTCTTTAGAAAAACCAAACAATTTGAGGGACGCACCGCATTCTTAAAGGCATTACAATAGTCAAAAACACTTCACCTAAGCTATCTCGAAAAAAGTTGTGGTCGGTGACACTGTTTCTCGGATACTGTACGTTGTTTGACCAGTTAAATATGAGTTTGCCAACAGGATTTAGCTCCTGCTATATTCGAACCATCTTTAATCCCCTGAAGCCTAAAGAAAAATGTCTCTGATTTAGCTCTGTGCACTTATGAATAACTCAAATACTACAGTTAAATTTACAACATAGTTCCCTTAGCTGTTTAGAAGGCAATTGTTTTCTTTCCTTTCCCCTTAAGTTCTAGTATGTAAAATATCAGAAGAATTTAGATTAAAAAAAAAAGGGGGGGGGGGACATGTTATTTTTAAAGTTGTTCTTGAGAAAATTTCCACACAAAAATGTGGCATTTCTCCACTGTTTTGAGAATAATTTTCACATGTTGGCATCATCCTCAAGTGACTGCCACAACTCTGCTATCATAAAACGACAAGTATTTTCTCTTAGCTTATCAAAACACATTTTATTTAACTGCTAGATTTGGTCTGATCCAAGTTTTTCTTCTTACTTCACAACAAATAGGAAAATGCCGATGCCACGCTCTGGTCGCACACACGCAGCCTACCAGAGGAAGGGGGAACAGAAGCCAGATCATTTCTCCCAAGCGTATGACTGCTCAGATCAGGTTGCTGCAGTCATGGCTCAGTAAGACTAAGCTCGTGCTAAAATGTTCAGATTGCTTGCTACTGTTCTAGAAGTCCTGTCTAGGTAGCACTGAAATACAAATTGTTTGGCCCCTTCTCTTATGATGCTGGAAAATTGTGTCAATATACTTTGGCATATATTAAAAAAATCCCTGTAATACACCATATACCGTGACATTTCCACTTCAGATCTATCATTTATATGTGAAGCACGAATCTCGAAAGAACCTAGTAGAGCTGTAAGAAAGACTACATTTTGCTGAAGCTCTCAGACACCCACTCCATTCAGTCACACCAGCTGGAGAGGTAACTGTCAAGATACAGCTTTATTCTTAAAAATGAATATGGAGGTGAAACTCCACGGCCGCCTCCACAGCAATAAATTTTTAAAAGTGAAATCACAATGATATGTGCTCCTGATTCTTCTATGTCAGCAGCATTTCTCAGAAACCTTTTTGCAAATCTGGACATCTTAAAATCATATTTAACTTTTTGCAATTTACAGAGTTGTCCCTGCACTTCCCAGTCAAGCTGACAGGTGTCTCAGACATGACATCCATTGGAAGATCTTTTGCTCCTAGAGGTAGAGGAGTCCTTAGCTACCCTCTGTCTAGCACAAGAGGCACAAATAGCCCCCGAGAGACGCTTAAGCCCCTTCTGAAAGACACTGTTGGAGAGACTGTAAATGACACAGTTGCAGAAACTGTTGCTAATGGCAAGCCAAGTGGTCAAGAAGGATGCAACGCGGTTACTATAGACATTGGAGCTCTCCAGCAGAAAATAGATTATGTAGGGCAACCAGAGGATGTAGAAGACACTGGTGATACGGAAAAGAACCATGGCATAGCGCTTGTCCGGGCAGGGCTGTGCCTCCCCAGTCTCCCCATCCTGAGAGCTGAAGCGCACTCGCCTCTCGTTGATCTCCTTGGTGTGCTGCTGGCAGATGCGGAAGATGTTGAAGTAAGTGAAGCAGACGATGAAAGCAGCCGGGGCATAGAGCATCACCACAATGAAGAGAGTGAAATAGGGATCGGTGTTCCAGGAGTTGGCACACCACTGAAACACATCCCCATGATATCCAGGCTTTCCCCAGTGAAAGGAGGGTAAGAAGACCAGGCAGGAGTACAGCCAGATGATCAGGATGCAGATTCGCAGTCTCCATGGGGTAACCAGCGTGTTGTAGGTCAGTGGCTTTGTGATGGCAATGTATCTGTCGATACTAATGCATGCCAAAGAGGCCATGGACACGCTCTTCAGCACTGATACCACGTAACCAAAGATTTGGCAAACCAAGGACTCGCTCAAAACAATCGGATAGTGCAGCAGAGACAAAGAAGGCACCAGACAGCTCACGCCCACCAGGAGGTCAGCATATGCCATAGTCTGGATGAAGTAACTGGTGGTGTGGTGGTTCAGCAGAGGTGCACAGTGAAAGACAAATATCACAATAATGTTGCCCGAAATAATCAGCACCATGAGGAACACAATAACAACCACTTCCAGGAGGCAAAAATTGATAGTCTCCAAATAGCTAATGGCCAGGAGACAGAACGGCCGGCCACTCTGGTTGCCAGCCAAAGAGGAGTTCATCTTGAGCACTGCAGTGATCTCCTTACTTCATGCTCCTGCCTGCTGCCTGCAGCCACTCCAGGCAGCTGCTGTCATTGCGGCTGGTGCTGTGTGTGCAGCAATGTCAAAACCGGAGCTCCAGTCCCCAGGGCTGCTCCAGATGCTGCTGCTGCTGTGCATTGTCTGCAGCACAATTCCCCTTTAAATCCGGCTCCCTGCTGCTACCGGTGCACCGGGACCCAGCAGCAGTCATGTCAGCAACTTCACACAGCCGCACGGGAGAGGGCTGATACCGAAGCCCTCCCGGGTGGGCTGCTTCGCTGAGGAGGGATCGGGGAAAGAGGGAGAAGGGACGTTCACCAAGCCCGGCTGGGAGTCCTCCCAGAAGCTGACAGAAGAGAAGGGGAAAGCGTTTTACGGCATCCTCCCTCCGCCCTGCTCCCCGCCACCTCCATCCCCACCCCTCCTTCCCCACGCCCCG
>VXAA01006527.1:855833-866285 GCA_013399115.1 Anseranas semipalmata
CTGGTGTGGTTTGTGTTGCTTAGGAGACACTTGAAACCGAGGGCATCAGAGCCGAGAGGTGCGTCTCACCGGTAATTCCAATGTTGCTCCAAAAGGGTAAGTCCCCTCTCGCATACACACACACAAAACGCAAAGGCGTCGCTATCACTGACAATACCCAAGACAACCCAAACCAGCTAGACAAACTAGAAAACCTGATCACATTCCAGAGAGCAAACATGTGAGGGGTTCACAACAGCACTTAAACTTGACTTCACACCACAGCCTAATCCCGTCACGGACATTTAACCAGAAAACCCTCCTATATGCACACAAGGCTTAGATGTCGTAACAGGATACGGGGATCTTGTTTGCAAAACCAGAGAAAAACACCCAAAGCATTCTACTCGCTGGAAACACATCCCCGTAAGATGCGGAAGCTCGCTCTGTGACCTGGACGCCAGACTGCTCCCCAGCCATGCCTTCGGGCAGGCCATACAGGAATTGGTCTTTGAACCCATCACACCAGTAAGGGACTGGAATGAGGCTCTTCAACAATTAAAGTCCTTTTGTCAAAAATGAAAGCACGCAACTGCCGCATACTAGCGCAAGTCCACACGCCAAATTCAACTGATACCAACAAGCCCAAGGTCTTGGTTAATGCAAGCTAGGTGTGTGCCATACTGTGGGACACCTAATAGAAAATGAATTACAGACAAAGGGATAGATCTCAAAGCAATCACGCTGCTACACTTGCAATTTCAGTTGACCTGTAAGTAGAACAACATTTTACAGTGTATTTTTACTGGTCAAAAACCTTTGTTGGACAGCACTATGACTTGGCAGATTTCTAGGCAGTCTCGTACAAAACTCTGAAAACAAAAATTTCATTTTTGCACCCTATCTTTCCCCCTCAAAAGATCACTTTACTATTATCCTTCATTTCTGTTATAATTTATGGCATTTCTACTCATGGAAAATTAAGTACTAGAACTGTAGCTAGGAAACATAAACTTTGAATTAAATTTAGGCAAGTGTATTGTGGTTATACAAAAAACAAGCTATGATTGAATTACTGCTGGAGAAATGATCTCCTATCTTTCCAAAGCAGAGAATGATTTACATACCAATTGATTCACATAGTATTTCTGGATCCTTAGGCATGAATAGGCACATTATAAACATCCTTAGTAAAATAGCACACATTGAACTTTAAATACATCTCAGATACATAAAATAAGGTGGTATTGGAAATCCTGAGACTGCCCAAAACAACATCTGGTTGCTCGAATTTCAAAACAAAAGATGTTCCACCAAAAAGTCCCCAATGTTTTATTTTTATCAGAAGTCCTAGCTTAACTCCTTTAGAGCTAACAGGTATTTCTCTGTAAGAGAGACTATTTGTTTCCTTTAACTGACAGTCTATTGTTTCTTCAACAGAGTGACAACTCTGCCCGAAGTTCAAGCCAACTTACTCCTGCCCCATGAACGCACCCACGCCCAAAGCAGCAATATCTCAAGTTAATTCTCCCAAGCCTCCCTGCCCCAGAAGCCAAGAGGCACACTAAACTGAAGTGGCCCGTGAAGGCTGTAAACTGCAAGTAGAGAAGGTATCTGAGCCGGATATGAACCTACCTGCCACACCAGAAGCGAGCGACCAGCTCTCTGGCCAAGTGCACATGCAGCCTACCAAGAAGAACCATTTCTAAAAGACATTAAAATGTGCGTGTTAGGTAGCTGGGATCCGTGATTCTGAGTACCAGTCATCGAAAATACTTCTGTATTGTAGGTATTTCTCCCACTCTATACAGTAATACAGTACAACCTCATCTAAGACTACTAAAAGGTATTGAAGAAATCAAAGTTACAAGGAGAACTCCTGGGAGACCTACTGGTTATAAAAGATAATTAAACTTTTATCACCACATGATCAAAACTAATCAAACAAGGGATCTACAAGTTCAGGCACATCAACAGCAAGACTGTCATACTTCTTTTATACTGTGATTTACAGATGTATGTTACGTTTAATTTCAATTGATCATACATAATTGTGCCCTCTGTACCCCTGAAAATTAAATGGATACTTCCTAATTTAAATGAACACATGGAAATCTGATTGTGATACACGTGGAAAACAAATTTAGCCAAACTACTATTACATTTTATGCCATTGATGAAGCGACATATTCAGTCAAATAACGGTAGTAACATTTTAATCTATTTCTTCATTAAAAAGTAGTGCCATATATACCAAGACTTAGGGTGCATTTGGTAGAACTTCTGCGTACTGTAACCCTCTGCTCATGGAGACAAAAAAGGAGGAAGATGAGAAAGGGAATAGCAAGAGTCCTGGTCTCAGAAAAATTGGAACAAACTCATCTCTAATTAGGCCTAGAATTTCTATCAGAAATGCTTCCCCACGGTTACAACCCAGGATATCCCTTCTGCCACTGTTTTTTTATTATTACTATTATTATTTAAATTTGTGCCACAAGATGTCCCTCTCATGTTGGATTTTTCTTAATACAGCGTATTTATCTGGCACAACAGTTCATTTTTTGTTTGTTGTTTTGTTTTAATCTTTCAACCTTATTTCCCCCCACACAGACCTATATTCAAAAGCTTTTAGTTTCTCCTCAATATTGTAAATCTCAGGTTCTGAAAATTTTGGTATTATGAAGTACTTATCCACTGAAAGACCTCCACTGATCTGAGAGATTCAGTAGCTGTATTAATCCTCTTTTAAAACATGGTCTGAAAAGTAGGTATTGTCTATTTTGCTTTGTATTGTGATTTATTTTTTTTAACCTGTGTGGCTAGCTTTACAAGTCTTCCTTTCACCAATACTCTCCATCCATCTATGACTGTCAAAAACATGAAGTATTTTTCCTTCAGGTACCCGCTAACACCTGGAGCAAGTCCCCATCTCTCCCCTCCTACTGTTCAGTGGCTGGAAGCCTAAAGATTAACAGCCGTAACCACGATTGCCAAAGTCCTATCAGGAACAGATGCCTCTCAAAGGATTGTCTAGATCATTTTACCTAGAGTTTTCTTTCTGTCCCCAGTAGGGACATGACCTTAATTCATTGGGCTGGCTTTCATCCACACTCCCCATCACGAGCATGGCAATCTGGAGTTGCTAAAAGCTTTATTACTGCACACAGATGGTGTGCAAATTCTCAAAAGTAATTTGTGGAAGCACCACAACGGTGCAACTTAGACACTACTACAATAACAAAAGCACAGAATACAAACCCAGCTAGTGCTTATCAAAGAAATACGGAGCAAATAATTAATTAATAAACACTGTCACCACGGCTAGAATGCAGCGAGCACACCTTGAGGCATGGTTTCAATGCTGGTTTTTATGCACAAGTCAGATTTAAGAAGAGAACTAGATACAGCCTTCACTGGTGAAACCCATTGGAAGACATTTCTCTTTCAACCATTCAGTAGCCACACTTCAACAGTAAACAAGAAATTATTCTTGCAGCAGTTAATCTGCAAAAGAAAGCTAAAAACAGTTCTCCAATCACCAGAGGCCAGAATTCCACTGGAAAGCATCAAACATCAAAAGAAATACTGGGGAGCCTGCATTCAACACCCTGCTCACAAGAAAAAAAAAAAAAAAAATCACTGAAAGAGGCCAGAAGCTTTTGAAGCAGCTGTCAACACAGATCCTTATTAATTTGGGACTGTGCTGCCACATGGGGTCATGAAAAGCCTGGCAGAAATCAAATGCAGCTACAGAAATAGAGGTCAACATTAAGAGAGCAGGGGCACTGGATTACGAGTACTCAAACTGGCTTACTGGATCTCCTGCTTGCACTGAGGAGCAAAGGTTTTACATCAAGTCCTCGTGCTTCAGCTCTATGCCCCAGCAGTTATTCTCAGATCGAACACTTTCAGTAGGTGGTAATATGATTGCAGTCTTGCCAGAGCAGAATTAGTGTCAGTGACATGCAAAACATGACCAAGCAATATGAGGCCAGCAAAGCAACATGTTAGAAAGAACCTTGCCTTCACATGACTTTTTTTTTTTTTTTGGACATGTTCTCTCTTGTGCATTGGTGCATATTGACTATAACTGAGCTGCTATTTTCAGAGCTGTAAGAATAACCAGTCACATTAGAACTCCAAAATTATCAAATAATCTATGAAAGGCATAAAAATAAACAATTAAGGCCAAGATGCTATCCAGCATTATCATACTGTTACCGTATACTATATAAGATGGGTCTGCAAATATCATCTTCCCAGCTCCTGAACTTATGTCCTCATCAGCCTCCAAAACAATTTTTGCATTCTTTGCCTATTCTCATCTTTAGTACGTCCACACAGCTGCTGATAACCTTTTGTAATCTTACACTTCTTCCACTGCCTGCAGATTGAAGAAATCACGGTTGCACTGCAAACTCACCAAGCAGATAATTTTGCTCTAAAAGCACAATCTTTTCTGTCCTTTCTACATAAACAGTCACAGCCCATTTTCATACAATTTATATTTAGGTTGCAATAGGGCAAACAGCCACAACAATGGTCTAATATTAAAGGAGAATTTATTTTCATTTGCTAGAGCTGGTTATTGTAGTATGCTGGTAGTGTACTACAGAACTCATATGACTGCAGCAGAGTCTGAAAATAGACATTCAGTGCTCATTTTCTTTAATTCCTTAATTAATTTACATGCTGAATGACTACTGAAGGTATAGCCAGCTCTTCTGCTGCAGACCACAGTGCTGGATCAGCCAGCTCTCCCTTGTACTTGGACTCTAGACATGCTTCCAACACATTAGATCCAGGTTATTTCCTTTGTGTCTGCCAAATGTAAATGAGTGGAAAGGTTTCACAGATTTAAAAATCAAATGTTACACAATTCCTTTTTAGATCACAAAGATAGCAGCAGTATGTGTCATCAACCGTGCCACAGAGATCACCTTTTCCATTCTGATACCAAAATATTGAAATAGAAACAAGTGACGTGGTCACCTACTCACTAGGCAATTAAAACAACACAGCAGGAATAACTCTGATACGCTCCTTGCAAGAGCACTCAGCCTCCATAATATTTGTATGATTTATGTGCCATAAATACAAGTTACAGCTCTACTATGCAGGTACCACTATTAAGGAATTCAAGTTCCTCCTATGTTCAGTAAGCGTGAGTTAAAGTATTTGTGGCAGAACATTTTTAGCTAATCTAACATGATTAACTTGAATCATGTAGGATCCTTCCTACAGGATGCCAGCAGAAACCAAGTTTAAGTTCAGAAGCCCTCTTGCCCTCAGAATAAGGTCTTTAATTGCTCCCTGTGAAACTGAGCCATCAGAACATAGACATACAGAGGCTGATTCAGTTGTTTGCTTTTTTAACTGGTGAACAATTAGTTTCTGTTATTTTAGTACTAAATTTGCATCATTAACAATGTCTAATATAGTCCTCCCAAACATGAATATTTGATGAAGGTAGTAAAATACAACTTATCTAGAAAGATAATGGTCAAATCCAAATCAGCATATTGATTTTCTGGTAGGGAAGAAATATTTCATTTTGTGACCCATTTGTTACTCTAGAACTTTGAGAAACACTGAATGATGTCTGTATCTTTTTTTTTTTTCCCTATATTATTGAGGTCAGCATTCAAGATGAGAAGTTAAAAAAAATGATTCTAATACAAAATGTCTGAAGTGCTCTGTTTTTCCTATCAAAAAAAAAAAAAAAAAACCACCGCAATTTCAACTAGCACTGGATTTTTTATGATAAACAACAGAAAAAAATTCAGCTTTCTTTCAGGAAATCCGAACAAGCAAAGGAAATGAGCTTCTTGAATCTGTCAATTATGAATGCAATTAATAGAATATTAATTTTTGACAAACTAATTCAGAACCCATCCAAGTGTAACAGAAGTAAGACTATGAAAAGAAAGTGCTCTACAGATAATGTAACAACTAATTTTAGATGTTAGTTTTTTTGTTGGAAGGAGGATTGAATTATACTCACTAGTTGATATACTATATTCAGATACACTCATGAGCCTTTAAACAAGAGGTTACATACTTGGAATTCTCTATACTTCCATTCATTAACACATGGGGGTGGGGAGGAAGATGGGAAAAAAAGCATTCTACCTTTGTGATGAGAATTCGGTACTTCTCCACCAGGTGATCGTTATTATGACACCCTGCCAGCAACTGCCACACTTCTCCTCTTAGGGCCTCAGGGACACCACTTCTCACCAGCGCCGACAATGTCTTTGGCCTCACGCTCAGGTTGAGGTGCCTGGGTGTGCGGGAAGGCTTTGTTACTATTATCCAAATACAAATAAACGAGTCCATGAACAACAGCCGACGCGCAACACCAAACATGCCAAACAACAGCAATGTCAAGAGACTCCATATATCATCAGGACTAAGTGAAATTCTTGTGAAAGTGAAAAGTTACAAGGGAAACAGGTTTGGAGAAGCTGTTTGCAAACTCTTTCTTTGATTCCTATTAAATTTAAATACAATATAAGCATATGTTATAAAACACTCAACAAACCAAAAGTCCACAGCAAAAACTAGAACTGGAGGACAAGTACCACATTGTGCAAATCCCAAAAAGAGAAACAGTTTGCAGAAGCAAATACTGCTCTCTAGTCCTTATACACCAGAGTAGGCAGGTAACCAGGTAACCGTTTTGGGTAGCAGAGCTATCAAAAAATCTTGTAGGGTTTTCGAACTACATCCATACATTTGAACAACTTCCACTGTTACACAAGCTAGTCCCATCTAAACAGTTTTTTTCAAGCGAGTCTGGTTGACAGCCCATAAATTACAGCACTGCAAGTTGTAAAAACTAAACTTAATTTATGCAGTTACAGAAAGTTAAGCTGAACAGTCCATTTGTGGCTCATACATTAAAAACCCCCAACACAGAGTCTTTAAATCAAAGCAATTATAATTTTTCTGCAGTTACTGAAAGAAAACTTCTATGTAAAATGATTAAGAGAACTAATAGACAAAGCCAGGCAAAAACAGAACTTAAGTCATACTGACTGCATTCTCTTAACAATAAACTGGTGTTTGATAATATTTCTTAACAGTCTAACATACACGGATGACAATTTTACACAGGCTGGGAATCCTTGTTGCCTTCCTCCAGTCTACAGTGTTCCCACACAATAATCCGGAGACTAGCCATGCTGGACATTTAAATCAGTATATATCACACAGGAGCTAGTATCATAAAGTCCTTCTTCACTTTGTTTTCTCTAAACAAAATCGATTATAATCAAGATAATATTTCTATAATAGTCACACACATATATATACACTCATTTATATACTTACGTATCATATTTATATGAATATTTATGTAAAATACTATACAAAATATTCAAATCACAGAATGGTTTCTAAAGGTCTATTAAATTAAGGCTTTGCCTTAATCTCAGATCAGAATAAGTACAACAGTAATGAATACAGCCATGAACTATAAGGCTGTGGCCACACACTACTAGATTTTTCCAAACTATTTTGAAATGAAAAAATTGCGACTCATCAGGTATGAAATAATAAGAAATCACAAAATACCAACACATTTAATTGCTATACAAATCTAACGATAGGATTCTAAAAACCTGTCATGAAGCTACCTGAACTCTCATTTTTATGATTTTCAATCCTCTTAATGTTAAAAGCTCAAGGATCATTACTTCCAAATACTTATTGTTAGTTAAGAAGGAAAGTCCTTTAACACGTATTAAAGCTGTTGTTGCCAGCATTAGCAAAGAAGCACTTCATATCCTCTTAGAGCTGCCAAAACATTTTCAATGGGAGTCAGGTGGCTTAATTATCTTTCAGCCCTTGGAAGAATTACAAAAAACCCAACTTGAAAGAAACTTTCTCATAGCAGCAAATGCATAGAGCTCATCTGTTAAGGATGTTTCTACAAGTCTAAGAGAGGGAAGAAAAAGAAACCACGTATCTTTTTTAACACAGCCTTCCCCTTCTTACAAAGGTGTCTGTTTCTGATGTGCCGATTCCTATGAAATTAGCGCAACGCAGTAGCGCAAAACCAAACTGGAAGTAAAAGCACTTATTTAAATAAGCACTAAGCAACTCTAAAAATAAGAAATAATACCACGTTGCGATAACCTTAATTAAAAGGCTGATGTGACCTGGCCTAGGGGTCACATCAGTATTTTCCCTCATCTAAAGTGCACAACTTCATCTAATCTCTGCTCACCTACTCCTTAGATCTAATATTCTGTTAAGACCTTTGGTTGCTGTACAGTCCTTGTCCTGCTTGTCGGTAACATTAGGACGCAGAAAGCAACAACTAAAGCAAGAGCCAATCTGAGCTCAATCTGGTGTTGTGCTTGTTGTCCCCTTTTGCAAAAAAAAAATATATATATATACACTGAATTTCTCAATAATTAGCATCACTTTCTTAAAACTGCTCAGGCTACTTCATGGTGACTAAAAGATCCTTCACGAAAGGAAGGCAGTTGTTGCATTAGCAACTTGACTGTCGAGAAACATGCTTCTTGTAAATTGACATTTTGTAGGAAAAAAAATAGAAGAACTCATGTACTTCCTTCTTGGCAAGCTCTGGAGCCATCTTACTTCAGAGAAGGGAGGAAAAGCATCTTCACTGTCCAAGTACAAATCTCCCATATTCTTAAGCTGCAGTTACTAAGATATGACAGCTGCAGGAAAAATGGCTGTGAACTACATCAGAATTACAAAGAGGAATGGAAGTGATCTAGGCAAAATAAACAAAAAAGAAGAGCTGCATTTTCTTTATATTACTTAGTTTATTACTTAGTTTCTTCAACAAAATTCCAGTGAAGCTTACATATAAGTAACACAGTCATTTTATGAGATAACCACCTAAAGAAGCAGCATAAGTGAATTTCTGTACTGTATTTACACATGTACTCAAAAATTAAAATACTTGAAACGCGCTCTGAAGCAATCAGAGAACACAAAGCCAAAGAATATAGGGTGTTGTGGGGATGAAAGAGGGCTGAATCCATACTAATCTCAACTGGCTTCTGGAAATACCAAAAAATCCAGGCAGAAGAAGCAAACAGGCTGAGAATATTCAGAATTTTAATTTTCAGAATGCGATTTTGCAGCTTACCATTTGGACAGCAGCTCTCCCCACGTCTCAAGAATTTTTTCTGCACACTCTTTGGAAACATCTCCAGAACCACTCAAGAGAGGTTCATCATTGTCTGCCAACAGAATAGAGGAGATACTATGAGATCAAGAATCATTATTCTACCTCTGCAGATATAAATATTGCTCTCCTAGCTGTATCAATGTGTGGCAAGAATTCCTCATTTGTGAATGCATTGCTTGTGCACTCAACACAGAGAAGCCAGAATTAGTCTTTTCAAAGGTGCACAGATGTGATAAGACACAGAAGACAAGCTGTAACATGTGAAATTCAGGTTAAAAAATAAGGAAAAAAGTTAACATGAGGATAGCCAAACGATTACACAAGGACCCAGAGAGGCTGTGGAAACTTCATGTGGAGACTGTCAAAATACAACAGGACAACCCTGAACAACCTATCTAGCTGGATTCACACTGAAGCAGGACTAGAGACCTCCAGAGGTCCTTTCCCACATAAGTAATTTTATCATTCCATCCCAAATTTTTGGAAGATCACAAAAATTCTCAAAGAGCACAACTTTCTGTATGTAAAAAGCTACAATACTATAAAAGTTAAAAAAAGATAATAAAAGCAATATGGTTCCACTGACCAGCTGCAGGCTTGCCACGTTGTTGCAGATCCATGACAGTCCACAAGCTATTTTATTTTAACTGTTTCATACTTTTACTTTGAAACCTGTACTTTTTGATAACATCTCTGGCTTAAAGTAAACAGCTTTTTGAATCAAACACTTTCAATTGGGGGTGGGGGGCATAGATTAGCATAACCACAGTCATTCTTTTTGAAACCAATACTAAACTGATGTACTCCCAGATATTTTTTAAATACTAATAGAAGGTATCACATACAAAAACTACATTTCATTGATACAGTAGTCAACATTGTTTTTGTGTTAATGAGGAAATAGCATAGATTTAGTAAAAAAGAGTATATGTCAACTGACACCTGAAACTGTCAGCAAACTTTTGCAATGCTGCAAGTCATATCTACTGTAAACAAAATATATACGTTCCTGGTCTAGAAAAGAATACCACTGTGGTAACACAGTGGTTGGAGGTTGCTTACGAATAACACTTTGCAAAGGAGTTAAATTTCAAATCAATTTTGTTTTGCTTTGAAATAAAGAGAAAGTAAGGCACAGAAGTGAAACAATTCACCACAGGTCACGTAGAAGGCCAACAGAAAAAGTGAAAAAGCAGAAACTCAAGTCATCTACACTTCGGCTCAAAGCTGTAAGGTCAGATGTTTATATACTCAGAACTAGTCCATATTTTGGCTTAAGACAATTCAAAAAAAAAAAA
>VXAA01006527.1:866312-892544 GCA_013399115.1 Anseranas semipalmata
AAAGAGATATTGAAAATGCATTAAGGTTCAGACTAGGCAGCTCCTGGTATAGTTTTATGTATTACAGATGTCTATACTTTCCTCTTCACTAAAACATGCTGCTTGCTTACATTTCTAAATATCAGCTTCTCATTTTCACTCTCAAATCTTTTCACAGCTGCTCAGGGAGGGGCAGAAGCTACATGATAATCCCAAATTTTTAGCAGCCTCTTTTCACATTGTTCCAAATATATCACACTGAAGGCTTCGTGAGGCCTGTGCTGAGCGAAGCATAGACAGACCACAGAAGTGTCAGACAAGGGAGAGGTTGATCCAGGAATGCAGGGGTACTGGTTATTGAATACTCACAGCATTAAAGCAAGATTTAAACAAAAAAAAACCAAAACACAACAGCAGGCCAGATTCTGACTGGAAAGTGTTCAACTTGTTTCATAACAATTATTTACCAGCCGCTCCTTCTTTTGAAGTATACAAAGCACGCAAGCCACATCTTACCTTCCTCTTCATCATCCTCTGGAGGAGAAGGAATCATTGAGCCCTGTGACCCAGACTGGGGCAGGCGAAGAGAAGGGCTTGCTGTAGTTTTTCTTCTCTCCCTCTCTGATTCACTTTCTAGACACACAACTTCATATAATGTGTCTGAGTTATTCTTTCTGTCCTTTTGCTTTATCTAGGAATAAAGAAGTTTCCTTTTACCAAGAAAAGGTATACAATCTCCAGATTACTTCATAAAGGCTCTACCTCCTCTTTTTTGAATAGGAGAGCTGAGAAAGAGAAACAATTTTCATCACATTCTGCAGTGAACAACGTTCAATCCTTGCAGCACACTTAATGCATCATGCAGGCCTGCAACTGTTTCCATCCCTAATGCTGTAGAACAAGCCATAAGCACACTCATACCTTTCAAATGCAGTCTAATTTCTCTCTTTAACTTTCGGGGGATAGTGGTGTAAGCAAAAGGAGAATTCTAAAAAAAATTGTTCACATTTAGTTTCCCACTATGGCAATTGTCTTTAGCAATGCTTCCAAGTCAGCTATCTGTGCATATATTGCTGTGGAGAGAACAGGCACACAAATTGTTGGGTCCGCAGGTTTATTATGCGGCCCTGTTTCGTCCTTAATTTTCAATGCTTTCATACCTTCCTTTCCTTTAAAAGGAAGGTTTTTGTTTGTGAAATTGTTCCAAAATTTTAATGCAGTCCAAGAATTTATATTTTTTGTCATAAAGTAA
Source organism: Anseranas semipalmata (assembly GCA_013399115.1). Lineage (NCBI taxonomy): Eukaryota > Metazoa > Chordata > Aves > Anseriformes > Anseranatidae > Anseranas > Anseranas semipalmata. Next base: position 867,544 of record VXAA01006527.1, read on the forward strand.
TAAAAATAGAGAGTAGAAAAGGAAAGGTGAAGAAGAGAGGGAAGTCAGATTTATAATCTTACTCTACAGTAAGCTCCCTATGCTCAATTTTATCCTTTGGAGTACTTAAAATGAAGAGAAAAGCATCAAAACTAAAAACAACTAAATCACTAAACGTGCTCTGAGAAAATAAAATCCCTCTGCTTTCACCATTTCCGAATAAAGAAACACTGCCAAAGTAAGATAAGCCAATTCTACACAGCTGTATTTTTAATAGGCTAATCATGACTCCATAGAAACAGGTTTCCCTTCCAGGCTTATCAGGCAGTACATTCTATATTTGTTGCTTCCACTATGAATTTTGATAATCTTCCATTAGTAAACACTGGAAGTTGGATAGTCTGACAGTGCCTGTGGAAAAAAGAGAATTAGCTAAGATAAGTCACAATGCCTGTGAATTTGGCGAGACAAAAGATACAGAATTAGCTAAGTAAGATAAACTTCCTTGAAACTACAAATCAGAGAAGGTGGCTGTTGGAGGTAGTAAAATATTTACAGTTCAGCAGCCTTAACAGTTCAACATCTCCATGCTACACCTCACAAATATTCTAAGTAAAAAGACTTATCTCAACCATTAAGATTTTTTCAACTTTATATTTTGAAGGAAATTTTGAAGAAAAGTTTCCAAAATGTTTATTCATTTTACATAAAAAACAGGACATACAGAAAAAAGAATCCTTATCTTTGTTACCACCAAAAAATAATGCCACTATGTGCTAGCACTTTAAGACAAGTACACAAAAAAAGTCAGAAAAGCATCCTATTTCATTCAAAACTTCTTCAGAAAAAGAATACTTATCAAGAAATCAGAAGGACTCCAACCTTGCATTTCTGAGCTGCACCCAGAATTATTAAACCTTGAGAGAGCACACACATCCACACTGATGTTTGCTTCTGTATCTTTCAATTTCTTTAAACAGGACTTGTAGTTCAGAACAGTAATTTCTAGAGCAGGAGAACTTCAAGTACATCATCTCCTTAGTAATTTGGACCTTCAACTTTCCAGCCTTATTTTGAGACTAAGTTATGGCCTTGTATTGTTATTACAAATATTCTAGGCAGAAATAATCCTTTCCTTTTTAGTAGATAGGGTTAAAAAAAAAAGTTGGAAGAAACAGTAAAAAATGTTAACAAGTTCTAGGGATTTTTTGTGATTGCTTGGATTTTTTCCCCCAGGGGAAACTTGGGGTATGTGTGAAATCTCTGCTTTCAGCCATATACAAGCGGGAAAAGACTTTCACACAAGTCTTTTCCCCCCCCTAACTTCAGGTGGATGTTTGCTCACGAAAAAAAAAGTTTGATTTGTATGATTAAATCAATTTAGTGTCATATCAGATAGCATGTCACCAGGATTATGTTAAAGGCTTTTTTTTCCCCTTAACCCTTTATTTTACACACTTGCCCTATGTGACCCAAATGCAACCAACTCTCGGCATAGCCCTGGATTGCAGACAAATCCTCTGTTCCTTTTATTTCTGAGGTTTGGCTGGAAAATCCATAAGGCTATGTATAACTTCACAGCCTCATCAAAGCTGTCAAAATTTGCTTTGAAATGAGGACACCCAGCTCTTTATGGGAAGTTTAGATAACCAGCAACAATTAGCGTGATGATTTTAGCTTTTCTAAAAATCAAAGAGCATTTATTGCATCTCTTTATTTCAGGAGCAAGATGTTGAAATATAAACACTATATAAGTAAGGGTTTTACCAATCACAGGCAGAAACAACCATAGTGAAATTTTGATCTGCTGACAGGCACTATTAACTACAATTCTTTATCTCCAATGCATTTGTATTTATTTAGCATTATACCATAAGTCTACCTCTCAAGTCTCCAAACAATATAATCGACTGCACCACAATTATGTTTGAAAAACAACCCTGCCAAATCCCAAATTAACTGTAGATTATTATTATTACTACTACTACTATTTTAAGCGTTACCTGTTTCAATTTTAGGAAAAAATTTTCAGTTGAGCTACGTTTGCTGAAGGGCCAGAACAATCTCTCGTTAGGTGAGCAAACTCTGACTTTAGTCTCCAGAATGAATCGAACAGGTTCCTGAACCTCAGTTATCACCAAATCCACAGCAGTAGTCATGAACAGTACTTTATCTAGAGGAAAAAAACAAAGCAACAGTATTAAGAGAAATATTTCAAAGTACTCTGTAATCTCTTTCCTAGTAACATGAAAGAACATTTTAAAGTTTTTTTTCAGAATTCCATTTTTTGCATAAATTAACATCTTGAAAACCCAGAAGTTTCAAAGCAGATGGAACAGGAAAATACAATGACTATATACTACTCATTAGGGAGTAAGCATACTTAAGTCTTCAAGCCAAGAAAATGATCTTGTTAAAGAGAACACAAATTTTTGCTTTTTCAAATCCCACTGAAATGTATCAAAAGTTTGGGGTTATCAAGGTTTTGATTTGTGTTCTTAATGCCAGAGTGCAGATTTCTTGCCACCTAGCCTAATTACATCTTGTTTTTGAAAGTAAGTTACCATATCTACCTCACTAAACAGTGTTTAAGACCACATCAGCTGTGATATTTAGTAAATTGGCTATATACTATAATGCTCCAAAAGGAGGCAATTGGACTCAGAGACTTACGAGATCTCTTCCGGTGCTAAATAATAAATTATGTCCTTTAGGTAGGATGGCATTCAATCTAGCAGCAGAATGTACCTAGCTGTACCCATCAGCTGACTTTTATGACTTTGCTCAGACAGTTCCCAAGAACTTCCTCAACCTTTGGTACCTAACTGTGACAAGAGATTGAAAAGATGATCAGTCAGCTGACATCTTAACAACGACACATCTGTTTCAGGACTCAAGAGAGCAATGCAGCAACAGTTACTTTCAGTTATAGTTGGAGTATTTTACTGTCATTATCATAGGTACAGGAATCCTTCTTCTTTTTATATTAAAAACTTGGATTCAGAAAAATCTGAATTTATCACAGAAACTAAGCAAAGAGGAAACCTGTGATAGTCATTTAGTGCAATTCTCAAGGGGATTCTTAAGCTCTATATGAGCACAAGGACTCTGCATCCTGTCCAAACACCTACATAGCCTCCTCTTGGGACACAGTTATTCTTACAAGGTATTATTATCAAACACAGGACTTTTCTTCTACCCTTCTATTTTGTTTCTGAGAGTATATGCCATACTATGAAGAAAGTCTTTTTGCAGGATTCACCTTAAAGAAAGGAGAATTGATCCAATGCTCCCTATGTAAGTCATCTGCTCTGACTAGGGATAAAATCTGGCAAAGGTTCATACCTTTTGGTGTTTCTTCATTTACAAACTGGAAGTGTGGAGATTTTTGATTCCAGCTCCCAGTGATCACATATGATTTCCCATCAGAACTTTTACCCATGGACTCCTGGAAACAAGGAATTTAATGCATCTTTATTTAAATTACAACAATCTCTATATTACAAGAGTCTCAGCTGCATAAAACAGCTGCTGCATTGGCAAGAGAAGTGCAAGCACGTGAAGTCCATTTTACATAGTCCTGTAACAGAGATCATCTCTGAAGGTAAGAACAGAGTTTCCATACAGTCTTTGGTCTCCTTGCTGATAACAGAAAAAAATCAATTACTGATAATTGTTATATGTGTACACAATATGAACATCTGTCTAGTGACACCTGAAGATCAATAGCTCATTTTGGAGGTGGCCATTTGACAGCAACTTTAAGCTCACAAAGGTCTAGGTGTACAGCCAAGTACACCAGGTCCCCCAAGTTGCACAGGTTTTGCTTTTTCTTTTTTCTTTTGTTACACTGATGTTTTGGGGGGGGAAAAAATAAAAGCTTTTCAAACTTTTTTCCCCCCCTCTGGAAAATCCAAGGCAATCCAGTCATTCTGGCCTCATTTTGCATCATGCAGTCTTTGAACGACAGCTGCCTAACTGGTAAAGCATTTAAACATATAAAGCTTTAATCATGCACTTAAGGAATGCAGTTCATTGCCTCTAAAAGAACAAAATAAATCATACCACTGTCCTGCAAGCTGCTGAACTTGTAAACTTGGCAGATGTTTCACATCAACATCCCTCTACTTCACTATGATGTTTTAATACACTAGCTGCATTTTATCCTTAATAGATATTTTATAAAAGTAAATTTTTACTCTAAAATGTCTTGAGATCCAGCTTCATTCATCATACAAAACACGTGTTGTTCAGCTGTTAAGAATCAAGTCAATATTCTATCGTTAGTGTTCAGTGTGTCTGTCTTCCCACCAACTTTATTTTCTGAGCAATTTTTTTCCGGTAAAAAGTAAAATTATTCAGAGCATTGGACCATTTTGGGTAGGCACTACTGCAACAAGTATGTACTTCATAAACACTAACAAAGTTTGTTTTCACTACACACCTGTGAAGTCAGACGATCTCCGTCATCATTTTATAGATGGAAAAGTGAGTCACAAAAATAAAGTGCCCACTAATTCTCAGAGTTATATGTGAAGCTGCTTAGGCCTTGATTTCTACAGCAGTAAGTATGCTGTCAAGTTTTGTATGTTCAAACCACAGCTCTTGAACATTCGGCACTTCCAAAAATAAGGTTCCGTGTTTCTTATGCCAGGCCCCTAAACAAGAACAATCACGGCTGACTGCAGAATTGGGCAACTCCCTTGACCAAGCATTATACCATACCATAACTCTGTAGCAGAAGCAGTGATTCAACCCAGGGCTACCCTCAGGAGTGTAAGCTACAGCATCAACCCAAAACAAGTGTGCCTAAGCATCTAAATCTTTTCTGTCTATCCTGAGATCACAAGCAATTGTAATAAAAGTTGTTGAATTTTGTTGATAAAAGATCCTTACCAAATCTAAAAGGTGCATGTCACCACTCCGAACATCTTTCCCACGGCTCAGGAGGAGGCCAAAACATCTGCAAAGCCAAGCAGAAAATTAATCTGCAAAAATTACTACTTGTAAACAAACCATTAACATTCCTTATCTAAATATTCCGTCATACACCACAAGCAGCCCATGAATGCCGTAACAAATGTCAACAACTCTTGACATTTGAGAGCAGTTATCAAGCATGTCAACCAAAACAATGTCAAGCCAATTATTAAAAATGTCAAGTAAGATTTCATGAGCTTATTTACAATATGATTTTATCCTGCCTACAGTAGCTTGCAAGCAAAGATAATTATTTGTCAAACAGACACTGCTAATGAGTTCCCTATCCTGCAGGTAGGACAACATTGCCACCATTCTTCTTCCCTTATTTTCTGGGGTATTTTTTGTTGTTGTTTTGTTTTTGATACATATTTGCATAGAATTTAAGCTTTGATACAGACAAGAATCAGGAAATTCTACATGAAGTGCAAGGACCTGTCTTCTGTGGTGTTATTTTACGAAGATTTTTGGCCCACAGAGGTATATTCCATTTTATCCTCTGGTTTACCACACTTCCCGAAGTTCCCACATTTCATGTCAGACTGCAGAGGCTGGCAGAAGCTGCATCTTTTCTTTGTATTACGAGCAGCACAAAACTCTGTCAGTAGTCAAAAATTGTTAGTTTATTTCTAAGCAGTGAAAGATTTGAAGTCTGAACTCTCCCCTTCCCTACACAGGTGCTTCATGTTCTAGAATTCCGGACTGCAGCAGATTCAAAGTGTATGTACCAAGATATTCTCAGATGCAACTGAGAAAAAAGGAAAGCAAAATACTTCAAATAACTCACTCACTGATTATAGCCTCAGCATTTAAGACAAACTGAACATTTAAAATAAAAGTAGTATGTTTTTATACAAAGTTTTTGAATGGGCTAGAGGAGATATGACCACTGATTCAACAATCAGATCTGTGCAAGATTTCACTGTGCCTGCATTGTGCCCTGTCACACACGTGCTGAACAAATCAATCGGACCTTTTGCACAGAAGCATTGAATTAAATTACATAAACACAGTATTCACAGAACAGTTAGTAAGCTGCTGCCTCGGAAGAAAGAGCACAAAACATCAAATAAAGATTTTTTTTTTTTTTTTAATCTATACAATTACCTCTCAATAGCAAGCTCTTTATTAGTTGTCTGTTGGACGTAAATCACTATCTTCTTATCGATTCCTTGGCGGAGTTTAAAGCATTGCCTGTCCTTGTCTTTGGGAACTGCACTGTTTTTTTACCAGAAAAGGGAAAAAAAAAAAAAAAATACTCAGAGCATCATTTAACTGTATTCCTTGCATATATTAAAAACAGCATCAGACACTCGGTGTAGCCAGCTTCTTACACTAAAGCACTCAAGATCTTCCTTCCTTGTACATTGCAAACAGTAACATGAAAGAAATGGCCACATAAATAGGTGATAGTATTTTGTCATAATTAGGTGAAACCTAGGACACTTAGTTTTCAAATTAAAATTGTGTTTTTTATACTGTTTGGCTTATTCTTGTGAGACTTCCAGCAGCATTTTAAGAAAGTTTCTAAATATTGATTCCCCATATAACATGCAATTATTATCTGCTAAGTAATTACTTGTAAGAAGCAGCATATCCCATTCTTTCACAAGGAAGGTGATCACTGGGGCACATGATAAGTCAACAAGCCAGGAGAACACACTGATCTTCAGACCATTTTCCATATTTTTTTCTCTAGAGAGAGCACCTTCTCCTAAATGCTGCCAAAAGCAGTGATAGTACACTATGGTGGGAAAACCTAAAATTATACTTCAATGCCAATACAGATGCTAAGGTTTTAGCGTCGATATTCCCTGTTGAGCAGCACGGTTGCAGTAAATGCTGGACAAATTGAGACTGTTGGGTTTTGACTTTCTTTTTAAATCATCTATGTGCTCACTTTTCCCTCGGACACAAAAATAATCTGTATTTTATTTCAGACTTCTCAAGCTATGCATTGTGACCCCAGGAGTTACAAAATGGGATATGCAGTATTGCCCATAGTTTAACAACTCCAACAAAATTTGGGTTTATTTTCTGACAGCAGGTGCTTACCCAGGCCAGGGAACGGCAGACTACCTTTAACTGTCATCAGGAGTTTTGTCTTGGAGCAAAACAGTGGATTTACACTTACAGCCAGTACATGCAGTCTGAGCTCATGCTCCCAGTATGACAGAAATGCACCACTACTATTGACCCAGGGTGAGAAACGATGGTAGATGAAGCAAGACAGGCTCATCTCTGAGATCAGAGACAAGTTATGTGAAAGAGTTCTCTTAATTTCCAGGTGAGTATGGCTCTGTGCTCAAAGGGGCATACTAAGGACTAGTGTCAAACTGCTGAAGCTAGTTGAATTAAAGCTAAAGATAGCTTGAATTAAAACCTGTACAGGATACCCAATGCAGGTAGGATTCTACTTTGCTGGAGACAAAAATTCCCTTATCTTTATTTTGTATAGAGCAAGTATATAGCTTATAAACAAATGCCCTGCTCCACCCCTAATGGTACTTTGGTGGCTGAAAAGATCTTTAGATACCTCTCCGTAGCAAAGGCTGAGGTTCAATCTGCAGGTCACGCTGACGTACCTGAACTGGCTATGACTGAAGCAGCTCTTGGTAGCATGATTTCTGGAAACCATGCAAGCGTCAAATCCTAGGGATGGCTTACACTACCTGCACAGCTGTGAGTACACTGGTACCGAGCCAGCAAGACTGAACATCACCTAGTGTACCACTATGTGCTGCAGCCATGCACCCTGGCAGCTGCTGCTGTGCCCAAGCCCAAGAACCATCAGTATCTTTCATGCTCAGGCTCTGAGCTAAACCATTTTTCAATTGCTAGTACTTGAGCAGACTTTTGGATTGTCTACAATGGAAGGTGCTGAATAAATATTGGATTATTAGATGTGATTTATTTATTTATTTAATAAATAAAGCTTAAGCTGGATGCAAATCCAAGAGAAACATTGCTGAAGCTGTGGCTGGGAGCCAATGTTCTCAACAAGTCAGAGTATTTGGCAGACATGTTGTACTGTAATAAAGACACTTCAGCAATTACAGAACGCTATAAATGGTTACATAAAACATCTAAGGGCATTGTGTATAGGCTGAGCAGAGAAAAAACCTTCTAGCAAAAACTAAAAAAGTCTATTTAGAAACCAAGGTTATCCAATAGCAGACTTAACACGAAAACAGCATTAACTAATAAAATGTGAAAAGCTGCTGTAACACCCTTACCCTACACCACTTGCTATAACACCTGGATCAGGAAAAAAAAACAGGGAAAAGATTTACTGAATTTTGAGAACTAGATCAGAAAACAGAACCATTTAGAAACAGAAGCAACCTTTGTTCATAAAGCTTTTTTGATACTGATAAGGAAACATTACAGATCAAAACTGGTGAGTATTTCAACTATATAGATCATAGCAAAACCAAGGAGAACCAATATTGGAGATTTTTGATAATAAATTTGATTTCTGCTTTCTTTTTTGCTTTCAGTAACTAATATAGAGATCAGCCCTAGGAGATCACAGGGAAATGGGTAAGGACAACCAATTTGGCCTTCCTATGCTTAAAAATGCATGATGTAACTAAAAGTTGCAAACACAAGGGGGAAATGAGGAAAACTGGGTTTTTCCTAGGATAAAAAATAAAAACATGTCTACATGGGCAATGTCATTCAAGACATTTACCTTTACTGAGCAGCACTGGAAGATTTCAGCTTGGACTATTCAGCTAAACACAACTTAAAACACATTGCACAGAAAAGGTTTTAAAGACAAAAGAACACAAAATAGAAAAAGCACTTTGCAGGTAGCACCAGGTTCAAATTAATAAACAAAATAAATATTCCAGAAAAGTTATCAGTTTTACTTCACAAAAACGTTTGTTAGATTTGCTTAAACTAGAATAGGAAATCTTCAAATTCAAAATTTTCCCCTTCAAAAAGGGGAATTTAGGGACCACCTCAGACCCACAGTCTCCATTTACCCACTTTCTAACAGATGCTGTATGCACAGGAACAAAGAATCTGTACCTGAAATAACCTTTGCCATCATCTTCTTTGATTTCCAGTGACACGGAGAAGGTAAAAATATCACTGTCTGGAGTCTGAGGGGTGGCATTGGCTGAGAGCGGAGTTTGTTTGGCAGAACGACGGAAGGCAGTGGCAAAGCTGTACAATATTCGGCTCACCTGCATTTAGCAGCAAAGAAAGTTCAGAAAAATACAGGTGTACAGCATGTAGCAGTCGAAATCCTACCTGAATTTTCACTAAATAACACAATGAGAAACAACCGTACGAAGATGCTTGCAGCTCTAGCATCTAATTAACTGTTTTTCTACACTTCTTTAAAGGACAAACCATTAAACATGCATTCTCATTTCATATCCAAGATTTCTAAAATTATCTTAACTTGGGGTATAAAAGAAACAAAAAGTCATGAATTGGATTACTTCTAAAGTGCCTGACATAATTCTGCTCTCAGTAATAACTTTTACATTTACATAATCATTATTTGACAAAAAGATTCAACTTACAGCCTCTTGGATTTCACATCGGAAGACATGAATCCGAAAGAGCTCTGCATTGTAGTGGCTTTCAGTGAAAGCAAAGCAATCGCTTTCAGGGGTTCCATCATGCCCTCGTACACAGAAAAGGATTTTATAGATCGGATAATTTGCAATTTCTGTGTTTGTCTGAGGATCTAAAAGTCTGTTAAAAGAGACAGAGAGAGAGGAAAAAAAACCTGCAGTTTTAGACAAATTATTTCAGCCAGCAACTAACTTGCAAGCCTCAACAATTTCACAGCTACTGAAGAATGTACATCATAAAGAAAATAACTAATATACAGCAGTGGATAGCCTCATCCCTGTTAAGCCTAATGTACCAGCAGTTTTCCAGCCCTACAAACAGAATACTTTTCAGGCTATTTCCAAAGTGTTCATCAATAACCACTCCCACTATGGCTTTTGGGACACCTTGGATCATCATAGTATTTCATACGGATTCTGGGGCATAAAATGTCTTCTGTAAACAAATTCAAAGCATCACTTTTCACAGATCTCTTTAAAATACACTTTTTCCACTGAAAGAAATCCTAAGTTGCTTATGACTCCTCCCAGATAAACTAATAATTTGTTTCCTCTGCTAAAATAAAATAATATTAAATGCACAAAGTCAGAGTACACCTGAACAAGCTTCGTACCTCACTGTTCCTTCAGAGACATTAGGCACTGACAGAGTCACATCTAAAGAAATCTGGCACTGGCTTCGTAAGATGCACATCATTCGGAGGGCTTCTACTTCACTCCGGGGAGCATTCACAGAGGCACAGCCTAAGTAGGTGAGCTTGCTAAACACCACGCTGTCCTCATCAGTCACAGGTGTAAAAGGGCTCAAATCCTCACAGTCTAGGGTAAGACACAAAGTTGAACGTAAGAAGCAAGACTAGGCTTACATAAGCAAATGATCAGAGATTGACTAACCGCATGTAAAAAGTGACTGAGAAACACATTACAGAAAGTCAGGTCAGGCCAAAATACTACAGAAAAAACCTGCCTGAAAGCAAGTTACTGATGGCAGAGAGCAATGTTGCTATCCAAACTCTATAACCAGTTCACTCAGATTGCTTTTCAATATGAGTGCACCGATTTTCACTACAGCAATAAGATGCACAGACAAGCTAAACAAAGTAATATTTTATACAGCCAGGCAAATAACCATAGCATTTCTGCACAAGACCCCTACAGCAAGTGTTTTCAGAAGAGACAATGTTTCAGCATACGGTAACTCTTGCATCACATAACCTGTACTAGATGATTATAACGGGAGAAATGGGGAAAGATAGATGGACACACCTGTACCTAAATTCTCCTTCCTTTCCCCAGATAAAGCTAGCTCAGAAGATACCACCAGGCATTCCCCATTTTTTTCTAACCTCCCTGGGATGGTTTCACTGGCAAACTCATTTCTGGTTTCTGGAGTCCTGCCACCGACACTGGGTTAATGGTAGAAGATGCTGAAGCTTCAAGGACAACGGGTTCTTCCCCATCGCCATCAGTCCTAATTTCTTCTCCATGGTCCCGGTCACTTGACTGATCTTCCATGGGCGGATCCATCAGCACGTCTTCAAGTTCCCTCTGCAGCTGCTGTTCGCTTCCATTCCCCACAATCTAAGAGCCACAAAGAGTCGGGACACAAAAAAAGAAGAAAAAAAAAATGTTCAAATGAAAAAAACAAAAAAACAAAAAAAACACCTCTCGGGCACATGGTCATTCATAGGGCTGCTTCTGCCAACCAAAACAGCAGTTAACAAATTTCACCTAGTTACAACTGTAAACACAAATTGCAATGTGCAAATGCTCACCAGTTCAGATTCTATCCCCCCCTGCTTTAACAAACTAACAAAGGCAGCTCAAAGCAGGAATTTTCTGGTACTGGAAAAAGTGAGATTACTTTAAAACTAGTCTGTAGTCACCAGCTACAAAGACTAGCTTATGGCATAGAAAACTCACAGAAGTCCACAGTTCATTGGTCTATTACAGTTCTCAGAATAGCACCAGGAAAGACCAAATATAATTACACGTGCTATGTGTTCCATGGGTAAGACAGCAAGGTTTCACAGGAAGAGAAGAATCCGGAACAGGATTATGGCATCATGTTGAGGAGAAGTAGCATTGGTTTACTTCCACTCATCTGCAGCCTGACCTTGCACTCACTGAAGTCAACAGGAAAGAGTGCAGCAGCCTAAGTGGTGTGAAATTAGGTACTAAGCTAGAAAGAGGATTAAGATATTAAGTGCTACAGTAATGTAATTTTTTTTTTTTTTTTTTTTTTTTTTTTAAGTTTTTGGGCTACCTGCAGGGAATTATTCGTGTCTACTGAAGAAAGAGAGAGAAGAACTGGAATTCCTGCACTAACTCCTGTTGACAAAGACAATCCAGCTGTATTGTTCTCCAGTCACATAATGGGCAGAGATGTTCAATCTTTGTGCAAAAAGACAGAAGACACACCAGGTAAATAAGGTTCTGTCCCTTATGAAAGATCAGCACAGGCTGTAGTAACAATGGGCTATGCTAACAGGAACATAGCCAGCAGACGAAGGGATGTGGCATTCTCCTCTGCTCAGCTCTCATAAGACCACATCTAGAATACCGCATCCAGTTTTGGATTCCCCAATGCAAGAAAAACACGGATGAGCTGCAGCAGGTCCAAGGGAAGGCCACCAGGTTGGTCAGGGGGTTAGAGCACTTGCTCTACGAGGAAAGGCTGAGGGACCTGGGTTTGCTCAGCCTGAAGAAGAAAAGGCTTTGAGGATACCCAACAGCTGCCTTCCATACCTGCACAGAGTTCATCAAGATGACAGAGCCAGGCTCTTCACAGTGCCGCACAGCAGGAGAAGGAGAGAAAACAGCATATACAGAAAGAAGAGATGTTCCAACTGGATATCAGGAAAAATTTCCTCTCCACGAGGACAGTAACATACTGAATCATGTCACCCAGAAAGGCTGTGCAGTCTCCATCCTTGGAGGTTTTCAACACCTGTCCGGGTGACAGCCTGAACAACCTGGTCTCACCTCACATCTGATGCTGCTTAGAGCAGGAGGTTGCACCTGAGACCTCCTGAGGTCCCTTCCAACCTGATATGAAGACCTGTGCTCTGAGCAGAGTCTTCCACTTGGTCAGAAGCAGGCACCGTAACAAGCTATCTGGCTGGAAAGATGCAAACATTTTCACCTCGATGGACAGGAGCTCTTTAAGACCTTGCGTACCAAAGCTGTAGAGATGCAAGACACCAGTCATAGCAGTAGGATCCTGTATTACTGTGTTCCTGCAGAGTTTCAAACCTCTAATTTCAGGAAACTCTCAGATACTGGATCTAAGGAAATTCTTTGCCCATTCCTCTGCAATTAACAGGGAAGTGACTGATGCTTTACATGGTTTAGAAATTAAGCATGGAAATGGAGTTTACCGGAAGTATTTTACCGGGTGGCAGCCAGAGCACAGTACCTGACTCCAACACTTCAGCTGCTGGCTGCCGGTTATTGTTGTTGGCACCAAAACTCACCCTATGAGCAGATATGCATTTCTATATCCTTATGTTTCTGTAAGCTTATTGACTCAAACACTACATGCATGCTAACAAAATCCAAATTGTGCAACTACCAGGGTTTAGGAACGCTAGGTTCCTAAAAAGACTGCAAGACAAATCTTATTAAAGAAAATTTTAGTTCTTTCTTTTCTCTTTAAAATAAGATAGTAAAAAAAGGAAGCGGTTAAAAACAGAAGGAAGAATGCAGGGCAGACAGAAATCTACCTATAACACAATCTCAGTATTGAAGAAAATTCCACCTGCCTCAAAACCAGCATCTCATTGTAGAAAATTAAGTTATCTTCAAAGTACCTGAAGCAATGGACAAGGTTCTCATATTTTAATGGTAAATAAGTCAACCTGAAGTCCAATTGAGATTGCTGAATAACACTGGAACAGATAAAAGAACTCCTTCATACACACGGAAGAGCCTTGCAATGAATGAAATATACTACGAGCAAAACATCAGATGTCACATAAGTATTTGTATGCGCATTTCCACCAGGCATCTCAGGAATAATTACAGTGAGATTGGAAGTTTCTTGGCTGAGTCAGACTTCTGACATTTGGTCATTTCCATCACATCCCCCAAGAACCTAGAAGCAGTTCAAGGGGGAATGGAAAGAAATGGAAGTTTACCTACTGTCTTCTCTTTGATGCTCAGACTCACACTATCCAAATAATTCTCTGTATCTGTAGTCTCTATCTACATTGCATTAAAGGTGTTAACTGCCTATTAGTTTTGTGGTGAAAAATAACACTTTAATATACAAGACTATTAACAAAGAACAGAAGCTCCTGAACTGGAATTACTCTACTCTAGAGTAGGGTACAATCACTCTAAGTGAAGACAAGTCCCAGGTTCCTGTTCTTTAGTTGACAGTAGGCAAAAAGTGAAATTCACAGGTAAAGAAGAAACAAGCAAGCACACAAGAACCTAGAAGCAGGAGGGACTGAAAAGTAATAATCTAATGAATATTTTAAGACAGAATATAAAAAACAATTTTAAAAAAAATCTGTGAGCCGTTTATCCTCCTGAAACTGATGCTCAAACAGAAACTAACTTTTAAAATGTATTGATGAGCTATCTGGGACCACCTGCCGGGAGTAGAAAAGAGTAACTGCTTTACTCAGCTGTAAACCCACAGAAGCATCCATAACCTGTAGCTAGTTACAAGAATCCACAGATTCACATTTTCTTTCCAATAGTGCTAGTATTATTTTCCGTGATTCATCACAGGAGCAATGAAAAAATCTTGCACAAGCATGTGGTCATCAAAGGCATAATCCCTTTAAGTATCAAGTTTATTATTCAGGTTTATGCAGGCATTCCTCAGAAAGATGACGATAATGACGGAAGATGCTACACATTGTTTTATTGCACACGGTTTATATGTTTTGCAACAAAATATAATGAATCAATTAGAATGTCCTACCAGCCCCATTAAAGCCTAAAACTTATATTTTACAGGACTGGTATTTCTAAGGAACATGAATACAAAATTCTGGCACAAACCTGCATCTCATATGCTTTTGTTCATCACAATTAAACAGACTACAGTTCGGGTTTGGGGAAGGATGGTGGGGAATTTATATCCAATGAGAATTAAATGTTGTAATGGTCTTAACCATTGGTCATAAAATGCAGGTGAGAAACATTCCGTTCCATCAGAATTACAAGCCAAAGAACTCTGAACGTTGACCTAATGTATTTGTACTTTATTTGTATTAATAAACTATACGTTGATACTACCCTATAAAACATGATGTTGAAAATAAAAATTCTTACAAGGGACTGGTAAAAGGCAAGCCCAAGTTGTTTGCAGTGTGACAGGAAACAGGCACAAGAAAAAAGAGAGGGATAGGGAAGGCTTACCTAAAATGTAATGTTACCTACAAGCAACAGAACACGACCCTGATGCACTGCCTGGATCCAATTAAATATTAAAGTTTTACATAAAGAAACAAAATCACTGCCTGCTTCCATATATTTTAAGAACCAAGGCAAGGCTAGATTTATCTTTGCTTTTGTTAGAAAAGTTAAGTAGACACAAATAATATGAAAACATACATGTGAAGCCCACAGCATCAGCAGAGAGCAACACAGCCCACAGAGAGAATCCTTCTAGCAAATATTCTAAAAACTCAAAATCCTCATTTAAAAAGTAATTAAAAATGCCTCCAAGAAAGCCCTCCTCCTCAAGGCTACCCTCCAAAAAGAACTCTAAAAGCAACATCAAATCCACTTCTGGACCAGAGGATTTCTGTTGTTCTCGTAGCCTTAACGGTCAATTGCAACAAACCAGCTGCCCAAGAAACAAGGCCTAAAATACAAACTGGGGCCAACTTCAGGTGAACCGGATCTCCCACACAACTGTAACAATCACCACACTGTCGGAAAAGTGACCACTAGGTGTAAACCTGTCTGAAATGCTGCTGCAACCCCCAAAACTGGTAAGACGCAGCACGACAGAGTGCAGCCGAACTAAGGGCAGAAGGGAAGAAGAAACAAGGTGGATCTGATAAATGCCTTCATGTAGGTCTGCTTGAGATGGAGGAAAGAAACCACCTGGCCTAGTCGATGTTTTCTCCATTTCTCACAACACTGAAAACTAATTTGAGTTAACTTTTAAATAGTATGTAGCCTCCTTCAAAACTTTCTTTACAACAACACAAAGGATTTATTAGAAGTGTAGTTTATTCCCTTCTCCTTACTCATGTGCTGCTGGCCTCTGCTGTCAGAGGTCTTTGTATGCTGTTGTATACTACTCCTGTAGTCAGTGGGCTGCAGAAGCAAGGCTTTTGTAAATCCAGTTCAGTCCCACGGGCAGCAGGCAAAAGCAGGCACAAAAACAATACTGGAAAGCAGAGACAGCCAGCAAATGATATTTCTGGAAACCAATCGGTGACAAGCCCGTTCTATAATTGTCTGAACCATGTTTTTCAGCATAAAAAAAGGCAAAAAAACAGTACGAATTACAACCAACTGAAGAAAAACATGGTTCATGACTATTCAGAAGAAATGTTTATCTGCCCGGACTTGAGAAAGAACAAGAATAAAACTGTGCATTAGGTCAGTCCACAGCACTGTTACTTAAAACTATAGCTTAGCAAAGAACTCACAATGAAAGGCTTAGATTTGATCTACAAATTTGACAGCCTATTGCATCCAGCAAACACAACCCTAAACTTCTAGCACCATCATCAGACTGTATTCAGCAACTGTTGTAGGATCCTCAAACTGCTTTTCTAAAGAAACAGAAAAAGACATCTGCTCAAATACAAACCTAAACTTATATTCTGCTTTTCTTGGTGGGCTCATCATGGTAAAAGGGTTTTGACATCTACAATTTAACTTACTTACATATACCAAAGCAATTGCTTCTTCCTGAAGAAACCCTTCTCCCCATTTGTTCCTATGAAATGCATAACCTCATTCTCATTTTGTAGTTGCATTAATTTTCCATATACCACTTAAACACTTTTCCATATCACTGTGACAGTACTTTTAACAGACCTCTGACAACCTTCAAAACTCCATTTATCCATTCACAGAGATAAACAGTTCAATAATACAGTAAAATTGTCTACTGAATGGCTATCTGCAAACTAAAAAAGAAAAGATATCAAGAACAAAGCTGTATTCTGGGGTAGTATCTCTCTTTTCTTGTAGAACAATACCAGACGACAATTTCTGTCCTTAAGACCAGCTAAAAGTCTTCCATTTCTACTGTTAATTGTTTTTACATCCCTAAGCAGAAGGAAGGAGTTTAACAGGAAAATTCCTGTATGAGAGAACTTAAACTGCACACTGACTGCTAATCTAAGGCATAATGTTTCCATTAATCACGCAGATTGCAGCCAACAACAAAACAGCACATACTCTCAACTGATGGAATACGGAAAGGCTCGAGGTGAATCACTCTGTTCAGGGATTGTGCTCAGTCTTGGCACCAAATTCATAACGAAGCTTATCTTTAAGACCTGTGAAGCCAGGGAACAGCATAACTTTCCTATTCAATTGCTGATGATCAGGAAGCAGCAGTGCTAACGTTCTTCTTTCCTCATCAAGAGGAACAGCATGCCTGTAGCCAGCATTTTGGCAAACACTTTGGAAGTAAACATATGAAGAAAACTTTAGTAGTAAGTTTCAGGAGTCGGTCTGAAACTGATTAAGGATATTCTTCACTGAAATATTTGTAAGCTGTATGAAGATGACTTTATATGCAAGTCTCCTTAATGTCTTTGATTGTACTAAACAAGATGCATCCTGTCATACACAGCAGGACAGCCACAACAAGGCAGTCATTAGACCAACAACACAACCAGCAAGAAGTGTTGCAGATTAAGGCATTTCATGTTTCCAAACTTTCTTTGGGAATAACAGGACGGAATGAAAAATCTGGTAGACAGTCTCTCTCTCCCAGGGTCTCAAATGATGCATTCTGACTGTGGGAGCTAAATCACATACACTAGCACATAAGCATTCTCAAGGTAAGGACCACTACGGAGACTCTTCTGAATTCTTAAGTATATATAGCTGCTGATATACGCAGCATCTAGAAAGATGAGCATGAGGTTACAGTCTTCCAGCAGGTTTTACAGAACACCAGGCTGATTATTCAAGAAAATTTCAAATTTGTGTAGACTATCCTTCTATGATGCGAAGAGACAATCTTCTGCAACTGCAATAAAATAGAAGTGAACGTTTTTGCCAGATTAAGCAAGAATAAGATCTTGAGACTTAACTAACAGAATTAGCTGGAAGTCTTATGTAAAAGAAAACAGCCACTATAATGGCCTGTCTTGTGTGGGACTCAAATCAAGGCAAGAAAAGCAAATAAAGCAACTGGAGGTAAAAGCAAAATGAGCAAAGGCATCAAGAAATGTTCAGTAACATCTCTGTTCCAACTGCTGCTAAGGAAAAGAGGAATACCCAGTCCACCAGCAGAACACAATGTCTTATCGTCTTTAAAAACATTATTTTGAAGACATAGATGAACAGACACGTTCAAATCAAGTGTATGTTAACATTGCTTTCTACCTGAAAGCTGTGAGGAAATCACAGTTCCAAGTTCTTGACAGTCAGTCTCTTTCATCCTAAACACTTCATGAGGGATTCAGCAAAGTGGGAAAAAAATAACACAGGTAGTGATGGAGAAAGCTCTTACTCAAAACCTAATTATCACCTTTGACATCAGCAAAAGTAATGCAGAAACTACTGGCAAAATCAATTCTTGAATAAGTTCTCCTTTCTGTCAAGTTTTCCACAATAAAGAAGTCCCTCTTTAAGCTCTTCTATGGTTAGTTTGATTTAGAAGAATAGAGAACAAACTCAGGTTATTGATTCTTACCTTCAGTCCTGTTTTTTCATCATCACTACCATTATTTGTAGATGGTGTTTCATCCCCTTGCCTGGAAACCAAGACAAAATCTTCACTGTTAAGAGTGGATACCGAGTCTGAAGAGACACTGATTTTTCCAACAGAAGCCTTGTCATCCATGACTTAAAAAGGAAGTTCGACTCATGAATGAGATTAAATATTTTACAAACTCCTGAAAAACAAAAATCATAAAAATACTTATATAAAACTTCATGCTAAAATGCTCAAATGTTTCTTTTCAGAAACCTGCTGACTAGTTAAAAAAAACACAACACATCTTACAGCATAACCAAGTTACAACTCTTCTGCCAGTGTACACTCATGGTCCTGCTTCGATTTTGCTAAGAAGCACACTACTGTTAGATCACTGGTTTCCATAGCTCACCAATGGGAAGTTAATAAATCTTTTTGCAGTATTTCATGATTATGTCAGACGCTGCTCTACACATAGCACAAAACAGGCCCTTGGAGCATCTGCTACACCTGGTGACAAAGGACTCGTCTTAAGGCCAGAACTATACAGTCCATTTGCTTTCTCCAGATAATCTGTTTGCCTTCGTCTATGTTCATGCAAAAAATTATTTCTGTAGCTACTGGAACACACTGCATGCTGCAGTCACATCTCTTCCCCCCAGAAAAGAGTTAGATTCAACTCTTGATATTTTGCACTAAAGATGCTCTAGAACCTTGGGACGTACAGTATTCTGTGAATCTGTGCTGAATCTTCTGTACTGTAAGGAACAATAAAAGAAAAGATTCCAAGAAGCAGGAAGAACAGCGTGGGCTGGATCAGTACTGAGAATCAGAGCGAACAGAGGATTTTAAAAAGCTGGAACTGGCACTGAGACATTTGAAGAAAGGAACAAAAGGTGAAGTTCAGCTGCGCACCTTGAACTCTACAGCACAGATTCTCAGAATCTGTGGCTCAAAACAGACTGCCGTGATAAAAATGTGTGATTAAATTTCCCAGAAACCCAATTACACCCTTATCACAATGGCTTGGGTCTTTACATACTTCCAAGCATGACCAAACCCAAATGCCTGTTCAACCTCAAGCTATGCCTTCCACTCGGTGGAGCACTGTCCCAACCCAGCTTCCAGCAGAGCAGCCAAACAAAGAAACCTGGTATATCCACAAGCACAGCTCATCACATTCCTCCCTGAACCAAGAACAATGCATGTGAAAACAGCAAAGCCTGCTTTTATTTCCATCAAAACCCTTCTCGCCCTCCACAGCTACCAACATGACTTGAAAATCGGCCAGGACGACAACAACATTTTTTTCCTCTGGGTTATTTTTAACCTGATTACTTTCCCAATTGAGTCACTTCATGGTCCTGAAAAATGTTACGCCGGACAACTGAAGCAGCGCGTAAGACGAATAATGGATGTGGGTTGTTCATGAGTAACAATATACCTGTGACTATTGGCTTTCCTCTCCAAAAGCATGCGTGATATTTACATATCCTTTTCAAAAACATTTTAAGGTGCACTGTCAGTGAAAATTACTGCCTGAGAAATTTAGAAAGTTTGAAAAGTTTTACCCCCTGCATGTGTCCATCTGATATTATGTGCAGATACCTTGAAGGTAGGACATAGTTCTCATTTTTAAAATTGGCATTGTTTGAAATATTAATATCAAAACATCTCTAAAGAAGCTCCTTATTGCACCATCTACATAATACACAGATTATCTGAAAATAACTAAAATCAAGTGTATTGAAACAGAATAAAAAATAAGCTTAAAACACTTCATATCCCCTCAGCTTTACTGCTTTCATTCAAACAGTGCAAACTCATCTGCACGCTAAGACGGCGTGAGTAGAAGAGCTGGCTTTGATCACAAACAGCAGTGAAGATCATCCAGGCAAGGATCAATTTAGCAATTTATTTTGGCATAGCGTGCCTGTCTTGAAGTGTTAATTTCTCCTATTTCCAAAGTCCTTCCATCCATCACCTTTCACCAGCATTAACTTCAATTAAAGAAAAATTACGCTGTGCTTTTGTGTACTCCTTCTTCCTGCAGCGTGGTGGAAGCAGACAGCACCCTGGGTGCTGGAGCACAGCTGGCTCAGCCTAACCCCTGCAGCAGTTTCACAATCCAGAATTGCAACAGCAGAAGGTGCTGATTAGCCCAACTCTGCCAACCCCACATTGAGCAAAAGTCTTACTGATATTACACAAGATAAGAAAGCACAGGAAAGGAGACAATGTAGTAGATTACTGTACAAAGCTTTTCTTTATTAGTGATGTACCAGCAGGCAAGGCTCAATTACCCAATCACTCCGGAATGAGCAACAGAGGCTCATCGGATTAATGCCCAAATAGTCGAGTTGCAAAAGCACTGACTTAAAATACTAAAAATATTCAAATATTGCCTCAAGTTAACCCAAATTTGCATAATCCCATACTTTGCTTTGCATGCACTTTATTTCCTCTGGTGCTCGATATCACTTTGTTTCGGGCAGATTACCTCACGGATTGTTCTACCTGAATCAGAAAACTCACAATGGCAGAACCCCCACCAGACAGCCTACGAGTCGTTAAAATACGCGCCAGTAGAGAAGGCTCGCATCAAAGAGTAGCAGAGCAATGATGCGTGGCAGGCTTATGACTCCTCTGGAATCAAAAAGCAAGAACAAACAACAGTGACAGTGCTCATTAGTACTATCTGCAGCTTGTCTAGGAACTGAGGCTTTCTGTTCTCGCGGTTTAGGGAGTCAGGAGGAAAGACCCCCAGCCAAATGCAGACCTCTAGTTTTAATGTTTCTCAGAGGAAGCCAATGTCTCATCCCATACACAGAAAAGGACTGGTTTGTTTCAACACGAATAAAATATGAGCTTTCAAATTCAGCATAGTTCAGTCCCTGACACTAAACTACACCTCAATAATGTATTTGCCTTAAGGTGTCTTTACACCTCTATGGGAGACAGAATGTCTAGGTAAAATGCATACCAAGAGGCAAATTTTTATTAACTTCTTTGCTCACCCGTGTAATTAAATGGGTGTCCTGGCTCCTCCTCAGGCAAAAGACCATTGGAAAAAGCTGCGAAATGAGAAACGCAACACGGCTGGCTCTTGGGTCAGCGCTTTCAGGTTTGTTTCAAATTCTAATTCTCAGCACAATTCACCTGCACTCTACGCTTGCTGTTGTTATACAACACGAGTCCAGGAATCAAACTACCTTTTAGAAAACATTCTCGTTTATCACTGAAGCAACCAACCAGCTGAGGCAGCCTACCTTACTCCCGCTATTTAAGACAATGTGCAAACAAACAGCAAAGCCACCATACACCATGCTAAAATCTCAAGCAACTGGAATACAAACCTCTTCAATTTCAACGTTAGTTCAACAGATTTATAAAATATTTATCCTTTACTTTCCTACCCTCTCCCAAGTATTTGCCACCTGGCCTGCAACTTGCGATCAAAATTTTCCTTGCAAGTACTGCCAGAATGAATTTAAAAGAGCTTAAAGCAAACTATATAAAAAATAAAACTTTCCATTTCACATTGCTGAGAGAAACTGAGGCCCGAGTGCCACCTTGAGACAGCTGCAACAAGTGAAGCAAGGCACTTGCAACTACAGCTGGTTTCACTGCATTTCCAAGGGACGCCTGCTTTCCGGTATTTAGAAAGTCCAAAGCCACACCAGAATCCAGGAGAGCAGAAAAATCAATGTTGCAGCTGTGAGCTTCCCTGGCTGCTTAGAACAGCGGTTACCTTTACGTCAACAGCACCCTTAGCGTGAATTTAGAGCTGAGCACAAAACAAAGCATTCTTAAGATTTGGGGTTTTCAGGGCAGAAGAGAATAAGCATGAGAACAGGTGTGCAAATTAGAGAGGAAAGGTGATTTTTCCCCATTCAAAACCTTTCAGCTTTTACACTTCAGCAGCAGTTCCTGCAGCAATTCCACAGTTACAGTG
Organism: Anseranas semipalmata; assembly: GCA_013399115.1. NCBI lineage: Eukaryota > Metazoa > Chordata > Aves > Anseriformes > Anseranatidae > Anseranas > Anseranas semipalmata. The sequence continues at coordinate 889,910 of VXAA01006527.1, forward strand.
TAGCCGACGAATGCATCAGGCACAGAAGAATGATACAGTAACATTAATTAAATTACGGAAGACTATTATAATTCAAGGAGCTACCTTAAACAACAAAGTTAAAAAGCTTGTCATGAAGAATAAACCTGTATCCTCCACCCCCTAAAAATAAAAAACCACCAAGTATAATGTTAAAAAACATGAAAAAAGGAGGTAGCAGAAAGCCAAGACAATGAGGTGACTAACTCAATACAAATTCATTCACTGAAAATAACATCTTTTCTGGTTCTATTTCTCTGCCTTAACATAATTTAATGACAATATCCAGTATAGTTCAATTTCAGCGTACTAAGTTCTACTTTCCTGGTTTTCAGCAGCAGCAACTCAGTGTGGGTGAAAAGTGGAATTTGTAGTAGAGTTCAGAAGCTTTAAAGTGTATTTCCCAAAGCTGCTTCATGACACATAAGAGCATTCTTTAGGATTTCTAGCTCTTTACAGGCTTTGACTTCTGTGATTTTTTCCCCTCACAATTCAAATAGTGGATATTTATTGTTTGTATAAATACAGAGTGAATCCTGAGTCTGGAAAATGCTACAGCACAATGCTGTCACTACAGGCAGCTGTCCAGATGTTTCTGTCTGAGCAGCATATGAAATCGCAAGAACAAAACTGGTGTCACACTGACAGACGTGGGAAAGGAGCTGTGGTTTGACTTCTTCTGAGCATATGCACACAGCCTGTATTTTCTTGCAGCTCTGGGAAAAAAATCATACAAGGAAGATCAATCACTAGCAACCTGTTTCTTCTCACGTATCATATGATTAGTCTGCATAATGGTATGTTTGATCTTTACCCACCTCTTTCAAGGAAACAGCTACAGTCTTTCCTTCCCTGTGCAAATCATTCTCAAAAGCAATGAGAAGTATTTTTGCACTTAGAATGAAGGAGGAAAGTCAGTAGAATACTGCATGTGAAAAATCAAGACTTAGGATGACTAAAGAGAGCAATTAATAAAAAAAATAGCAACTGCAAGACTAAATTCTCTGTTCATTTTAAAAGACTCTGACAGCCACAGATGTTCCCACTAACCTCAAGAGACAGACAGAAAGAAGGTATTTATTTAGAGATAATGCTGCCTCAAATTTCACCCCCACTCCTCCTTGAGAGCAGAGAAGCACAGATCACAAGGAAGCTGACTGAATCATTACCCATTTTATGCAAAACCAGGAATCAGACAAAACACAGCAGTTGAGCTAATGCAGTCTTTGTTAACAATCCTTAGCAGATTCACAGTTGTTGCCAAAATCATTTTGCTTTTAATCTTAGTTTGAACTATTAGCTCAGAGGACAAAACTCTAATTTTAGGCTCTTGTAACAGGCACATTCTCCAACCCCAGAAACATGCTGCAGGTCCTGGGAAACCGGTGTTTACAAAAGAAATGCTGACAAGGCCTTAGCTAGCCCATCACAAGAACGTCTCCGGGATGAATGAACCACGAACGGTTCATGCACACTCCGCGGCCGACGCTTCACCAGCATCGGGCACATCTACGCGCCGGCTGTGCGGGGCCGGGACACGCAGGACACAACGGTCTGGTGGCTGGGACAGAGCGAGAGGCAGCGCAGCCGGAGGCTAAAGACGCTCTGGAGATGACGCTCTGTATACTTCCGCGGCTCCTCTCTCACCAGGATTCAAATAGAAACACGGCGTTATGCTTACCAGACAAACATAGCACTTTAAAAATATGCTGCGAAAGAACTGAAAAAGGAGAGTTACATGCGATACATGCTGCTAAAAGCTGCCTGCACTTGGATTCGCAAAGCGAAAGGAAAGCCCAATGCCAAGCTCAATTTGTTAATTTATTTACTGTGTACACAAAACTAAGTTTGTTCAGGTCCTTGACCTTTTAATGTTAAGTAGAGACCTTTCAAAAAAAAAATAGTGTTTCTGTAATTTAACCAGCAACAGGGAAGTCTGTGCAGTTAGGCATTTTTTAACAAAGCAGCTAGAAATCTCAGCAATCCCACTCGGTTTTAACAAAACCTTGTAAGCAGAATGAATACGGGAATATAGATCAAGCTATGTCTGCACACCAATACAGCCCAGCAGTACTTGATCTCCAACTTCTATTTTAGAAACAAACATGTTTTTTTCCTTACTCCCAAACTTCTGAATATTTCATCCCCCTCTCCTCCTCTCTCCCAGACGACTTGAACAGGCAAAACCGCGCAAACGAAAACCACAAATTTTACTTCTACCGGTTCAATTTTTGCTTCGTGTTGCCAACACGTATTTTTAAAGCGACTTAGCACGGTCTGTTCATTCGTACTTCACTTTCACCCCTAACTGACACAATCAGCCCTTGAAATTTGTCTTCTGGGGCTAAACCGAGCACGTACTTGCCAACAGGAAGGAAAAAACCCGAGCGAGACACCGAGATTGCGGCACCCAAGCCGAATAAAGAGCTCTGCAGACGACGAAGCGCCGCGCTTTGGGATCCACCCGGGAGCCGAGCGGCAGCAGCGGCCACAGCCGCGGAACCCGGAGGCGGCACCGGAGCGCTCGGCGCGGGGGCAGCGCGGCCCCGAGACCCGGCCCCGGGAACGCCGCGGGCTGACGAGGCCGGGGCAGCTCCAGGAGCGACGCGGGGCCCCC
>VXAA01006527.1:906509-933947 GCA_013399115.1 Anseranas semipalmata
CGGGGGCGGGGGGGTCGCGGTTGCTCGGTGGCCGCCCTCTAGGAGAGCCCAGCGCTCGGCAGCCGGCGCTGCGGCGGCCCCCGGCGCGGAAGAGAATTGCGCCGGCAGCGTGCGCGTTGCCCCCGCTTCCCTTGCGGAGCTGCGCTGCAGGGTAATGGTGGAGGAGAGTCATGGTGGAAAACAGGCCCCAGACCTGCCCCCGTCACGTCACGTTTAAAGAGTCGTGAAAAGAAATCTGAGCAGGAAAAGCGTGCCTTAGTTCTGCTGATGCTTAAGATGCACCGAGGGTTTTAAGCTGAGCGTGGAAGTCAGCACAAGGCGTAGGAAACGGTGGCAGGGCGATCGGAGAGCGACGAGCGTTGCATTACAGTCAGGGTTCAAAGTGGAGCGGCTTGTACCTGGAATGAGATAAAATAATGACAAGGTTGAGGCTGCCAACCAGGACATTTTCTGATACAGGCCTCTTTCCCTTTTATGTCTTCAAATACAAACTTGGAATTTCTGTTGGAAAAGTTGGTTCTAATTGCAGTTCCTGTAGCTACTCTCATGGTTGTCCTTTCGTGCCCGTTGTAGCTGTATCAGAATGTTGAAAATTAGAAACAGCCCTTCACATTACAAGGGTGTAACTTTGTAATTGTGGCCGAAAAGATTTTTCATTTTCAATGAGAATATATAATTTAAATCTCCTGAATCAAAATACTGTTATTTGGCCTTTGCTCTGTGTTAAACATCCGTGGAAATTCTAGAAATTGAAGCTTGTATTGCTAGCATAGGTATTATTCCATGAAGCGTTACGTTCTTAATTTTTGTAATTAATCATTTTCCCAAGGACTACGTGCCTTTTTAATAAACTTTTCTTGTTTCTGCAGCGTGGGCAAAGCTGTTCATAAGAAAACGTTTCTTATTAATTCGTGTTGCTGTCTTGTTTGAGGTCATGGCCGTTTCTCTCAGAAATATTCAATTCCAACAATTTTAATGTCAGTTCTTGAGATGTCTCGAACTTAAGTCCTGGTCTTGAATATTGATCTTTTTATTTAAGGCTTTGTTCGTTTACAATATTTACAGTGTCCGGAGGGTAATAGCTAGTAGCATTTGTTTTGTTGGGTGTATGTCACATTTTGTTTGGGAAGCTTTCGTGTGTCTCTTAGTGGGATGAGTAGAAGTGGTTTCTCTACTGGCTGGACCTAATGAAAGGAATAAAACCTATATCCGTGGGATTATTAAGCTATTCTGTACAGACTTTAAAAAAGCTTTCTGCTCCTTATGGAAACCTTCTGTTTTCTCGCTGATGTCTCAGAATGGAATTAGTATTTCATTAAAATTATTTGAAAAATGGTAGAACATGGAACTTGTCTTTTGTAAAAATGTATACTTGAAGCATTGCAATGGAGACGATGTTTAAAAAAAACAACTCCCCAAGGATTTGAAAGACACGGGGAACTAAGCCACACGAGAGTCCTCATTCTCTGAAATCACTCATGAAGAGTAAGGAATTCTTCAGCATATCTCTTGTTGGAGTAATTGTGTCAATGTGGATCAGTTTAGAAATAGATTCCCCTTCTCTGCATTCACTGTTCAACCGATTTTGGTGGCAAAGAAAATTTTTCGTTAGTTCTAAAAAGTCAATACTGTTACAGGAGCTGAATTCAAACTCTCCTTTCAGTGACACCTACAAAGCACAAAAAAACCAACAGTGGCGTTATGTAAGTATATGGGAAACTTGGACAATCTAGTGGCAGGATTCCTGCTAGCAGCGCTTCAGCAGGAAGGAGCAGGAGTTAACTGCTGGGGATGTCCTGGCTGTAGCGCTGAGCAGGGTGGGGAGATTCACCTCAGAATTGAGTGAACTTTGGCCACTGCTGAGTATCAGTGAACTTAAGTTTCTATTAGTGAATTGTGCTGCCGTTCAGTGAATTATTCTTCAGCCACATGTTTTGGTGAGGTAGAGGGGATCTAAGCTTTAATTTCTTAAGAAGGTAGCAAGTGAAGCAGCCAGTAGGTAGGTGTTTTGGCTAAACATACTCTGTATAGAGTTATATCTGATATGCCACCAAATTTTCTCTTGACGATAACTTTTCTGGAATTTAAACTAGGCTGTAGATATTCCCAGTAGCATTAATGTTCAGTGAAAAAAACTGGATTGAAATACCATCTCCGATGGTCATTAAGGACTTTCCTTCATATAGAATTTGGTGTGATATAAAGAGATTTACATGTGACGTATTATGGAATGTAAAAATAAGCAACTCTGCTCTGTAAAGAGGATTTATTTTAACTTCAAGTTGTCACCGCTGAACGATGCAAAGCTATTATGAGGGTAGCTCTTTTCTAAACCTTTAATGAAGCTAGTTTTGTAGATGTGTAGATGATGGCTGCTGAAGAGAATAATGTAATACTGATAATTTGATTATGTAGACACTGATTTTTTGACCCAGGCAGGATGCTTTCAGAACTGCATGACTTGGGAAGGAAGGCTTGAAAATGTTACCTCCTTGCAGTGCAAACAAACAATTAATCTGCATAAACAGAACATTATAAAAGAGATCATTTAAAAAAAAAAGGAAAAAGAAAATACCATGCTCTCTGATGTCAACATTAAGAGCAAGTCAATATCAAGGACTCTTTAATTTAGCGATTAAAAATCAATTGAATTCTAAGATTCGGGATTAAATCCACAGTGGACTGTACTGCCTTTGTTTGTGAAAGCTCCATATAATAACCTGCCATAAGTTTTTTAAGATTCCTTCATCTGTAGAGAAGACTTTCCTCCGTTCAGCCCTGTCTCGTTCTCGTACGAGATCTGCTTACCAGACTGTCCTTTGCCTGTGTCCCACCAGGGACCTGAAGGAGAAGGCCTGGGCAGAGCAGACCTGATGTGGAGCTACAAGGCTGCCACTTCTGTTCGGAAGCGTGGCTGCTGCGGGTACTGCTGCTTCTCTTTCTTTTTCCCTAGGCACTTGCCTGGGCTGTGGGGGAACCGAGTTCAAGCCTTCGACCCTTCCCTTGAAGAGGGCTGGAACTCGCACATCCCGCGTTCTGGCAAATGCCCTACCCGCAGGCGGTGTGCAGCTGGGATGGGGAGCACGCTCTACCTTGTGTTGAACTTGTTTCTCTTTGAAGAAAAAAGTTACCTTGGAACGAGACTCGTGCTCACCATGCTACCTAGTAATTGGGGCATCCAGCTGGGGAGGAGGCGCTGGGTTTTTTTGTTCCTTGCTCACGAACTCTACCTCAATTTGATCCAATGGCTGGCTAGTAAAAATGCTCAAATGGTCTTTAAAAATGAAGGAAAATACCAGTCATTTGCTTGGACAGCTGAAGACTAGGCTGCAGTTGTCTTTGACTATTCAGTCCTTTTGTGTGAAGAATAGCTTCAGCTGGAGGCATTGAAATTGCCCTGTCTCTAGGTGTGTGTGTTTGGCTGCTTTTTTGGAAGGTGGAAATGTGGGTTAAAAGTGTTTAACGGGAATTGGATTTGTGTCTCTGCGTGGGTGAGAAATCTAGTCACTGAATTAAGATGTAAGGCAACACCACCACTACAGAAAGCATATCCCTTTCTGTTTTTGTGTAATGTTGTTGAACTCCTGAGGTTGTTAACTTCTGATGTGGAGAAGTAAATGTCTCCTCCTGGTGTTGGACCTCTAAGCCCTGGCTATGGGTAGGCTTTAAGATAAAGCATTGGCATCGGAGTTTCTTTTTAACTAGTCCAGCCAACGCTCTGCTCGCCGTGGTGGCTCAGTATGCTGTGGCAGGCTCCAGAACCTCTCCTTGCAGATGGAGCACTGATACTGAACTCTGGAGGCCAAGCACCAAATGTTTGACACTGTTCTTCGCAGATCCCCCCTTCTGTCTTCAGAAAGCTAGTTCTGCTTAATAGGAGAGGTAGCCATTAGTTCTGTGACAGGACAAACAAGTGACATTGGAATTCGTGCAGATTTGTGTCACGTCCCTACCTTCCAAATAGTCCTTCACCATACCTGAACAACATGTGATGGGTTGTGGCTGGGTTCTGGCTGACAGAACAGACAGGTAACTGCTGAGCCTGGTGCTGTAGCCTTTCCTGAGATGTGTGCAAATTTGGACCTTTCTCCAGATACTTTTATGAAATGTATATGCATTTCCGATCCGAAGCATCCCTATCATGTCTACTTGAAAACTGTCCAGAGATCCTGAAGCTCCTTTGGGAGAGGAAGATATTAATAGAAGTATGGTCACCTAAGATTGGCTTCTTTAGGAAACCAGGCTTAAATGATGTTTATGGGTCTGTATCCAAAGCTTGTTGAGTCACTACAGTGACTTTGATTAGTTGTAAAGAGTGTCATGGGATTAGGTAGCTAAAAGTTAATGGAAAACAAGAACATCCAAATCTTAAAACTTGCATTATTTGTAAATGGTACCACTGCTTGATAAAGGTTTGGGGGCCTGCTCCCCTGTCACAGCTTTCAATTCCATCGAATATCCTGGTCTAAAACAATCAGGAGAAAGTCAGTGATTTATCGTTGTTACTACACTCCATTGCAACCTTTACTGCAATGGGAAAATGTTATTGTTACGAACAAAAGACTCGACTGTAATCGTTTTTATTTATTATGTAACTTTGATCTTAGGCACCTGTGTTTTTCAGTTTGTGTTCTGAGAGTGCTTTTAATAGTAATACTATAAAATTTATTGTAACAACAGTATGTAAACATATTTTAAGTAAAAATTACTATGTCTCTTCAAACTCTTTACTTGTATGTTTGACCAGTTTCTGTATTAGCCATTTCTTTTTTGCAGGGTGCTTCTGCTTTGGCAGGGAAGAGAAGCCTGGTATTACATGTTGACATAGCATTTCTAAGAGAATAGATAGACCAAGGATAATTGTACTGAGTATGTTTTCTGGTTTTAAAACAAACAAAAAAATGCAAAAAAAAAAAACCAAAAAACACCACCACTGATTTCTAGCTTACGTTCTTTATTATGTTTTCTTCCTTGTCTTTGTTCAGTTTAGAAGCAATACTGGAGCAATTTGTTCTTCAAGAGAACATCCCTGAAATACATTGTTTCTGACAAGGAGCAAGAGTCTATTAAACATTTGGCTTATGCTTTTTGTAGAAGTCAACGTGATAATTAGGAGATGTGAGATTGTTTTCTTAACGCACGGGAGTGCAAGAATGGCAGGATAGCTGGCATGTTTAATGGAGTATGGAGGCTTTCTCTGTGTATGGCTGCTTGAAGTTTTAGGAGTTGAGAGCTTTCCCCAGCTGTTTGCTGATTTAATTAGACTTTTTTCCTGTCAAGAAATATGAAGGTCAGCACATGCTTAGAAGAATCTGTCATTTATGATGATTAAATACTCAGAGATAGATCTTTAAAAATCAGTGGTGCACTCTTCAGGAGTCTGTTTTGTTTCACTTCCATGCTGGCCAGGAAAACAAACAGCTGTATGTTAAAGGCTTCTCAGCAGAGAGGCGGCTGTTTCTCGCGAGTCTCTGACGCGTCTGTGGAAACTGAATGTGGGCACTGTGTCAGAGCAGGGACTCCTGCATCAGAGCTGGTTAATGGACGGTGCGCGAATAGACGCTGTTTATTAGCAGACCGCCAGTGACCAACAGCGTATTAGCAATTGAGCTGTGTGTGTACTAGCCTTAAACTTTTCCCTCTGTGAGTCATGCTAGTAGCACACTTCCCCAGGCAGCCTGCTCTGTGCTGTTACCTGCGTTGTGCAGTCGGGCGGGTGGAAAGCCACTGATGGTTGTTGTTAGGTCAGCGGTAACGTTGGTGTTAGTGCCTCGATGTTTCTGGTAGCGCTGGCGGAAAGCTTTAAGGAAGGCATTTATTGCGAGGCGTTGCGCTGCAGTTCTGTGCATCTCTCGTCCCGCTGTTTTGGTGGGGAAGCTGAAGTAAATGTGCTAAAGGAAATGGTGGGATTCTTTACAGAGAAATTACAATTTTTTTAGGCATGTTGGTTCATTGTTTGTTTTTGCAATTATTTGTTTTCCTTTTGCTTTTCCTTGGTTAAAAGATAAATGTAGCAGTAGCAGATTAAAGACGAGTGCATTTTTCACCTCTGCAAGAGCCTTGACTGTGCTTTTGTAGAAGTTGGATGAAAATCTGTTTTGTCCAGTGCATGTGAATATTCTGGCTAATGTTGAAAGTATTGTCTCAGCAGTTTGGTTTTGAAGGGACAGGTTCAACTTTCAGTTTGTTTTGTTTTACTATGGGAATTCATTTGGGGGGGGAAATCTCTGCATAATATTGAAAAGCTTGCTGAGATAAGGACATCTTGTACAAGTATCCTGTTACTTAAAGGGCACTGAATGTTCATAGTACTAAATAGAATTTCTAAACAGATGGTCATAATTAACATAAAATACATCCACCCATCGAGTCTATTTGGTGTTCTAGTAATTATTTCAATGGTCCGATACTTTAGCATTAATTAAACTGTAGCACAGCCAACAATGGAATCGCCATGAAAAGTCACTGAATTCAAATGCAGAGGGGAGATCTCAGCTTTCTCAAAACAATTACTCTTTTTCCATCATTGGAAAAGAAAAATAGAATTTTCAACATGTAATTAAAGCGTGTATTTGCATTTCTAACAAGCTGCTAGGATAGGCTTGTTCGTAGCCTTGAAGTGAACTAACTGGTCTCTGGGTTGCACAGAAAGTCAACATCGCTGCACATTGCAGCGCAGGGTGGGGCTGTGCGGCGCTCCGATGGAGCTGTGAGTGTAAAGCTTCGTGACGGAAGCTCGAATGGAAACGGTTTCGATGAACTTCTTAGGCCAGTTATCTTTTCCATAGAACTTAAGTTGATAAAATATATTGTTCAGAACGATTTCTAAAAATCCATATTTTCTCTAGAATACTTTTATGTAAAAGATTTGCATGATACTGTTAGACAGAGTGAGAATTTCTAAGAGAAAAGACCGAGCCGACTGAAGTTATTGCTTGCATTATCATAAGTGTTGTCCAAAATAGCTGGATTTTCAGGCATCAGGTATTTTCTTGCGAGTTTACTGAAGTGGAGTTGCATTGCTGTGTCAGGTGGAGATGTGAAAAGCAAAACTGAACACAGCAATCTCTGCCCATGAGAAGAGCTCTTCTGATGGGTTCTGAGGAGAAAAGGGGAAATGGCATAAAACTAATCATAAATCGTAAAACTAATCTCTCATTTCTTTTAGTATTTTCTTACTCTCAACAGAAATGTCTTACAGAAACAGAAAATGCTTCTTTCAAAAATAATGAAAGGCAGTGTTTAGTCTGATGTCTGATTAAATTTGACTAAGAACTTCAGAAGGAAAGCATTGTTCCACTTCACTTCAAATGAAAATAAGTAACATTTTATACCCCCTACCCCCTAATTTTTTTTGTGCCGTATCCCCACCATCCCCAGGCCCATTCTATAACCAGGGAGTGCTTTTAGGGTTTTGAAAACTTGAGTTTAGATGAAATTGATCCATGCTTATACATTTTCTGTGCCAATAAATGTCTTCCTTTTCCTACACTAAAGGTGTATATAATCCCATGAGAAGAACTTCAATGCCATTTGTTGTGAATATGTTTAAACTACACTTCTGGTAATCCGCATTAGTTCAGTTCATGAGCCTTTTTTCGTGCAATTATTAAACTAACAAAAATTTGGGTTTTTTGAGTACTTTGACATAAGGATTCAGTTTTATTCTGTAAAATACTGAAATTGTGTTTTTTATTAAAAAATATTCTAAATTGTCAGAAAGCATGTTTTAAATAATCTGTTATTCACTTGCAGCTGCCAAAACGTAGTACAGTGAAATAATGGTCTGCTAGCCTGCTAAACAAGTGTCCAGCTTCCACAATGCCTGTGCAGGCAGCTCAGTGGACAGAATTTCTGTCCTGCCCAATCTGCTACAACGAGTTTGATGAGAATGTGCACAAACCCATCAGCTTAGGTTGCTCTCACACTGTCTGTAAGACCTGCCTGAACAAGCTTCATCGCAAGGCATGTCCTTTCGACCAGACTGCCATCAATACAGACATCGATGTGCTTCCTGTAAACTTTGCACTCCTCCAGTTAGTTGGAGCCCAGGTATGATTTAAGCAGCTCTTTGTTTTGCCACTTTATGTTATTAGCATTTACGTGCAATACATGTGCTGATATTTTCCCCTCATTTTAGCCTAAGAAACGGCAAGGCTTTGATGTTGTAGTATTTTAAAGCCATATGTACTCTAAAAGGAACCACGCCATTTTCAGGACCATCCACTTCTAGCTGTAAGCTGAATTCTGGTTTAAAAAGGCTCTTGAACTGTGACAGGAGAAAAATACCTGTTTGGATATAAACAATGATCTGTCACAATTGTCATTAGAAAAGCAAACCTGCAGACTGTACTCATTCATCATACATTTTCTTGCAAGGAGTCTCATTTCTACATGTCACGTGTTTGAGGTAGCTAGCTGTTTAACCAAGTTTCAGAAATGTGTGTATTTTTTTTTAATATGCATGATGGCTTTTCAGTTGCATTTTCAGATACTGGCTAATCAGGCCAGGAATGTTCCCTGTGCTGTCTCATAGCAGTGGCAAAACAGCGATTATGTAATCAGTACTGCGCTTTATGGAGACTAAATAAGTCTGTTCACCTTATGCTGATTCGTATGCTTTTTGTATTACTCTGGTTATAACACCTGGGTGATGCAGTAAGGATGCTTTTTACTTTGCTTTTTAATGTCTTATCACGTGCCTAGACACAGCTATTGGTAATAATACTATATGTTGGTGTTCTTGGTTTTCAAATTCATCTGTTCCTTTCATGTATTTTTATTTCTAAATTTGTCTAGTCACTGCCTTGATCTTACAACACTTGTTTTCCTGCTCTCCTAACTTCTTGCTATGTCTTTCAAACAACTGAATGTATTGTGACTAATGTTCCTTCTATTTTCATAGTCTGACCTTGTTACTCCACTTTGAGTTTTTCCACCAAGTTAAGTTTGCTAGTTCTTCTCTTTGAAGACTTCAAAGCTATTTGTATGTCTACGTGCCTTTATGCTTACATTATTTTTTAACTTTGTTGTTTTTGACTTTTTCATATAGTGTTCTTGCCGATTGTCTTATAGCTTCCCTGTCTCTCTGTAGTAAATAATGCTGGTCTTCTACACTGATCATCCTCGCAAATCTTGTGTTCTTCATTTATCTTTTAACTACATTCTTATGAGACCTTGGTTATTGTTTTTTTATCCTACTTTTGTTCTTAATGTGTTGAGTGCTAACAAAAATAATCTGTCATTACCGTGATCTTAGTTTTTAGTCCTTTCTGTTACCCCTTATTACATTCCACACAACTTGGGTGGGTCCTGTCTTTCACTTCTCTAAAAAGTATTGTACATCTGCAGTGTTATGTAATTAATGGTAGTGATGTTGGTGCCATCGTAGGCTTATCGGATAGGTCAGATGGATATATATATATATAATTCTTTTCCACCCTTCCCCCCTTGCATTTTCTTAGGTACCTGATCATCAGACAGTAAAGTTGAGTAATGTGGGAGAGAACAAACATTATGAAGTAGCAAAGAAATGTGTTGAGGATTTAGCACTCTACTTAAAGCCATTAAGTGGAGGAAAAGGTGAGTTTCCCCTGAACAGTGGAATTTTGATGTAGTAGATTGGATTGCTTTTAACAACATTGTTTCAGCACTGATTTTAGGCATCAGTGGGATTATTCTCTCATTTTCATGATAAAATTTCCCTGATGTCTTTAAAAGCTCATTCACATCTGTGACACTTGATTCTTGATTTCAAGTTTACAAAATACTCTTATTAAATAATATTGCCGTGGACTAACTTTGTACTAAAGCTGAACTTTCCTCAAAGGACATGTTTGACGTCAATTTAAGACTCTAATTAAAATTCTTTTTGATAACGAGTTACCCAGAATTGCCCAAGAGAAAGGAAGATACCTGTGATTAGCATTCAAGTCCTAGAGACATGCATGTACAACTAGACATTTTTGTTTGCCTTATTCAGATTAATTTGTCTGATTAAACGCAATAGTTTACCTTTTCTCTGTTTCCTTGAAGGTGTTGCTAGCTTGAATCAGAGTGCACTGAGCCGTCCAATGCAAAGGAAGCTTGTGACACTGGTGAATTGTCAGCTGGTAGAGGAAGAGGGTCGGGTTCGAGCTATGAGGGCAGCTCGATCACTGGGAGAGAGAACCGTTACAGAACTGATCTTGCAGCACCAAAATCCTCAGCAGCTTTCTGCCAATCTTTGGGCTGCTGTCCGGGCACGAGGATGTCAGTTTCTAGGGCCAGGTAAAGTATTTGTAGAATCCGCAACAGAGTATATTCAGCTGTACCTTTTCTTAACACAAAAACATTCCTTGGAAGTTTCTTCTGTGCAGTTGAAGGTGTGATTACTTCTGTTTTTGCACTTTATGCAAAGAAGAAAGAGGGGTGGGGAGAACTACAAGTTAATAAAATTTGCTTTCTTAAATGGCTTGTTTTTTTTTTTTCTGCCTTGTTGACTGTTCTTTGAAATTGTGAGGAATTATTTCAAAACTCCTGGCAAAGAAGAGTAAATAAACATGCTTTCTGCACAGCCTGTAATGCAGTGTATCTGTAACATGGGCTGGTTGTACACTGCCTGTGATTAGAATTTGATAGGAAACTGCAAATGTTCTCTGTTCATACATTAGCTGTAAGTACACTCAGCCTAGCTTTAATTGTAGCATACTTTAAGTTTTATAATGATTGTGTTTCTATCTTTGATACAAACAGCAAATTCTTAGTTAAGTATGCTGTTAAAGTAAGCACAGAGATGAGAAGGAAGTTGTGTTTAAACTGGAAGTAATCCTCTCTCGATTCTGATACTTGATAGCACTGCTGTTCTCATACTTTATGCAGTTTAATGGTGTAGCATTGCTGAGATGTTCAAAATGACAAAGACTGCAAGACTGCACATTGGAGAAAAGTATAAAAGCTGCACTACTGATAATTTTATTACTGGAAATTAGTATTAGCTCTTTAAATTTGCTGTGCTTAGAGTGCTTCTAAATACTCCTAAATTTCTTAAAATATGTTTACAAAGCTTTTTTTTAAGATTAGTTAAATAAAAAGTAATAAGGAATTATGTTCAAGATGATTCATGTTTCTACTTGTGGTGTTAATATACGAGAGCCTTACTGTTTTCTGGCAACGTATTTCTATTCCTATCGTATATTTTTGTGTGTTAAAGCTATGCAAGAAGAGGCACTGAAACTTGTATTACTGGCACTGGAAGATGGCTCTGCACTCTCAAGAAAAGTTCTGGTACTTTTTGTTGTGCAAAGGCTAGAACCAAGATTTCCTCAGGCCTCTAAAACAAGCATTGGTCATGTTGTGCAGCTACTGTATAGAGCATCATGCTTTAAGGTAAAATACCAATATTTGAAGTTTGTTACTGTGAACTAGTGCAGTTCCAGAGAACCCTTCCTACGATTAATTTTTTACCTGTAAAATGTTACATTAATTCAGTTTCTACACATTTGCATAGTGTAGACTATATAGCCTAAAACTGACATGAAGTAGTTTAAATATTAAAGTTCTCTGCAAGAGAAACAAATAGTCACATGTGGAATTAGCTGGAATCAATTCTGGAATTACCACTCTCAATACTAATTGTTGCCCATTATCTGGAAATTGCCTCTCCTGAAAGAGGCATGAAACATGACTCTGTAGGCATTCCTAGCCTGCTTCATGAAGAAGTAAAATGTTTTATTATAATCACTTTTGACTTTATTTGGATTTATAAGAGTAGGGCATGGCCAGACATGCCAGACTGGCCTGGATGCTCTCAAAATTTACAATCCAATTCTGAAGAAGACTTTTGGAATACTGTATTCCTGGGAAATTCCCTAGCTCCAACACCAGACGTGAGAGAGGGACAGCATGCATGGAGAGTGCTCTCAACATGAAATCCTATGTTGTATTCGACACGTTTGTCAATCCTTTTTCTTTTTTCTGCATATAGTCACCTTGTACTGAGGAGTACCTGCTTTATTGACAATATACAGGGGTGGGTTGTTTAAACTGAATATTCCCAACTGTTGATATCTGGAGAAGAATGAAAAATCAATTCTGTGGGTCCTTTTTAGTTTGTTTTTGAATCACAGTTAAGAACATGGTTATCATAATATCTAATATATAATGTCACTAAACAAACATACGCATGATGAAACCTGTTGCCCTTTTTTATGACAAATGTCCTAAATAACCTGAGAGTTTTACTTAATATTTATAGATATAGGTAGATATTTTACTCCTTAAATGCCAATATCTTAAAGTTTTTCTTCCTTTGTACCATTGAAGTCAATTCTAGAAACATTCTTGTTTCTTTAAGTCATCTTCTAATATTGGGCAGCAAAAACTACTGGTAGAACTACTAAATATCTTACCTTATGTATTCTGTGACTTAAGCATATCTGATTGATTACTTAGTTGGAAGTAGTGGAGTTGATATCAGAGTTTTGTACTAGCGATCCTGTAAAAACTTGAAGAGCTGGCTGTTCTGCCTGTGTGCTGCTAGCTAAGCAGATGAACAAATGCAAAAAAAAAAAAAAAAAATCCAAAGTATATGGTAAATAACCAGAAGAAATATACTTTTGTGTTTTGTGCTGTGTAGCTGTCTTTTTCTGACAGACTTGGAGATTTTTTTTGTTGTTGTTACGGGAGTGTTTATGCATTGCTGTTTATTAGGTCACTAAAAGGGATGAAGATTCTTCTCTGATGCAACTTAAAGAAGAGTTTCGGAGTTATGAGGCTTTGCGGAGAGAGCATGATGCCCAAATTGTTCATATTGCCATGGAAGCAGGACTTCGAATATCACCAGAACAATGGTCTTCCCTTCTTTATGGTGACTTGGCACATAAATCGCACATGCAGTCCATTATTGACAAGGTTTGTCAAAGGGATGGTTTTAGTATCTTTGTAGTATTATATTTGACTATCAAATGGTATAATAAAAATCCAAGAACTGCTTCAGTTACCTTTTTGTCTTTAGTCGTATCTATCAAATATTGATTAAGACTAGAACGGAGGCTTTCCCCCAGTGTAGTATATTCTTCATATGAAGACATTTTGTTTTCCAGTAGTTTGAGCTTAATTCTCTTTTTTGTGTCTTATGATGAAGCTTCATAGGGCAGATTCTGAGCTGAGAAATGAAATTTCTCTCCACTGATATTTGCTATATACCATCTGAAGACACTATGTATTGCATTTAAGAACCAATCTAATGAAAATCTTTTTAAAATTAGTAGTTCACAGGTGTAAGATGCAACACACTAATGCTCACTTTGTTTTCAGCTCCAATCTCCAGAGTCTTTTGCAAAGAGTGTACAAGAATTGACAATTGTCTTGCAGCGCACAGGCGATCCTGCAAACTTAAACAGGCTGAGGCCTCATTTGGAGCTCCTGGCAAACATAGATCCAAATCCTGGTATGTAAATGAAGCTTTTTTAACATCTCTTCACAGTTTTCGTATCTAACAAACTAAATTATATAAGATGATAACTTCCATTCCTGGTTTCAAAAATTCCTATTAATTAACATAGCATGTCATAAACTCTTCTTCAGGATTCTCCAAATTCTATCCTGGTCCTCGGTGTTTTGGTAGAGTTGTCTCATTTTTGATACACTTGGAATTATTGGCAGAATGACAGGCCTGCTTTTAATAATTTTAGATGCAGCATCTCCAACATGGGAGCAGCTGGAAAATGCAATGGTGGCTGTAAAGACTGTGGTACATGGTCTGGTGGATTTCATTCAGAATTACAGTAGAAAAGGCCACGAAACTCCACAGGTAACTATATTTGACCAGTTCATGATATGTCTTAATGTACACTTATTGAAAGATGCAGCTTTGAAAAATTACAGTTAACTTGAAATATTTATGGCCTCTTCTATGGAATAATCAATGGTACTACTGCATTCAGGTTTTGAAGACTTAACGTTTCTGAATGTGGAATACAGCAGAGCTTACTGCAGTGGGATACATACAATGGCATAGTACTTAACCCATCAACAAGAGATTTCCTTAGCTTTCTGATTAAAGATGCAAAATGTTAAAACATCTTAAATGTGTTTGCGTGTGTATTTTAAAACTATTTTTGTGTGTTTATTAGATTGTAAGTGGAATATCTTTTATTTGTGTTTCTTAAGCCACAACCAAATAGCAAGTATAAAACAAGTATGTGCCGAGACCTTCGACAGCAAGGGGGATGTCCGAGAGGAACCAACTGTACATTTGCTCATTCTCAGGAAGAGCTTGAAAAGTGAGTATATGAGATTTTTTTTTTCCAATTTAAATCCAAACAGTTTCCTTAGAACTTTGAAAATGGTTTCTTCTATACATTTATTCATTCTGAAGGATTCACGAATCTCTTGAAGTGAAAACTCTTAACATGAAGTTGAAGGTACAGTAAAGCAATGTCTGTCAACTGATTGCAGTTTTATTTTTTATTTTATCCATATGAAGTAAAATTTTATTTTCTGAAACTGAGTCTAGGCTCAGTGTCTGTCAGGGATTGGTTATACCACTCACAGGAGAAAGAATGTTAATTATATTTTAATTGATTAAGAAATAAAGTGGATTACTTAGATAATATGTAATATATGCATTCTTAAAGCTGTTTTCACCCAAATCTATTTCCAAAGAACTGCAGAACTGAATCTTCTAAGAGGAGGTGGTCTTTGGTTACAAGGAAGACACTGATGTTCTACTTGCATATTAGGCTGAACTGTTGAAAGTAATCACCAGTATAAAGTCCTGTAAATTTTGGTTATAATGTTTATCTCAATCCCTTCCTTTTGTCAGTTTTACAAATAAATTAAACTGCACAAGAAGCATTCTTAAATCATCTGTCTTTTGTGTGTGTTTGCATGTTTGTTTGTAGATACCGCTTGAGGAACAAAAAAATCAGTGCAACAGTGAGAACGTTCCCCCTTCTAAATAAAGTTGGCGTAAATAGCACCGTCTCAACCACTACAGGAAATGTAATTTCTGTCATAGGAAGCCCTGAAGCAACAGGGAAGATGGTGCCGAGTACTAATGGAATAGCTAATCTAGAAAGTGGTGTTCCCCAGTTGATCCCTCGCTGTGCAGACACCTCCTTGAGAGCTTTGGAGAACACCAAGAAGGGAGGGAAGACTGGAGCCAATGGCCAGCATGTTTCTGGATCGCCTACAGAATCACTACCTGAAAAGTTGGTAACATTTTTTCATAAAACTAATTAAGCACAACATTCAGCTTTTAGATTATCGAGGCAAACAAGCTTGTGGATCACAAACAATAAGTACTGAATTATGGTCCTGGCTTGCTGTTGCTCACTAACCACAGAGATGTGCAGGATCTTGTGCTGCAGTGCATATATCATACAAAATTTGGATTCAAGTTGTCAAAGCCAGCATCAGTTGTTTTAGCTGTTGAATAGTCCCATGTAATACAAAATTGCAAATCTCTCCCTATATCTTTTATCCTCTTGTTCTCAGACCGATATCTAACTTAGTATTGGGCTATTACATAAAAACAAAACAACAAAACTTGCACTCAAAATTTGACATTTCTTGGAAACAAGAAAAATGCATGCAGTGTGGTTTTTTGTTTTGTTTTTAATCAAGAAAAATCAAGATTTAATCAAGAAAATCAATTTAATCAAGAAAAATCCCTTTGTAATCCTGGAAACCTTCCAGGTTTGGGCTTTTCCCTTTGGGCTTTGTCCTTGTTGGACTCGATGATCCTTATGGGTCCCTTCCAACTCAGGATATTCTGTGATTCTGTAAAAATGTTCAGATGCTTCTCCATGAAGCACTGAGCCTCTAAATTTTTCAAAGCCTTTGTCTCTACGAGAATACACTTACAAGTGGTATGTAAGGTTATGAGTACATACCAAAACATTTCTATACACCTTTGAGTTCTCTTATGAGAAAGTCTGAGATTTAATAATATCATCAGTTTGGGGTGTTAAAAATTAAAACTCCAGAGGAAATGACTTTGCCCAAATTTTCACATTACATGGGAGTGTGTACATGGAGAGATGATTAACTGAAATAAGTCAAGATTTGCTTAATGATTCCTTGGTAATCCTTTTCAGTAAAATTGGTTCTCCACCCAAGACTCCTGTAAGCCAGGCAGCAGCTACCTCAGCTGGTCCTCCTAATATTGGAACAGAAGTGAATTCTGTGCCTCCAAAATCCAGCCAGTTTGTTCCCAGAGTACCTGTCTACCCTCCACATTCTGATAATGTTCAATATTTCCAAGATCCCAGGACTCAGCTGTCGTATGAAGTTCCACAGTACCCACAGACAGGTGAGTGAGATGTATGCTGAGTTAAGATAGGTCTGAATTTTCATCTAGATAAGCCTGCATGTTGTGTGCTGAGAAAACTTATATTTCATTTTAGTGGATTTTTTTCAGTTTTATGAATTTCATACCAGCTGAATCTTCACTCAGTAGAATACTACTCCATTGCTGAATATGGGAGGGACCTGTAGTCGTCTTCTGGTATTGGTGATTCTTGTCTTTGAGTGCTGTATGTTATACAGTTTGTACCTCAGTATCCAGAACTTGAACCTCAAGGTCTCCTATCCACTTTTTCCTTTGTCAGTGTTTAAACGCATTTAGTTAGGCTCACTCACCTCATGCTCTATCTATGGAGGATATCCATAGACGGGATTCAGACCCAGAGGCATGCTTCTAGTAGCATTTAATAAAGAGAAATACCCTGTTGGATTACACACATTATTAGGAGTGATTTTTTTTTCCTGCTTTAGGCATTCAGAGACATGGGGAAGAACGGTGTTTTCATGTATTATGAGACTCTTACCTCTTTGTACATGGTCAGATGTTTTTGAAAGGTTTCAGTTATCTTTTTAGGTTGCAGTGTGCATGTTTATATTCAAACTGTTAAGAGTTTGTTCTAGCATGAGGTCATTCACAAGCTATCAGAACAAATATTAGAGGTGTTCAGGCAACCTTCTCCAATGAAAAGGAGTAAACCAAGTGTGAAATGGTTATTTAGAAACCTGTGAAATTACTTTTCAATTTTTTTTAGCAATATAGCTTTTTATTTTAGAGGTGCTATTTTAACTACATATATGAAGAAGCGTTTAAAATGCTGACTTTTTAGTTGCATAGATAGTTAAACCATAGTACCTGGGAGCAATGGCAGAGAGGGTCTGTTTTCCAAATTGGGTCAAGTTGGTAAAGGGTCAGCACTGCATCTGTAAACATGGTTGTCATACGTGAAATTATATTCCACAAAGAGATGGTAGGGTTGGTAGTGAGTTTGTAGAAGTGTGGCACTTCATTCTCTAAAGGTACTTAACAACGCTATTTACAGTTTTAGAAGGTGTAAAATTCTGGGTCATTTGTGGTCACATTAAATATACCTTTTTCCAATTTTCAAGGATATTATCCACCACCTCCAACAGTACCAGCTGGCGTGGCTCCCTGTGTTCCTCGCTTTGTGAGGTCCAATAACGTTCCAGAATCCTCCCTCCCACCTGCTTCCGTGCCATATGCCGATCATTACAGTACATTTCCCCCTCGAGATCGACTGAATTCTCCTTACCAACCTCCTCCTCCGCAGCCGTATGGACCAGTTCCTCCCGTCCCTTCTGGAATGTATGCTCCAGTTTATGACAGCAGGCGCATCTGGCGCCCACAGATGTACCCACGAGATGATATTATTAGGAGCAATTCTTTACCTCCCATGGATGTGATGCACTCATCTGTCTATCAGACATCGTTACGTGAGAGATACAACTCTTTGGATGGGTATTACTCTGTGGCTTGTCAACCTCCAAATGAACAGAGGACTGTGCCTTTACCAAGGGTAAGTGAGAGCCAGGAAGGGAGGGATTAAGGCTTTACCAACTTTCCAGTAATGACCTTTAGAATAAATAATTAGCATAGACCTCTTCTGTTTAGTTGAGGTTACAGAGATAAGAAATGAGACCCAGACAAAGTTTTTGTTCTGTTTTTTTTAAACAAAATAAAATGGGCCTGTAAAATAGATTACTGTAATCTGGATTTGAACCAGAGCCATTCTGCCTCTTGAATTACTGGACAAGTTGATTGAATTAATTACATATTTAAGATTTGAGTGGCCATACCTGGACTCGGTTCTCCTCCAGATCCTTGCAAGATTCTTCTAGTGATATCTGTGGAAGGTTACAGACCCAAAGAAAGACACTAAGTATGTCTACTGCAAGTATTCACTTTCTGGTTAGAGTATGACAGGATAAACAGTCCTATATTTATTATTGCTAGGAGCCTTGTGGTCACTTGAAGACTGGTTATGATGAGCAATTAAGACGGAAGCCAGAGCAATGGGCGCAATACCACACGCAGAAAACTCCTCTTGTATCGTCAACCCTTCCTATGGCAACACCATCTCCAACACCACCTTCTCCTCTTTTCAGCGTAGATTTCAGCACAGAGGTGGGAAGCCAAGGAACTTCTTTATTTTCCCTTCCTGTTTCTGTCAGATGCCATTTAACATTTCTAGTTAAGATTTTTCCATCTGCCATCTATTGTTCAGAAAATGAATTTCCTCTCTTAGCAAGAGGAGAGTAGTATCTAATCATGAATGCATTCAATTTGTTATTAAGCTGATGTTAAACATGATTGCTGAAAAAACTTCAAAAAGTGAAGTGATAAAATTTACCCTCACAAAAGGAAATATATCTCCATTGAACTTGCTTTGTGAACCTCCCAGATTTTTTTGTTTTTTTTCCTCCCCTATATAGGGAACAACAGTTGTTTTCCACTAAGACCTTCTCTTACATACTCCAATTGGCATTATGGCATGATGAGTAGACTGAATCAACCTGCAAATGCTTGTCAAGTCCTAGAAAATATACACCTCTTAAAAGTGACAAAAGACATTGGTGGAATATTGGGGGGGGGGAATCATGCAATATTTATTTTCTATACATGTAACTTAAATGCATCCAATAAATTATTTGAGAACCACTGTACCAAGCAAGCACTCTTTGCTGTAGATTAACGGTTTCATTGTTGACATTTGAGGTGTTATACTTTAATTATTCAGAACAGGTCTTGTGAAGTAGATATACCTGAAGTCCTTCATGGGTGTATTCAGGGTATATCAGGAATTAGGTCTTCATCCAGGTTGGAGTGTTCTGAGTCTTACTTGTATCTGCCACTGGCTTCTACAGTAAAGAAAAATGCATGGCTTCCTCTGAATTAAATTAATGCAGGTATTTGTATGAAGAAACCTGCCACTAATACAGTGACCCGATTTCAGCCTCTTACCTTGGCAGGTCAGTTACTTGTACTGGGAAAGCCTACCCTTCTTTGACAGCTGTCAGCTGCACTGGTTTAAAATTTGATTGTGAGTGGGTTATGCTGTCCCTGAGTCAAGTCTTGAACATGGATATACCTCCTTGATTGACTTTTGAGATAATTTGATTAAATAGCAGTAAATGTCTTTTCTTATTTTAAGACCGAATTCCCTGTTTTTCTTATTTATTACTTATTTATTCCCTTTTCCGTAGTTCTCAGAGAGTGTCAGTGATTTGAGTGGAACTAAATTTGAGGAAGACCATCTCTCTCACTATTCACCGTGGTCTTGTGGCACTATTGGCTCTTGTATAAATGCTATCGACTCAGAGCCCAAGGATGTGATTGCCAATTCAAATGCCGTGTTAATGGTAGGGGTTTTCTGCATGTTATCTCATTAGTGTAATGATACTCTTTTATTGATAGCTTCTATTCTTAGTATTTTAGTTTAAAGTAGCTCTGCCCATTTGAAATTGTTTGGGGTATCTCTTCCAAGTTTTGTAAACAAACTATGTGTTTATGTCAGTGACAGGATGTGGTGCCAGGAATAAAATTCTCAGACATCTGAAACAACCATTTTAATAACACATCTCTCTCAATCAAACTTGTAGCCAAAATGTTTTGAGTAGATGGTCTGTAAATTGATAAGATTTATTAATTTTTAAATGTGTTCTGTAATTACTGGAGTGATGAGATAAAAAATTTTTGACTTCTCAATCCTGTCTCTTTTCAGACATCATAAACATGTATTTGTGTGTATATACATACATATTTACAATTTCTGAGGAATCTGAAATAGTCTCAGAATATGCTGCAGTGGGAGGCTTGACCGGTTAATGCAAGGTCATTGTGGCCAGCTCAGAGCAGGTGTTTCCATTGCAGAAACTCATTTCCTATTTGATTCAAGTGGAATAGTCCGTGCTGTACGAATGAATTACTGGCCTTTTCAGGGAACTAAGATTTACTACATTAACATTGTTTCAGTGAATCCTTACTTTAAAGTTTATCCCAAGAGCAGTGTACACTTCTCAAAAATGACATGAAGAAAGCTGAAATACCTTGGACCCAGCATAATCAGCATGAACTTAATCTTGGCTGCTTCGTATTCACAGAGTATCTGTATGAACTATTTCCGTAGGCTACACCTCTTATTTTCTTGGAAGGCGCATTCTCTTCTAATAAACAATTTAATGCCAATAAATCTATAGGGGGGGAAAAAATAAAACTTTATTTTTACCATCTGATTTCCATGAGTGGAAAAAAAAAAATTGAAATACTTTAGGAAACAAAAAAAGTAGTATGAATCATGGCATACAGCTTACTTTTGGAGGTGTGAGAGCTCATGCTTTTTAAAGACTTTCTGCAATATAGCGTAGCAGGTTACCTTATATTCTATGAAAGAAGTGCAACCAAATCTCATCATTTCTCAAGCCTTTTTGATACTTCCTTCTAACATAGGAAATGTTACTGAAGGACCTTAAAGCAATACTGGAGCTTTTTCTGCCTGGAAACACTAGCTTGGAGAAAAAAAAAATTATTTCTAACACTGGCAATAGCTTTCTGATGGTCAGTTTGCTGTTAAAAGGCGATAGTTAAATCATTGTGGCCCGTCTTGGATCTCTAGTGGAACTGTTTTTCAGCATTGTATTCAGCAACAATAATCAGAAAGTCATTGGCCAACTGAGTCATCTGAACGACCTCAAATAAGTCCGTGTATCTTTTTTTGTTCCTTAAATATGTAGGATTTGGACAGCGGGGATGTTAAAAGGAGAGTGCATTTATTTGAAACTCAGAGAAGGGCAAAGGAAGAAGATCCTATAATCCCATTTAGTGATGGACCGATCATTTCCAAGTGGGGTGCAATCTCCAGGTCATCCCGCACAGGTTATCACACAACCGATCCTATTCAGGCCACTGCTTCCCAAGGAAGTGCAACTAAGCCCATCAGTGTATCAGGTACAAATACAGGCTTCCTATTGACAATACAGCATATGTCATGAGCATTTCGTTCTATTTATATTTACTACAGCAGTGAAGATGCAAAGAACTGAAATACCTGTATGTCCTACTTTTTAAGAACAGAGAAGGTAATGAATCGTATTTTAAATTGTTACAGATTATGTCCCTTATGTCAATGCTGTTGACTCGAGATGGAGTTCGTATGGCTCAGATTCCACTTCATCAGCACGTTATGTGGAACGGTATGGACTTTTCCTCTGTGTTTGTTCCATTAAGTGTTTTCTATAGCTTGCTGATATTCAATATTCTGAATGTAGCTTTTTTTAAAAAAAAAAAAAAAAAAAAAAAAAAAAACTACTAACAAAAGCCTCTATCTAGGAGAAAGAAGGCAAGAAACTGAGAAACATACAATTATCAGGAGAGAGCTNAAAAGAAAGAACTACTAATAGACCTTAATTTTTAAAGTAACAGATTTTTCCTATCTAGCATAAAGCCTTTGAAAAACTAAGTTAAAACTTGAGTAGTCTTTAATACTTAATGCAGGTACTAATACCAGATTACTAGCAATGTTACTCTTGAGAGATCTAATCAAAGAATTGCAGTCAGGTTCTGCCAAGCTGTCATGTCCAAATCTGATCTTGAGTAGTTTCTCAAATTTTCTTACCCGTATGTAAAATAAGGATGTTTGTTTCATATGATGCCTTGGGGTACTGTTAATATACCCCTCTCCTCCCTTGCCATGAAGATGAAGAGCTTGTTACCTTAGTCACATAGTTTGTCCAAAAAACTAATATTGATAGACTGGAGGTTTGGGGTCCTTTGATTTAGAGAACTTGTTTTTAATTACCAGTTTTGCCTTCTTTCTCTTAAAGGGACAGATTCATAGTTACAGATTTGTCTGGTCACAGAAAGCATTCCAGCACTGGAGATCTATTAAGTATTGAATTACAGCAGGTAAGGTCAGATATACCATGTGCTTTAAAAAAAAAAAAAAAAGAAAGTGATTTTAAGTAAACTTTCTTGGTGTAACCTACAGAAAATAGTACAATTATCAAAATGATCAGGGAGTTACCTAGATACTAGTACCACAACAATTCCTGTGGTGCATAAGGACACAGCTAGTATGAGCTGTTCCATTGACATCAGTAAGACCATTTGGGGGAGAAAGTAGTGGGCTTGATAAATGTCAGCAAATGCAGAGCAAAATAAATTGGACATTAAAGGAATACACAGTTATCCATCTGTAGAGAGAGATGTTCTTTTTGTAAACCAATTTATATTGCTGTTTGACAATGTGGTTTAAGTGTAGTTGTAGGTAACTGGTATGTTTCTTTCTGTAGGCCAAAAGTAACTCACTGTTACTTCAGAGAGAGGCGAATGCACTAGCCATGCAGCAGAAGTGGAATTCTCTAGATGAAGGCAGTCGCCTTACCTTAAATCTTTTAAGCAAGGAAATTGATTTGAGGAATGGTGAGGTAAAGCAAGGGGTGATTGGGATTAAACAAATTTTTGATTTTTTTTGGTGTATATACGTACGTACACACACGCAGACATCCTCTTAAATCTAATGCTCCCAAATATTTATAACGCATTCTGTGCAAGTTAAGTTGCTGTGGTTATTGTACCCAGTTATTTCCCAAGATCAAGTAGGTGCACCTGCTGTGCTGTTGCTCCAGTCTTCCATTTATGAAATGGGAAGAATGTGACCATCTGCTTTCGTGTGGTCCTTACTCTTTGTTCTACTTGTACATGTTAAAAATCTAAATCTTCTGTCAATGGACTACAGAAATTTCCAGTATTCATTTTCTATTTCACTACTTTGTGAACAGATTATGCTGTGTATTCTGTCTTGCCTATACCTGAAGTTTTATTTGTGTTTAACTAGCTCTTTTGTATCATAGAAATGTTGTATCCTAGAAATACACCTTCTATTTTCACTTTAATATTTGAGTGTTGCATGAAGCAGGTGAAAAGCCAACTTGATACTTACAGAAAGTATTTCATTCTTTTCTAGACTGATTATACTGAAGACTGTGCAGATACAAAGCCAGATCGAGACATTGAATTGGAGCTGTCAGCCCTAGATACAGATGAACCTGATGGGCAGGGTGAACAAATAGAAGTAAGTTCAACAATCTGTGAGTCTAAAAAGGTCGCTGGGTCCTTTCATTAGTTATTCAAAAATTTCTAACATTTTTCTTTGTGCACTAGTAGATTATGTTGATAGCAAAGCCTTTTGTCTTACTCTATGTACCGATATGAAGCATTTGTCTTACTTTAACACTAGGGGTCTCATACTTCTCATTCAGATACGTGGCTGTTAATAATACCTAAGTTAAAAGCAGCTCACTGTG
Organism: Anseranas semipalmata; assembly: GCA_013399115.1. Classification (NCBI taxonomy): domain Eukaryota; kingdom Metazoa; phylum Chordata; class Aves; order Anseriformes; family Anseranatidae; genus Anseranas; species Anseranas semipalmata. The sequence goes on from VXAA01006527.1 coordinate 930,120, forward strand.
ATTTTTGTGATAGCTTTCAACTTTTTACTCTTTATCTTTTGATAGCGTTAGTAATGTGCAGAATCTATTCCTTTCCCCTTCTTCTCCAGCATTGAAACTATAATTTAAGAATGTTTTACATTGAAGTTCACATTTAAATGTGATTTTTAAATTAAATGTTGCACTCATCTGATTCTAATAGTCAAATCATTTAAATTATTGCAATCTGATGTTCTTTCGTTTTCACAACTACTTCGTACTTTGTAGTTCTCTGCATATGCCCCTTTGTTATTTCTTCATTTGCTGTGCAGTCATAAAACATTCTGGTGCTCATTCTGAGTACTACAATCAGTTGTACTTTTTTAAAGTCCCATACACTTGAAAAAAATAAGAGTTATCTGGAACACATTGCATAATACGTTCAAATACCTCCTTCCAGTACTGGCTACAGTTTGTTTGCTCTGCTTGTGGTGTGTGATGCAGTATTGTAGTATGAACACCTGTGAATTGTCATTACATGGATGTGGAGGTCTTTAGTCTTTCCTTCTACCCCAAACAGCTCTCACTGTCTTTGTTGCCTCCTTAGTATCTCACCTGATAAACCCGTGTTTAGTTTTTTTAACTACTGATGGTTATGCTACTGTTATCATTCACTGCTGTCTTTGAATAATTGTTGTTTTCCTTTTTTATGCTGCTTGTCTGATAAAGACTGTGAAGAACTTGGAAGCTGAATTTAGAAGTTGTTTTCCTTCCTTCTTACCCAAATAATTGTGTGTCCCTTGTGAATTCTAATAGAGAAACAGAATACGGTGCCTAAACTGCTGGGATTACCTGTAATTTCAAACAGTTAATCAGCATGTAATCTAGATATGATTTACGATCTCTTCTGTAATCTGCCTCTTATGTCAGCTTTATAGCTGTGAAATGTTGGAGATGCTCAAAGCACCCCTGAAATGCCTGATGAGGAGGTCATACCTGCAGCTAGGGAGCTTCTTGAAAAAGTTCTGTTTGATTTCAGTCCTGTTAAGAATTCAGAATTTGTATCACATTACTTCTTTACAAAAACAAACAAAAAAAAAAACAGAAACTACGTTAAAGATATCTATCTGATGAAGTGATAGGCAAAAATGAAACATGATGAGCATTCCTATAGTAAAATGCGATAGACATTCCAATAGTATGAAATAAAAGTCAGGAGTCATATGAAGAGAATCCAGTTTCCGTCAGCTTTACGTAGTAGAATGTAATTGGAGAATTTAAAGCTGGTAGCAACAGTATTGATGGACATTTTTGCTTTTCTCCTGTAGGAGATTCTGGATATACAGCTAGGTATTAGTTCTCAAGATGATCAGCTGCTCAACGGAACAACTGTAGAGAACGGGCATCCGCTAAAGCAGCACCAGAAAGAATCTATGGAACAGAAGAGACAAAGTTTAGGTGAAGACCTTGTGATTCTGTGAGTGTTAGACAAAACAGCAGTGTCTGCCAGTATTAGACAAACAGCAGCGTCAAAATAGTTGAAGTGTGGTTATTTAAGGATGAACTACGTATCTACTCAGACTTGGGGTAGACATCTGCATTGTGTATACATGGTGAAGTGAGAAGAACCTGTTAAGAAATCAAATTAGGTCACAAGTCATTGTTTGTATGCATTGTTGTAATCATATATGCTGAAACGTGTCACAGCTGTTAAAAATACCTTTCACATGTTCAGTAAGCAAAAGTATTTTTATAGTTGCCAGAAATTTAGAAAAATTTCAAAAGGTTATGTTTCAGACTGTTTGCACAAATCTCCATAGAGAGGTAGTTTTTAAAATACACTATTTTATGTTTATATGTTCTGTAGTTTTTAAAGTATAGTGCAGTCTTTGAAAATAAGGCAGACTGCATTTAACATCTTGAGCATACCCTTCCATAGTAAGATGTTATTCCTGTTGCTAAAAATGAGTTTGTCAGTATTTATTTAATGCACAGAAATTCAGTTCCGGATACTTGTGCATGTACTTGTTTAATATTTGTGTAACTTATTTTTCTCCTCAGGGAGGAGCAGAAAACAATCCTGCCCGTAACTTCTTGCTTCAGTCAGCCGATCACAACATCTGTTAGCAATGCAAGCTGCCTGCCCATCAGCACATCAGTCAGTGTTGGCAGCCTCATTTTGAAAACTGCTCACATTATGTCTGAGGATAAAAATGACTTTTTAAAGCCTGTTGCAAATGGCAGGATGGTTAACAGCTGAAAGGCATTCATCTTTCCAGCTTGTGACCACACGGTGGAAGCATTTACACTAGCTTTTTATATATATAATATATATTATATAATGTATATTTTTTTTAAAAAAAATAATATTGGGGTCATGCATTTCCTGTGGACTCTTTGATACTTCAAGCCCCTCTCGCATTAGCATTCTGAAGAAAAAAAAACTTACTTTACTAGGGTAAGGCGTTCACTTTCCACAAATGAATGGAATTTGGACATTGTTTTACTTAAGCTTAAAGCAGCTTTTTATGAGTTTGTAGCAATCCGGTGCGGTATCTGAGCCATTCTTGTTTAAAATGGCTTCTGTAGAAAACTAACAACTCAGTTACTTAAACTAGCAGGATCCTACAATGATACATCTAGTGAAAGGAAGACTAACTTATTTGTCTCTATTTTGTTTCATGAGAGAAGAACTTGTGTCTTGTTGCAGCTGCTTTTTCCTTAGTTGTGGAACTTTGCATGGAGTATTGTTTCCTGTTTGAAGACTGAGAGGTGGGGATTTGGACTTGAGACTTTTTACAGGGTTAACACACCATTAGCTTTGCACTGCTGCGTTATTTGCAGGTCTGTGGTGCAGTGCTTTGCTGCAGCTTTTTGTTTCCATCCCCCCACCCAATTTCTGCTTTAGTACTGTAGATACACATACACAGGCTACTTGTCCAAGTAAAGTCACCAGAAGTAAACCAAGTGCCTAAGTCCTCCAGCTAACGTACTAGGTATTGATCTCCCCAAGTTATACATGAAACAACTTTCAACCATTTTGAGAGGTTATGCACTAATGTAACAGCATTTTTTTTTCTTTTTTATTAATAGTTCTCAACTTGCAGATTATAAAATCCAGATGACTTGGCAAAAAGTATCAGGTGCTCTTGGCTTTCCTTTGAAAACCCTGTATGTAGTGTTTGCACTGACTAACAAGATGGTATTGCTGTTTTTGTACTGTTTTGTTTTTAATTTAAACTAAATATTGGGAATTTAAGGCAGTTATTACCTTTTGTTTAATGTTGTTAATCATAATTTTGTATTCAGGTTTAATTTTTGCTTGTTCAGTGGCAACTTATTTTCAAAGACCTTGAAAATACAATAATATAGCATTATCTGACCTTCAGAGTACTGAAAAGTGTATGAATTTATGCCCTGTTAAGATGTGACTGAGAATCATGTTAGACATGTCAACTGAAAATAGTTTTTCATAAATATACGTAAACTAGAGCCCTGGGCATATTTTTTAAGAAGCTTAAAAATCAACTTTTTTTTTTTTTTCTGGAAAAGAAAGCAGGACTCTCCCTCCTGATGATTACTGTCTTGTTTGTCCTCTTACTTTTCTTTGTGACAAGTTTTACTTTTTTTTTTTTTTTATGTTTTATTAACTTCTGTGAAGTTGTTTACTCTGAAAATTGTACTGGAATATTTTAAGCCAAGCTGATCTTTCACCAGGTGTACTGCATGTAAGGGCTTTTCCTGCTAGCAAAATGCTTAAAGAGGATCATGTTACTGGTCGTCTGAGTTGTTATTTTACAAAATCACAGCTATGTGGTCGGGTAAGATTTTGATAACTGTTTTGTGCACGTTTCTGGGGGGTGGGGGTTG
>VXAA01006528.1:0-16526 GCA_013399115.1 Anseranas semipalmata
GCCCCACCCGGGGCCGCCATCGGCGGCGGCCGTGAGATGGCGGCGCCTCCACCCGGCCCGGCCCGCGCCGCCCACTCACAAGGCTTCGGGTTTTCTGTGAAAAGCAGAAATCTGTTGCTTCCCGCATCGGCAGACCCACGGCGGGCCTTGCGAGAGGCTCTGAGCTGCTGGAAACGGGAGTGTGGGTGCGGCTTTACGCGTAACGCTCCTTTCCCTGGCATCTTTTGCAAGTATCCTGCTAGGAACAAGCTTTTAATTGTTCCATCTAGGTCATCGCTCATTTGCTCTTCGGGCTCTGGCTGAGTCACCTATTTGTGACTTTGTGCCCCAGCTCTGGGAAGGCTTGTAACCATGTCATGAATCATACCTGTTGTGGGGCTTTGGCCACCTGATGATGGTTTGAAGCCAAGCAGGAAAATCACCTGACAGATGGGGCTGGAAGTTAGGGAAAGCTGAGCTTTGTTGCTGGTAGCTCTTTCTGGCTGACCAGGCTAAGGCAAGTACGCGAGAGTGTGTCCCGGAAAGACCGTGAGACAAACCCTGAAGAAGAGGTGTGGAAACAGAGGTAGAACATCTCGTAGGTACCAGCAGCTCCTATTTTGCTTGGATCAGGGTGCCTCAGCAAAGTATTTTAACTGTTTCAGTAACCTCTTGCTTGTCAGGAATAGCCACTTGGTGTGCTTAAATTCGGGGCCTGTGGGAGGTGAGGCTGTTCCTGAAGTGGGGAGGCCAGACAGAGGCAAAGCAAGAGGTAGTGTCTGCATCTCTCTGGCCAGGTGCAGTCTCAGAGCACTTGTGCAACCAAGAGTACCAGCCTGGCTTGCAAGGGCTCGACTGTGGCAACAGGCATTGTCACATGTGCGCCTGTGACTGCTGTTAAGCAGCTCTGACAACAGCTTCAAGGCTATGGGGAGATGCTTCTTTGTCACCTCAGAGATTTTACCTGATGTTGGCTGAATAAAGTGAGTGTTTGGGTTCTAGTTTGTTTGTTTGTGTTGTATTTCAATGATGATGTATTGTTCCTTATGTGGCTTTTATTGTGAGCATCATCATGGCTGCAAGCATCTTGAGAAGACGTGAGGAGGGAGCAGAAAGCATTATGAGTTTAGCTAGTGCTCAGCACAGATGAAGGACTGATCCCAGTTAGCCAGCAGGACTTTGGGCACCACAAGGTGCTGACCAGTCGGTCAGGCTCAGTGTTGTGTCCTCTGACTGATCTACGTGCACACGTGTGTGGAGTAGCAGGCCAGCGAGCCACTGTGCCTCCTCGAGCACGGGCCTGCTGGCCTGGCGTTGTGCCTGTCCTTCAGCCCTCCTGTACATAGTAAGAACTGGAAGAAACATGGTAAGGGGAGAAGAAGAGAAGCAGTGCTCCCAGCCTGCTGATCAGATTGTGTAAAGCCTGCGTGGCAGGGAAGGCAGTGTCTAGATGAGGGATGTTTTCTCTGGGTAACGTCTGCTGGCCTGTGTGGTAGATATGGAGCAGGCTCTTCTCGCCCCCTCTCCATCCCTCCCTGCCACCCTCCCAGAGCTGCCTCCCACTTCTGTAGGGCAGCTTGGGGCAGAAGGAGACGGGCTTGAAAACACTTTAAGGTGAGGGGGTTACTGTTTTGTATGGAAATGGAGATGTCTATCATTAGATGCCCACCTTCAGGAATTTGTGTTCAGTGGTGGGTTGTTTCTCCACTACTGAGGAGAGTAAAATTCCCTGCTTCACACCTTCACAGACCCTTTGCGCAGGTATTGTTTATTGTCCTTTAAATGACCCCTTAGGAAACAAGATAAGCAAACCAGCTGAAACTCTCCAAGCAACATTCCCTATGCCCTCCCCACCCCTCTCCTTCAGATCCAAATCCTCCTTCCATTTTTGTTCCCCCTGTCATCTGGGGGGTACCTCTGCCAGGCTGTTACCTTTGGCAGGGCACGAGCTGGGTAGCCTCCTCCTTTCCCCCAAAACAGGTCCCTGTCACCTGCCCATAGGTCAGCTGTTCAAGAGGCTGGTGCCAATGTAGCACTCTGTCCCCTAGCTACAATCCAGTTTTTAATGTGTATGAGATGACAGATAAAAGAAGTACTGAGATTTTTATTTTATTTTATTTTATTTTTGAAATTTGAGGGACCAGAGGAACTATTAAAAATAATTAAAACTCCCATATTTTTGAGAGTCCTCATCTAAAATGCCTGAACTGTAGCAAACCTTCTACCTTGGAGACTTTACATCTAACTAGGAGGGAGGTAAAATGTAAGAACAATGAAGCATTAGTGTTATTATAGCAGTGCCCGGTAACAACAGTTTCATTAAGGGCTTCTAAATTGTTTTCTTGTATATTTTTATTTTCAGACTACAAAACTCAGCCATAAAGCTCACCTCCTTGCTGATGCACTTGCACTTAAGGTCTCAGACTCAGCACTGCAGTCAATCAAATCTCTGGTTAAATCAGAATCCTAAAAGTCCTCCTACATATACTAATTTGAATTTGCCTTTTTTTTTTTTTTTTTAAGTCTCTGTGTTTTAAAGTACACAGAGTGGTTGAGTGAAATTATTTGTCATGTGCACACTCTACAGGTTTGCAAATTAAAAGCAAATGAAAAAGCCAGTATATTTGATTTGGTACCTTACATTTTTCTTTTTGCCTTAAAGCAGATCTAATCCTGATGGGTGCTGAGGACACACAGCTTCTTTCTTTGAAGATGATAGGAAAGCCTCCTTAGTAGGGGAAGAGGGTGGTTATGGGACAGACAGCAGTAAGGGCTAGCACCAAAAGCCATTGAGCGGCCATGAAACAAAAATTTCAGTAACAGGAGGAGCAGGATAATGTTTGCAGCCGGGTGAAAATCCATTCCCAAGCCAGGGCTCACACACGTGTTCATAGCTAGAGCTAGACCTATACTGGGGGCAAATGTTTCTGCTTGCCTCCCTCAAAAGCTCATACAGTGAGGTATTTGCAGTATCCCAAAAGAACAAGGGTTATGGCCAACGTGTTTAGTTGCGCTGCAAAGGAACTCAGAATGAAATTAGTTTGTCTACAGGCAGAGCCCTTTTGCTTCTGGAAGGCAAGAGATTTCTCTGTCAGCAGACGGGAGGCAGGAGTTTCACCCCATCTGCGTTACGAGCTCCCCACGCGAGACAGGCCGTTTGCTGGGCAGGTGCTTTTTCCCCTTTGGAAGCAGCTGAGTGAAGAGCCCATCCCCTCCGCATCGCCTCGGATGGTTTATCCAAGCTAATCCATGGCATTGTCTGTGCCTATGGGAGCGGTGCAGCAGAGACGTGACAGTCAGCTCTGTCCCTTTCACCTGAGCTCTCATTGCTTCCCGCATCGCTTGAATTAGGTTAAAAGCAGCAACGTCTGCACGCTGTGAACCACAAGGTAGATTGCTCTGAATTTTACAGCTTGGAGATTATGTACCTTTGAGCTGGCCAAAATAAAAGGGCCCTGTTTGTATGAGGGATTATGCGTTCTGGTTGCCTGTGGCTGCGGGGGCCCGGCTGGGTGACCCCTGAATCCCCTGCCAGCCCTGGGGTCTGTAATGGGATGGAGGTGGGACTTGAGGCTGTACGAGCTGCTGCCTGCCTCCTTGTTCTGAGCGGCTCGGCCAGCTCCTGCCAAGGTACTGGCCAAACCTGGTGAGAAGAGAGCTCGACAGTTGTGCGGCACCGCTGCTTTTGTCTGAACTGGAACAAAGCGCAAATCGCTTCTTTCTGCATCACGTTTTCTCCTCCTGTTATAGTCTTTGAAGATGAGCAGCTATTTGAAAAGTTAAGAAAGACCGAGATCTGATTTCTGTTTACTCTCAGGTCACAATACCTGGTACTGACAGCACAAATGGGCTTTAAAGTGGCTGTAAATGTACATGTAAAGTTTAGAGAGATAAATCAGTATGTATATGACTACACAGTGTTGTAATGCAGCAATGGTGTAAGTTATGCACATATACATGCATGAAGGGGAGTTTACCCAGGGCCCCTGCTAACTCAAAAGCTGTGTCCCCCTGCTCAGACTTTGGACTTTCTTCTCTTTTCTCAATAATTCCTTTGTTTTTGATTGCACCTATGTCTGAAAGCATGAGTTATTCAAGGGTTAGGATAATACATCTAAAAGTATGACAGAGTTATAAGAATACCACATTTCCCACCAAAAGGGCATTCTTACTGCGTTACAAGAATGAATTATTTCAGTTTGTCTTAACGACTTCCATAAGCAACGTACACACAAACAAAGCCCACCGAAACAGAAAGCAGGTATTTGGTGGGATGGATCAGGCCCCATACCTAGTTCCAAATATCTGCGGAACTACAGCTGTCTATCACAGAGCTTTGAAATATTTATGGAGATGTCTTAAAATCAACGTAATTGAAATGGCTTGTTAGTAAGGGCTATTGGCACTAGCGTGAGATTAAATAGTAAAGGATTACCCAATAATCGAGAGATCCTCTGGGACACCTGGAACTTCTACTTAGTTTCAAAATTTGTTTTTATTTCAGTTTTTCTAAAAGTTTGTTTTGGTTTGGTTTTAATTAAAAAAAAAATAGTATAAATTAAGTAAGGGTATTAGCTGATCACTACAGTATACTTTCAGTCATAGCCCTTATAAATACATTGGCTGTTTCAAGCAACCCATCAAAAGGAAAAAATAGATTTCTGGGTTTGGGGACTGTCTTTCTGCCATCTGTTATAGGCTGTAAATTCATTTAAATTTCCAAATTAGTTGAAAACTCATGCCCAACAGAATAAATAAATTGTTTGGCTTTTTAAAGAACACATTTATCATCACTTCTACCTTCCTTAGAATCTCGATAGCAGTAAAAGTAAAAAATGACTCAGTCTTCACTACATTAATTTAATAATTATAATCATTCACTGGGCTAAAAGTGTTTAAAGGAAATTAAATGTGCAAGTAATAGGCCTCATGACTATGCAACAAAGAAATTTTCACATCACAGTTTTAAAGCATGTGTGTTAGTTCACTGTTCTCTATTATCTATTTAGAAATCACTGTCACAACTCTCTTATTAACATATGCGGTAGAAAATAAAAGTATAATAATTTCCATCAACTTAATTTTTTAAGACTTTGCTTTTATGCTCTCTATTATCTTATGCAAAATGGCACAGTCAGTTCCACTTAATTTATTTCATATGTTATTCCATCAGCATCACAAATAGTTCATTGCTACATATCTCTCCAAATAATGAGTTCAAGACATCCTTTCCTTTGCAACACTTCATCTGCATGCTACACACTTCATATTGTGTAATTGTCTGATGAAGAAGGGAAGGAGGTAGCCCAAGGCTATTAAAAAGAAGCAGGGTCAATGAAAAAATGTTTGACACAGGTGTTACCCCCTAAGGAAAATGGAATATTTGGAGGACAAATAGAAAAGGAAGCAAGATGAAACTAATCAACTGATGATTAAAAAGAAAAACTAGTTTAACTTCCCTCCCTTGTCAGGATGGTACACGTCACCACAAGCATTCTCTCCTAGTGTGGGAAACTTCCTGACAGCCATGAGGTTCCCATAAAAAGTGCCAGATAAAATTAATGAAACTCAGTCCGTGGAATTCTGCACTTACAGGATTTGCTGGAAAAGAGATTAACCTGGGTTTAACAAACCACTTATTAGCTAACCGGTATACTTTTTAAAAGTCTGAAGAAATCTAAAAATTCACTACAAAGGTACTAAGCACGTGTTTAAAATTAAATTGGAGTCGATTTGATTTCTTGTGCACTTAAGCCTGTGCTTTGCTGGACTGGCAACACAGTGATCACATAAAATGCATCTGCTCAGGAATGCCCCCCTGTTCCTTCTCAATGTACCAATCAAGCCAATGTGAGTGCCCCCACCACCACACACAGTGAGGCACATGTTCATCTTCTGGTAACTGCAATGTAAAACAGCAGCACCTTCTTCTTCCTCTGGATAGCCAGAGGGGCAGGCTGCCTGGGAGGCTGAGAAGGCATCTGGTCAATGTGCTAAAATTCAACATGCTACTTTACATAATTTCTTCATCCTTGACACCAATTTTCAAGGGAAGTTCCCATTTAAAATGTTGTTCAACTGTGCCTGTAGGCTTGAATGGTGTTCCTAATTACAGCAGTAACATCAGCTAAATATATATTAAAAAAAGAAAAAGTTAGAAACATTTTGTAGCCCATTAAAGTGCTATATTTTTTCTAAGTGAAGATAAAGTCTGTACACAGAAGTTCAGAGTACATCATTACATCTCAATTAGCTGCGAGAAGGGTCATTTGCTGCTGGGGGGATGCTTCACAAGAATATTTTAAGTTATGTTGAAAAATGAATCCACTAATTTAGGTACCACTTTGAGAGTCATTCGTAATTGCTGGGGTTTGGCACGTTGTGTTTTCTCTGCCCATCACGTGAGGCAAAGAGCAGAAGAGGAGCTGAGCAGCATTGTATTGCCCTGCGAGGAGCCCTTTTATACTTGGGGATGTGCCAGGTCTGTGGATCTTCTGGGTCGCTGGAAAAAAAAAACAACACAGCCATTAAGTAAGAGAGACTGAGAGTCAGCCTGTGAGCCGCTGAAGTAAGACAAATAAAAGAATCTGTTATAAATCATATTGGCATTGCATATGGCCATCATCTGAGTGGCCATCGTCTTACATCATACCTGAGTAACTTCTTTATAAAATCAAGGTGATGCAGTTTGTAATGGATTTTTTAAAATCCTCTAAGTTTTTACTGCATGTTTCTCAGTTGTGTTTCTCTGCAGAGAGCAGCAATACCTGCCGAATTTCAGCTAGCCAGTTTTAGGGAACTTTCTGTAATGGTACAATATGCTAGAACTATGCAGGAAAATCAGCTTTTGACATGAGCAAGCTAAGATGTACAGCTGAAACTGGTACACCTTTGGCAGTGTGAAACTTACAGCAGTACCATGGGTGGGCATTACAGCAATGTAATAGGGAATGTGGATGTTTTCAGTTTAAAAGTTCTCTTATAAAATGTCTAAATATTCGTGTAGGAGCAAGGCAAAAAATACCGACCCCTGAAAAGCCCGTGGCAATATTTCCAATGATTTCAGTGACGTCAGGATTCTGCCTTGCAGGATTGCTCATGTACCTAGAGATAATAAACATGTGAACAAATATTTGCAGACCCAGGGGCTTGTGGCTTTATTTTCGGAGCAGCTGAGCAGTTCTGGGTACCACTGACATCAGAGGGAGCTGCACGGGGCTCAGCCTTTCTGGAAGCTGAGGCTTTTACCCACTGAGTTGCCAGGAATCCTGGCTACCCCAGGGGACGTGGAGTGTGTTAAGAGTTGCTCCTGGCTCTGCAGGTGGGATCCCATCCCCTCATCAGCCACACTGCCTGTGCTTGGGCGCATCCAGCCCTTGCTCTGGTGCAGGCAGCTGGTGACCTCAGGATGGAAACTTGAGCGCAACCCGGGTTGCGCCCATCAGCTCATGCCCATGTGTCATGCAGAGCAATTCATGCACTTCCAAGGAATTCGGAGGCGTGTGAAGTGTGGCATCCAGGCATCAGCTTGGCTCAGGATTTTGTGTTCTTGTCGACATGCTGGTAGCAAGGGCAATGTAGCCGTAACCTAGGCATGCAAGACAGGGTAGCTTTCAAAAGGGATTTTATTTTATTTTTTAATCTGTAGTAATAATTCTTGTGTATCATGTTGTTGACTGTTGAGTCAATCTAGGTCACTTAGTCTGTGAAATGAGTGCATATTTATGTATCAATGAAACATGAAGATAACCATATCTGTCCATGCTGAATTTCAGCCTTACTGTAAGAGAAGATTTCGAGGTTGTGTTTTGTTTTGTCTTTTATAGGTTTCCTTCAAAGCTGTAGGACGGTCACTAAGTCTGTCTCTCTCCCAGACTCACCCCTGCCTTTGTTTTCTGACCTGCAGTGGAGGTGCAGGAGCATGGTACTGGTCTGCTGTTGTGAGGATCTGCAAACACGGCCGCCGTTAACCTGACCGGGGACTGAAGATTCTCATTATTTCACAGCTTTGTGTCTTTGATTGTGCTAGTGTACAGCTGGTAGAAAAACGTGAAAATTGTCAACAATTTAGAGAAACTGTTGTCCTGTAGTGTGGTAAGCTTCAGAGCTGGTTCTGTTCTGATTTTTTTTTTTTTTAACTATAAATTGTTCCTCATATTCCATCGGCTTTAGGAGGTATAACAACAGTGTATGTTTTTGACATTCTTCTTTTTTTTTTTTTTTAACTGTAGATTTCTGCATGTTCAAAGTGCTGCAGAAACACTAGTTCTTTTGTTTTCCTTTTTTATTATTTTTTTATCAGGTTCTCTGAAGTGAACAGTGCTCATTATATTTTAAAACATAATAATACACAGGTATCTAAATTGTATGAATAATCCAGAGAGTAAATAATTATGCATAAACACTTTAAGTAAAGTTCTTTCATGTCACTTTTCCATTAGCATACAAATACTATGCTGGAAAGCTGTCAGGATTTTTATCTCAACAAAGTACCTATTGCTCCTTTCTAAGAAAGAACAGTCCCATTAAGATCACAGTTCTTGTGAGCAGGAAAAACAATAAATGCAAAAAAAAAACCAACAACATGCTTTTCAATATGAATTTATAATAAAAGTGAAATTAGCGGAGTACATTGTCTTAATGAAGTCAGTGGGATTACTCAAACGCTTAAAGCTAAGCACGGGCTTATGTACCTGTTTAATTTGCGTCCTGAACAAAAAATAATTTGCAGGCCCAACTGCAGCTGATACGCCCTGCGGCTCTGGACTGCCACGTTCCAACACTTGTGTGAATGGCTGCACTCATATCAACGTGGCCAACCTAAAAATGCAAAGTACTTCAAATTGTTCTGAGTGAAAGCATGCTTTTTGTGGCAAAACTTACCAAGATAAGGGAAAAACAGATTGTTTTCTATGCAGATATTTTAGGAGGGAGCACTTGAAATGCTGTTTGTAACAAATACTAAAAAGTATATGAAAATGGGAGTTAGATAAGGCAAAGGATTAAAACAATGTCCAATAGTTAATTGATTTTATTAGCATAAAAATATCAAGACCTAAGTTCTCAGGACCCCTGGATAAATGCATCCTGCTAACTGTCCAAGAGTTTCATGAAAGTTCTGTGTTGGTTTCAGCCCTGTTAGAAATTGTCAGAAGTACTCCTATTTCTGGTAATGTCAATTTTTATATTTGTACAGATAGTGATAGATTTATGAGCAATTTATTTACTAGCTTAAGAAAATCGTGATGGCAATAGAAATTTAAGATCGTCTTAGAGTACAAGTTAATAGTCACACTGAATTTTATTAAAAGGTGGGAAAATGAAGGATTATGATCAAAATTGTTTTTCATACTTCTAATTCTGCAAGGAGTCCTTGAAGGTCTTCAAGAGACAGAGGCCCTATCCAATAAATATTTCTACTCTTGTTTATTCTCATTCATGTGTTCGGTATTGTTTTATTTTCTGGGAAAATAAGCAGCATAACATGAAGCACATGCATGTACATTTTTATAAATAACCTATTCGCTTTATTAAATCTACCAGAAGGCTGCTTTGGGTCTCTGTTTTTGTTGTTGTTGTTGTTGTTGTTGCTGTTTTTTCCCTATCATTTCTTACTTATCATGCATAACATTTTGCTTATGAAATTACTCAGAACTTGCAGAAGAAAAAACAATTAAGATCCAGGAACAGCGCCCTGAGTTCAGGTCACAAACAGGTTTCAGGAATGTCAAATTGTCTACCACTCATCCCTTCTTTCTAATGAGGTAAGGTCAGTGAGCGGGGCCAATTTTTTCTTCACAGAATACATAGGGTAGTGATACAGAGAAAGGTACCATATGGTAGAGATCGTCCACAATGGTCTGAAATCAGACTTTAAAATGAAGTTTAACCGAGTCACAGAATGCAGCTGTGACATCAGTTAGATTCGAAGGGAAACATGAGTGAAGATATTCTCTACAGGTCCACCTGAAAAGCCTGACATCAAAGGTGTTTAGGTGGCAATAAGAAATAAAAAAATGTGAAATAAAAAAATGTGTCATTAGTATTTCCCTAGGAATAATAAAAATCCATTAGGTTTTCTGGAAGAGTTATGGTTATTGGTCATAGGACGAAAGGCATGAAAGCTTCTAAGCTGTCCATATCATTACGGCCTAAATCATACCTGAGACGACTCATGGGAAAAAGAAAACTAGCAAGTCTGGCTGTTATATTTTAAGACCTATTTGTCATGAACATTTTTGAGCCATGGACCCATGGTCCCTTGGGTACAGACAGGCAAAGATTCATGCTTGTGAGATGCCATGAGCTCCTCTACAACACAGAGGCTGGAGGCATTAGTGGGTAGGGATCCTGCAGCTGAGTTGGTGAACAAGCAAGCAAATCAAATTCTGTGAGAAGAAAAGATGCTCAAATAAGAACTCAGAAATCTGAAGAAGAAGGACCCCAGATGTTTGAGAAAAAAGGGTCTTAAGAAATTATTAGGAAGTTACTTTAATGGAAATGAAGACCATAGCAAACAAGTGCTCTAACAGCAAAATACAATTTAAGAGATGAATATTTTAATTTGCCTGCAGGAAATAAGAGCTCTTGGATGAGGAGCCATTTTCATGGAAGATAAATGCAAAGGAGTTTGGAAAGGAGAAAATTAAAAAGAAAATTAAAAAGAAAACATTTTCCACAGACTTCCAAAACTAAATAATGAAGGTCTGTTTTGAAAACAAATTGATTTTTTTTTTTTTTTTCCATGGGGAAACAAACATGGCAGTTTACCCCTACTTTCAAGATCCAGTGTCTGTTTTACTGGAATATTATGACTGCCAAAGGAAGCATTCAGAAATTAGGCAACGCCAGAAATAAGGTTGCTCTTTTAGTTAAGCTCCTAAATGTGTCAGTATGTAGAAATGATAAAGTCCAATGCTGATGTTAACAAGCATGCTGCATTTCTATAGGACTCGTACAATACATAGGCTGGACAGTGCTCACTGAAAGGCTATTACATATTTTAATATTTACTGTCCACTGTATGACCCTCTTCGTTATTTAGAGTTCCATTTGAGCTCTGAATCCAAAAGGCAGGCATTCTTTCCACGTGCTGTTTAGCTCTACAGTAGCCCGCGTTTACTTCACAAACGTTATCTTTGTTTTTATCAGCATACCTGTGAAAGGTGGAGGTGGGATAATTCCCCTTTTCTACAGGTAAAAATTGTCACAGCTACTAACTTCGAGTCTGTAATTGGAGACACTTAATGCCTCATTCTCCAGAACACTTTGTATGAAGGACTGCATTATGCTCAAAGCACCTCCCCTGTTTATGTGAGTTGCAGCTGTGAATGCTCAGTACATCTTACAGGCAGATCCTAAGCCACCTAGAAAATGAGGCTCGTGTCCATGTAGAGCTCTCCAAAAGTTTGCAGTAGAGATAGGAATAAATTTAGCTTAAAGTCAGTTGCATTATCCACAAAACCATCTTTTCCTGCAGTTATCGTGCTCATTCACTGCAAGTCTTCTAAATTCTAAAAAATTAGGTACTAGTCCTGCACTTAACAACCATTTTAATGCACGATCAGTTTTGTTCTAAGGCCACATCCATGCCAGGCGCAGAACAAAAGAGAGGGAAGGGATGGGTCTCATGTAGAAAATAACACTATAAATGTGTTATCTTAAGGATTTATCAAAATGCCAGCAGATGGACATAAAATAAACAGAATTAGTATTGGGTTTACAGGAAAATTTACTTCTACAATTTTCTACCCTTTAAGTGCATAATTTTACAGGCTTGCAAATATTTTAACATCAGATTTCCAAGGTTTCCCATCAGTGTATCGTTCAGACTACTTTTCTCTCCCATATATTATCTTCCTCCCTTTTAGCTCCTGTGCACCTGAGTTAAGCATCTTGCCCATGTGCCCAGTAGCAGAAACACAGAAAACACGGGCATGTGATTCCTGTCCTGAAAAGGAACGTGGTCCTCACCACAGAGCACAGGAGCCTTTCAAAGCTTTACAGCCTGCATGTTTTCTGCATGTAACCTCTGGAGGGAGTTTAGCTGCCGAAAAACTAACAAGCGCAGTGTGAGCTGCAACTTGCAAGGCTTATGAGTAGGCAAACTTTTTTTCATAAGGTCAATGAAAGCAGTGCTTCTGACACAGGTGACAAATCCACTTCCATTTGCCAGTCCCTATTGCAAAGCATTTATGGGCAAATGTTTCCTTTAATCTCACCCTTGGAAACAGTGAATTTTCTTTGAAATTTTCACATACACACACAAAGAAATGCAGTATGAATGCCAGCTCTGCAATGTTTCCCCTTTTGCAGCTGAGAGTTGATGAAGTCCTCAGTAAGGGCAGAGAAACTAATAGGAACAGGTGTTGCTGTTTGCACCGCTTGGTTGTCCAGAACTTCCCAATTTATTTTTTTCTTTAATTTGTTTTTAATTTTGGAGCTTTTCCAGTTCAAGATGAAATGTTTCATTCTAGGTGTTTGCCTCAAACTGGACTGAGACCCATGGGGTTAGCCGTTTTCAGGAATGAGCCTGAGAAAAAAACAGAGTTCACTGGGTCCTTTCTGCACTTTCACTGAAATTCCAGAAACCTGCAGCCTGGGAACAGGAATTTTCAAGGAGTGGCTTTTGTGCAATATGCTTATATGCAGGCACATATTCCACAGCGAGTTTATTCAGCTGAGCTTGTAAATTCTCCAAAGATGCTTCTGCCAGTGAGCATACCTCTGCTGCCTTACAGATTTTAAACATGTTAACATGGGCTTTAATTAAACATACCCTGCTTGGCCTGGAGCTACAGAGGTAGAATTTGACTAAGCTTGTAATGGCTGCTCCCAGGCAGGGTAACGATTTCTGCCTACTTTCATGGCTCCTTTCCCTCTTTCCCTTGAACAATAGGGAAGAATAAAACACCTGATGAAAATGCAGAAAGTGGAAGAAAAAAAATGAGGGGAATGCAAAGGAGTCAATAAAATCAAGAATTCTGGCGAGGTTAGGACTGAGTGAGGAGATTAAAACTGGCTGAGAATTGGAAAGGGTGCCCTGGCACTGGCTGCACAAGAAGAGCAGGAATGTGAACCAGTTTGCTAGGCAGGATTGAACACAGAAGTAAAAAGGAAGGAAAAAAAAAAGGTTTTATACAAGGAAACTGAAACTAGGATCCTGTCAAGAAAAGACAAGGAGGCAAGGAGACAAGGAGACAAGGAGCTGGAGTGTAAAGGGAGAACTGGAACAAGCTGAGAAAAGAACTGTACCTTTAGGAAACATTTGCAAAAGTTAGAAATCATTGCAAAGTGCAGCAGCTCATGTAATGCAATGTTGGACACCAAGTGGAGCATCCTTTCACCATACTCCTTGGCTTTGACTTCTAAACAGCAGACAGGTAGCCACAAGGTGTACGTGGAAAAACTCCTTGCTGCATAGCATAGACTTGCAGCAACACATATCCTAAGATCCTCCAGGTTCTTCCAATAAATGGGTGTAATTCTGACTAACATTCCTCTTTGTCAGATCTTATTAATTTATTCCTTGTTAGTTCTAAAATTCTTCAGTCTACCTTTCTGAGGGATATTCCATGACCGAAGCAGGCTTCTCTAGTCCATCACTGTGTAATCTTTGCAACATATTTACTGTATGTCTTTCCTAAAGTTAGCAAGCAGCTGATCTTATTCTACACACCCATTTACTTTCTGGGGCTTCATAATACAATCATAAAAGGGATGGCAGGGAATGAAGGTGGAAACCTGGTCTCAGGCTTCCCCATGGCCAACTGAGGGTTGGCTCACTGGCTCTGGAGGGAGGCAGAGTAGCACTGGAAGCCAGGACACACGGGGAACGGGAAGGGTTTTGGTGGCTGGGTAAAGAGTCAGGTGTGGAAAACTGGCAGTGGCTGGGCAAACAGTTGGAATCATATTGTTTAATTTGTAGGTAGTCCTGTGTGGAGCCTGGAGTTGGACTCGATGATCCTTGTGGGTCTCTTCCAACTCCAGATTTTCTGATTCTGATCCTATGTGCAAAGGAGTTACTGCTTCACAGAGGAGCCAGTTACTTGAGCAACATGCAGACCTGGGCAGAAAGACTGAGCCTAGGGTGCAGGAGTGGAAATAGGAAGGCGAGGAAAATGCGAGTGGGACTGGGAAAACTTAGGGCAGTCCCGGTTGGAGGGGATAAGCAGAATCAGTCAAACGTGAAAAAATGATCAGAATGTTTTTCCCAGTGCAGTTCCCTTCAGATGCTGGAGTAAAACACACAAATCCCAGACCTGGGAATACTGAGAGCCTAGGACTGCACGACTATAATCTATGTGAGGCCAGACTGTGATACTGTATGATCATCTACTTAGAGATGATCTCATAATGGATCTGCAAAATGGAGATAAACTAATTAATGTAGGCTGCTCTTAATCCTGGCATTTCCTAACTTTGATGTGCTTGACCTCAGAACATTAATAACACTCTTTAAAGTACTCTGGAGACTGCGCACGTATACTATACATGTACGAATAGCATCAGTCTCAAGTAGTTGTTCTGTATTTCTTTTAAAATGAAGTTCAAATATCTTTTGATTTTAAATATGGACTTGACTGTATGAATCCTCCTTTCGTTTTTCCCTATTTTATAGAATTTCCTAATTGTAAAAGTGCACTATACAGTAGTTTGCCAGCTGTAATTATGATTTATAGAATAGTCCCAGGTGTCTGCACATTAATTATGACGTGTTATTAATATATGCATTAATTGGTCATTCATTTTATAATTACTTTGCAAGGATCTAGCCCATCATTGCTAGCTTTGAACAGAACCACAAAAAAAAAAAAAAACGGAATCTATTTGAAGGACTTTGAGTGTACGTTGCTGATCCTGGGAAGGTAAGTGAGCCTTGCTTTGTCAGGTACTATGATTGCTCCTGTTCAAGTCGGTGGCAAGAAGTCAAGCAGGCGTGCAAATTTCTGTATGAACAAAAATATTCTGTAATACCTGCTGCTGGCATTGCGCCAGAAGGAGGTTGAATTTCAAAATGTTTTGAGTTAGCATCCTTCTGAATTGTGAGCTTACGTATGTTTTGAGCTCTTTTTACAAGCTGTGTCTTATTCACTAGCACTTCTTCACAGTCATGCAAACTGGACTCACAAAGTGACCTTATTCTAGGAGCTAGGACTTTAAGAAAAATAAAGTTTTTTTAGACTTGTGATTAAACCAGGAGAAGTAGCAAGACTGTGGATGCTACAGCTTGTTCTGGATTTTACTGAATCTGATTCTGGGTTATTCTACGAATTCTCCCCATCATCTGAGCCACTTATCATTTGCTTGTTGTTTCTTTTAAATGCATTCTTTCTTTTGTATGATGCCTTCTTCTCCGGTTCTCTCATCTATCCTGTGTGCTATCTGAGCACCTTGCATGTTCTGTAAAACCTCTCTTTACAATCCTTCCTCACTGATGTATCTTTGCCTCTTTCAAAATATCTCAACTTTCATAACTTTCCCTCTAAATTTGCTATATTATTTGTTTTTGTGGTAATGGCCACAGAAAGAGAAACACAGAAAACAATTCCAGCTTAATCCTCTCTCCGTTTATACCTTGTGCAGCACTGATATCATTGTTAGAGGTTAGCAGAAGTTTGCTTGTGATTACTTCATTGTCTGTATTCATTGGACATCAGTGCTTTACTAGCTATTAAGTGTTTCAGTGATTGGTTTCCATAGGTAGAGGACATTTTGTCACATAAACGATCAGACCTGCAGTCTCCTCAACGGTCCCTGCAGTGGCCTGGAGGACCCCTTCTCCTGGTTTGGACAGGCACGGATGAACGTTTTGTACTCTCCCATGGCCACCCACAATTTGCTAGCGAAAGGGTGCAGCTGGGCTTCGTGGGGTGCACAGGTGAGGCCCGCCCGCACCGAGGCGACAATCCCCTCTGCTCAGGGCTGGCTGGAGAGAGAAGCCGGCCTGTCCTGGGCCGGCCGTTCGGGGAGGCTGCCGTGATACATGCCGGGAGAAAGGGCGCGGGCGGGGACCTCTCCCCCACCAAGGGAGCACGGCACCGCGTCGCGCTCCTGCCCCTTTCCCTTGAAGCCGGTGGCGGGCTGTACTCTCCCCAGAACCGCTCCTCGGGGCGCCAGGGCAGCCGTCCATCTTCTGGCTGACATCCCGCAGGGCAGGGCCCCCGCTCCTCCACAGCGCATCACGGGGGGACGCCCTGTTCCCCACCTCCCGCCCAGGCCTCCAGCCCACGCTGGGCTCCGGGGGAGCGCCAGGCCGAGCCCCGCAACCTGCGGGCGGCAGCGCCCTGACCTTGACAGGGGGATGCGGCGCCCGCCCCGCCCCNNNGCCTCGCAGCCACGGAGGGGTACCGCCCCCCCGCCCCGAGTAACGGCCCCCGCCCCTCCCCGCGTCACGTGAGGCGCGGGGGCGCGTGGCGGGGGCGGAGCGGGAAGGCAGACGGGCAGGTGAGGAGGCGCCGGCGATTGGAAGGCGGGCGGTGATCTCCGCGGTGGGCCCCGCCCCCGGCGCGGCCCCGCCCTCCCCCGTGGCCGGCGGCTCGCGGCCG